>JARQOD010000002.1:510180353-510348355 GCA_033576555.1 Oophaga sylvatica | reverse complement strand
TACTGACTTCCCCATAAACATGCACACTCTGATCAGCTGAATGTGCATGTATATTTCCTAGCAAGTGTAACAAAGCCAGGTAGCCTAGGGTTAAATCTAGCTCTACAGGTTAAGATTAGATAACCAGGCTAGCTGTTCTCCTTAGTCAGCTAAAGCCCCCATCTCACATAGCGATATCGCTAGCGAGATCGCTGCTGAGTCACTAGTTTTGTGATGCAGCAGTGATGTCCCCAGCGATATCGCTGTGTGACATTCAGCGACGATCAGCCCCCTGCTGTGTATCGCTGATCGTCGCTGAATGTCCTGGACATTTTTTTGATCGCTGGTCTCCCGCTGGCAGGCACGCACCGCTGCGTGTGACAGGCGGGAGATCAGCGATCCGCTGGTAACCAAGGTACACAGCGGGTTTCCAGGAGCGGGGCTGTGCCTGGAAACCCGCTGTGTACCTTGGATACCAGCGCCCTGATGCAGGAAGCTGGTAACCAAGGTACACAGCGGGTTTCCAGGCACCGCGCAGCGCCTGGAAACCCGATGTGTACCTTGGTTTCCAGCTCCCTGCATCAGGGCGCTGGTATCCAATGTACACTGCGGGTAACTAAGCGATGTTTACCCGCAGTGTCGTTGTGCTGATCGCTGCCTGAGCTGCCTGTTTGGAAGCTCAGCAGCGATCATGTAACGATACACCAGCGATCCTGATCGTTGTCGGGATCGCTGGTGTATCGCTATGTGAGACCCAGGCTTTAGGGAAGCTGACCAGACTGGATGTGTCCTGGAGCTCAGAGACAGGACAGAATCCCTCTCTTAGAAGAGACTGCACAGGCCGTGTGCAGAGAACCCCAAGTATCTGTAGTTCCTATGGACAATAGCTGTTTTGCTTGATCGAGCTTGTGCTAGCTTAGCTATGTAAGAGTATCCAGGTTCTGTTCTGTTTAGTTGGTGCCTGAACAAGTCTATATATGTAAATTGCCTCTTCAGAGAGGAAGGGGACTTTAACTCTTTAGCGCCACCAGTTGGAAGCAGAAATCCTATAAGTCATTATTGACCCTTTAATAAGTCTTGCAATATGATTTAGGATAAAAGCCAAATCAGAATCACAATTTTCAGACAAATCAGATCTCATACTTTGCACTGAAGAGGGGCAATAACCCAAAACACAGTGCCTGCAAATTCAGATTCTGATTTGGCTTTTATCCTAAGTCATATTGCAAGACTCGTTAAAGGGTCGATGACTTGTAGCATTGCTGCTTCCAACAGGTGGCGCTATAGAGTTCTAGTCCTCTTCCTCTCTGAAGAGGCAAATTGAATATTAAATTTCCCAGAGCATTGCACAGCGAATAAGCCTTCTTACATTGGCATGAACAAGACTAGGGATTTAGGTTTATGAGTTTGTTTTGGTGCTGTGCAACCTGTGGAAAACAAACTGCACTGCCCACCAGAAAGAGAGAATCCTTACACAACAAAGATCAAGCCCTTTGGGGAGTAGTGGAATTAATGTGCATGATAGACAAAATACTGCACAAAGAATTAAAAAAACAACATTTATTTAGAGTACATTCTAACAGGAAAATGGCAAGCTTAAAAATATCATGAAAGGCCTCACAGAAATGGGATATATGTAGTATTTTTATTACAGTTTTGTCTTCTACAACTATATAAACGGCTCTAAAACCTTATCCAGTCTGTAACAATTAGCCAAAAGTGCTACCATTCTTATACTGACAATGGACACAAATTGTGAAAGCAGGTACGGTACTTAAAGAGGCTCTGCAGTGAAAAACAGGTTCTCTTATCCAGTGGACAGGTGATAACCACTTGATCGGTGGGGTCTGACTGCTGGAACCTGCACCGATTGGCAAAATGGAAACCTTTTATCCCTTCAGAATGGAGCGACATGCACTTGAGTGATCACCGCCGCTCCATTCATTTCCTATGGGTGTGGCATGCAATGCGCTCAGCTTTGTCCGGTAGCCCCATAGAGTGTAAATGGAGCGGTAGTACAGTGTCCGACCTGATGCGTCATTTCATAAAGGAATAAAAATTCCACGTTCTGCCAATCTGTGCGGGTTCCAGCGGTCTGATATCCACCAATCAGCAAGTTATAACTTGTTTTCACTTGATAATCCCCTTTAAGCTTGTATCGCCTTTCAACCTGATTCTTCTCTATTATAAAAATCACACATTCTACGAATATGAATTTCAAGTGAGCAGATGTCGAAGGATGTTGCATACGTTGATTTGTCAGGTTGGGTTGACATCTTATCAAATGTCCATGACCAGCTTAAAGGGAATGAGTTATATGCATATTTTTTTTACCAGCTAATAAGTTTTCTGATTGTATACGTTTTTAAGGTGTTTTCTGTATTTGATGATGAGGGGGGCAAGATTACTAAAGCTTCTGCAACAGAATTTCACATTCTCCACTATCTTGAGATGTTTATGACTTCTATGGGAAAGGTTTGCAGTAGAGCAAATTCAAATCAAACAGATGTGTCAGGTTTTATGCAATTCACAGGTCTCAATGAATTTGAATAATTTGCAGTTTGATTCACGCAAATCACCATCACCAAACATGGTTTACATGACTTCAGGTACAACTACGCAGGCTTCCCTATAATATAATGCCTTAGAGCGATCACATCACATGGCATAGCACAGTCAATCAGGAGAAACTATCATAGTCTGTATAAAATCTAGAGGCAGGAAATGCAGCAGCTAATTCAGGGTTATTTTAGGACAGAAAGTAGATCAGGGCATACAGCTCAGCAATAGAGATGGGAAGAGAAAGCCTTAAAATATTGGACAAATACTCCTATTGTGTTACTGTAGCAGTGAACATGAGGAGTGTAGTTGTCTAATACGGAGAGATTCGATTGATAGTTTGAGAGCACCTCTGGCAAAATTTTGCTTTTGATCAGAGATACAGTGTAGCTGGCATATGTTAGGCTACATTTGAATTACAATTACATGTTTTTTCCTCATTCTTAATGCACTAGTAAGCAGCAGCAAGACGCGGGGAAAAAAAAATCAAAAGTTAGTGAAAGATTGTGTGCTTGCTAGTCACTAGCTTCTGAGCTGTGTTTTCTATTTCTTGTGCAATCATTCTTGTAAAAGGGGAAAAAAATTATTTTAAATGAATTAAATTAAATACATACATTTAACTGACCATTTCTCTCTCAATGAGAGTGTAGACATTACAAATTTTGCATCCATACAAGCCTAACCCACTTTTTGTCATGTACCCTATCTAGCATTTTATATTATGCCATTTTTTAAAATTCAGCCAGTAGCAGAAGTAACATCCTCGGCACAAGCCCTCCGAGGGGCAATAGTACTATCTAGTGCCAGACACAATTGGCCTCCTTTGCCCCTAAAGCGGAGTCGACAGAGGGCATTATGGAATATATGGCACATCCCTCATCTCAGTCACAGCAGGATGATGTTACCTCTGACAGAGACTTAGTCATTTGAGATCAGGGGGGAAAAGAAAGGTTCTGTGAAGAACACTGGCTCAAACTAAAAGGGATAATTTTTCACCATTTTTAATTACATGAAAAGTTAACTGTGTTATTAAATGGACTGTTGATTACTACCAGGTTACCCTCCATTTCTATGGCAAGGTCACTGACATTACTAAGGCTGTGTTTTTGTGGGGTAACAGGTGACTTCAGAGTGTTACACGTGTCTTGAGGACAATGTGGAGGCTTTGCAATATTGCAATACATGGAGATATGAATAGCTGTGAATCAAATTTTTTGGAAAAATCTGTTGAAACTGGCAAATTTATATTTTAAAAAGGATGAATCATCTCTAGATTTTGGGTATGCTCTGTGATCTGTACAAAGATCATGGCGGGGGAAGTGATCAGTGACATCACCTACTATGAATCCAGTTTTCTACATTGTGTGTGGTTTATTGTAATCCTGCCCATGAGGATGATGAGTACATCTACACAAATTACTTAGGAAGCCTGACAGCACAAAACAACTGGCCACCCTAAGGGTGCACCAAGCTCCTTGGTTTTAAACACACAGTTCAGTGCACTTTCCTATCAACTTATTTTGAATTTATTTCTGCCCCTCTTCCTTGACTGACCGCTCTGGCTTTAGAGTAGCTGAAGGTGATTTCAGAGATAGATGAAAAGCAAATGGGTAGAAAGGGGTACTGAACTGTTTGGCTATGCCAAGTGTGCACCAAACACTTGTGCTTGGTTTGAACAGTCATGCTGTAATATTTTCTGTTGCAAGACTCCAATCTCTTGGAAAAAAAATATTTATATTTTTTTTTGTTAGCTAAAAACAAACAAAACAATAAGGTAATTCATTCCCTTTAATAGAGTCACAGACATTTATGGTTCCAACACATCAAAACAGTTGGCAGAGATGAAAGCAGGCAAACAGAAGATAATGTTACAATGTACTCTTTAAAAGAAGCCATGTCTGCCTAGGCCTTCGCCACACAATGCTGCACCGCCAACACAAACAAAAAAAAAAAAAAAAGCACACATTTTAATTCATGACTCTGTTTTTATTGTCCTCCTGTACATTATTTTTTGTCCTAGAAGCAGTCCTAAAAAGTGTACCTATGACAATGTATTAAAAATCACATAATTATGACCTATATATTGGATGCACTGGCTTTTTTTTACATTTCAAGTGTCAATTACCTACAGGCAATGAAAAAAAAAAAAACAGACCCCAGAAACGTGAAGCCCAAAAACTTTAGTTTTTGGTCATATAATTAATAACCACCACATCAGCTGGACATTTACCCCATGAATCCTCCTTGCACTGATACATACACAGCAACCTCCAAAGGTGTAGTCTGACAAAGGAGCGTACACTGTATGCAAACTAGCAGGTGAATTTAACATCTTCATTGCCTTCCATTCATGATGGGGGATGTAAACGACCCGTTCTCAGTGGATAGATCTGCGGTGTCACGATCATCATAATTATACGCTGTTAATTTTACATTTTATATTGACGGTGATAAAACATTTAAAAAGTTGGCAACATTTGTTTCAGTATCTTTGCATATTAAAAACACACATTCCTGTTTGTTAATTTTGTAAAAGAAGCTAAGGCAAAAATTACAGAAAAAAGCACAACACAAAAAGACTGTAAAGTAGTATGAACCAAAAGCACGAATATATGAAAAATGTACTTAAAAGGGGTATTCTCATGTCCAAGATCCTATCCCAATATGTAGTAGGTGTAATAATAATAATATTAATGACAAATAACTCCAATTAGAATGTCGTCTGGTTTTTCTGATTCACTAGGTCTCTCTCCTCATGTGCAGGCATTGGGAGGACTTTAGGTATCCACGGTTACAACGAATAATATAGTGACAGCTAGTTGCTAGTGGTCATAACCATGGATACCCAAGGTCCTTCAATGCCTGCACATGAGGAAAGACATAGTGAATCAGAAACTATACTACAATTGTAATTGGCAGTATTTGCTATTATTATACCTACTACATATGGGATAAGATCTTGGAGATGGCAATACCCCATTATGTAGAAATTCAGCTTCCCCCTCTTGATTACCTATCACTTCTCTGCAGTTCAGCATCCTGTCTTTGATCAACAAAATTTTAGATTTTGCGCATTTTTTAACCTTACATTAGTCTGCCATCAACCACCCGAAAAATGGTATAAGAAAAAAAGGGCAACATTGACGTACTAATCTTGTTTTGGAAAACATGTTAATTTAAAAACACTACTCTAGTAAATATAAGCTTTCCCTACCTTCACCCATCCCTCACCTCCTGATTGTCCATTACGCTACCAGGCAATTCAGCCTCCTTCTGATTGGACAACATCTTGAATTTTAGATGTCCCCTTTTCTCTCTTCCCATGTGGAGAGCCTCTGTGGTACAGTCCATGCACTGTCATCATACAGGAAGTTCTGATGCCTGAGATAGTGACCTCCTTCAGAGAGCAGAAAGGCAAGAGTGGCCAGGAGGTCACAGGCCCTGATTTGTTGAAAGGAATCCATGAGTTTTCGGATACAGATGAATGCATAAACAAGAAAATACTAGCTGAGTGACATAATAAAATTATATATTACGACTAGTTACATAATGAATTAAAAAGTTTTTTTTTATACGGGGTGCTTCAATAAACAAATCTAAATTAAAAAACACCATTTTTAAAATAACAGGGAAATCCTAAAAAAAAAAAAAAAAAGAAAAAAAAAGTAACAGGCAAAATTTGACCAAGTGAATTCATAATGTCCATAAAATATGGCTGTGCTGCTTACAGCTGTTGACACAAGCTTGCTGAAGTTTTAGATCATTCTGAAAAACACAAATCTTCATCAAGAACGGTATGCTGGTGGGCAGCTTTGAGAAGGTCGGAATTCTAATTGCAGCATCTATTTTGCAAGCAAAGTACTTTGAACTGCAAGAGAAGAAAAAATACACTGCATTATAACAATCCCAATGACTGGAGGGAGCTGAGCAGTCCTTGTAGTAATCATTCAGCTCATAATAGTATGTAATAAGCTCCCTCTAGTGGTGGCCTGGGGATTCTAGAATTCTGGTAGGTCTAGAATAGGAAAAACAAATCTCTTAACTCTATAGATATATTATAGGTAATCTGCTGATTCACACCAATGGTAAGAATGCCAGCCTCTGTTAGGCCCACTGCTACATGGCAACTATCACAAGTTGCCAATGTTTAGATGATATGAAAGCTATTGACTGCAGCACATAACAGGTTAAACAATCAGGATTTCAGCCATATTATAACTGACACTGCTGCTAATAGCACACTCAGCTCCTGAGACCGCACCAAGCATGCTCCATACAGGTCTGACAGATCGGGATAAAGGCAATCTGACAGCTGATACCTGCTGCATGTGGATCGGGCAGCGTATATCAGACGCTGGCTGTGTGATTTCTGCCAAATGTGTTTAACTCTGAAATGCAGGGGAAAAAAAAAAAAAAAAGTTAAAACCGGCCAGTATCTTCTCCCCTGGAGTGACAGGTCTCTACCTATACAGGCATGCAGGGAACCTCCGTCACTGTCAGGGAGAAGTAGCTGGGGATCCACCTGTCCGGCTAGTATCCTGGTGTGGCTCAGTCCCCGTTGGTCACTAATCTGTATGAAACGCAGCAGTGTTTCAGAGTTTTACACATGGAAGAAATCGTGCAGCCAGTGTCTGATACATATGTCGCCTGTGGATCGAGCCGTATGTAGCTGCCGTCAGGTTCCCTTTAATGATTTCTGTGTGTGCGTGTAAAATGAATTACATGTGGCTCGATGCGCAATAAGCACATGGTAACAGCAATCTCTACCTTGAGGTTCTGACTGGTCTCCTTTGTGACTATCCATGTTCACGTTTTCTGGATCATCTGAAACGAGAACACAGATAATAAATATTTATGATGAAAAACAAACAGTCACTTAACATTCTTTTCTGCTTCATTACACAATTTATGATGCCCGAGTATTGAAACAGGAACTCCGGCAGATGCAATCTCTGGGTAACTACAAGGGCACGGAGCGGTGCTAAAGTGCGGATCATGGAAGTCGTTTGCACGAACCAGCTTGTGTCATTAATGATGGGGTTACATGGAGACTTTAGTGGTGACGCGTCACTGCTACACTGCAAGATAAGGCTACTAAATAGGGGGGGGAAGCATCACAATCCCCAGGCTACTAAATGGGGGGATAGATCACAAAGCGCAGGCTACTAAATAGGGGGGTGTACGCATCACAATCCATAGGCTACTAAATAGGGGGGATGCATCACAAGCCGCAGGCTACTGAAAGGGAGGGGGATGCATCACAATCCGCAGGCTACTAAATGGGGGGGATATATCACAATCCACAGGCTACTAAATAGGGGGGGGGATGCATCACAAGCCGCAGGCTACTAAATGGGGGGATATATCACAATCCCCAGGCTACTCTATATGGGGGGATGCATCACAATCCACAGGCTACTGAATGGGGGGGGAAGCATCACAAAGTGCAGGCTACTGAATAGGGATGCATTACAATCTGTAACCTCACCTTGATTTTTGCAATATGGAGTATCACTGATTACATTGTGCTGGAGGACAGATTCTGAGATTGCAATCCATTTGTTAATGAAGCAAAATCCTCAAAATGTTAAATACAGAAGACCAGATGCCATTTTGACACAGAGGTTATTTCACTCTTTCCGATACTTCGGTCTGCTTTATACTTCAGCTTTAGGAAAAGGAGTCACGTACCATAGTGTCAGGTTCAGGAGAGCATAGAAAGTCATGTGGCAATGGAGCTTTCTTCCAAACTGAAAACATGTCACAGCGTGTATCCAATGTATAGCAGCAATGTGTGTGGGCACCAAGCTTGGGGAGGATTTTCTGGAGCAGAGACTGAAAACTCTCCAAATATTTCTCAACTTGAATTTTCGCTCCAAAAACTCAGGCAAAAGATTTAAAGAGGTTTCCAGGGTTAGAATAATATTGATGCTTTCTTCCAAATACACAGCTGCACTTGTCAGGGAGTTCTGGCTGGTAAAGGAGCCTAATTTCATTGAATGGAGCGGAGCCAGAACAGCACACACGATTTTATGTCCCAATATATGGTAGGTGTAATAAGAATATATTAGCATATACCTCCAATTAGAAACATAGTATAGTTCTTCTGATTCACTATGTCTCTCCCCTCATGCGCAGGCATTGCAGGACTTTATGTATCCATGGTTACGACCACTAGCAACTAACTGTTATCAGTCAACGTAGCCAGGCATACCCAAGATCCTGCAATGCCTGCAGAGGAGGGAGAGACATACAGCTAGGTCCCTTTAAAAACAGGGTGGCACATGTTAAGGAGCTGAAACTCCTAAACCCTTCATCCAATATTAAATGTGGATACCCTCAAATGAAAGCTGAAAGTCTGAACTTCAACTGCATCTGAATTGTTTTGTTCAAAATTCATTGTGGTAATGTCTAGAACCAAAATTACATAAATGTTGGCTCTGTCCAAATATATATGGACCTAACTGTAGCGAATCAGAAAAACTATATTTCATTTCTAATTGAAGGTACTGTATTTGCTAAAATTATTAATATTACTACTACACCTACTACATATTGTGATAGGATCTTAGAGATGGGAATACCCTTTAAGGAAATATGTGGCACAAACAAGTTTTGACATTTAGTGACCTGTGAACAAAAAGTGAGTGACAAGCCATAGTGCCACATGAGATTCCCACTCAGGCTATGTATTTCAGTGGGGAGGACAGTGACTTATCTCTGGTGGAAACTGCAAGCTTGGACAATCCAAGTGTCCAGATTCTGGGGCCGCACACCTGCAGATCAGCGGTGGTTTACCTGAAGCAGCGCCTTTGAAGCACAGCTTTTTCTTCTGATAAGCTATGAAACTTGATACAGCCCCGACTGCTGCCACAGCCACCGCACTGACGATACCGGCCAACATACTCTGATTGCCTGCAGCATACACAGCATTTTGGGAAGGTTAGTGAAGAGTCAGTCGTTTAATCATAAATCAATAGTACAAGCCAATATAACAAACTTTGTAATATAGGTCATCAGAAAAATCCTCCTGCGCAACTACAGTAGTCTCCTATGCAGCTGAAGTCATGCAAACAGCGACTGATACATGCTACCCGTAGATAGGGCAGAACGGAGCAGCTGTCAGGCTCCTCTTAAATCCATTTTGGTCAAAGCAAAACAGACTGGCTACAAAGTTACATATACAATTATAGATCCTATTAATTTCCTAGGAAATGGTGGGGGTTTAGAGGGAGTAGTGCTCCGAAAAGAAAGACCAGGCACAGACGGGAATATCCTGCTGCAGCTTCTTACAAGTTTTACTTCAGAGCTGAACTCACAGCCACACAGCTCAATACTGCTGTATAATGTCCTCCATGTTGATCTGTTCTGTCTAAGGGAGACATCATAGAATCTAGTCTCCACCCAACAGTTCAAAGACAAATCAAAATTAGACAGAGCTTGCGGAAGTGAAAACTAGTGAAAAGTGCAGCATACACAAAGTTGTAAGGGTATGTTTCCACGGTCAGGAAACACTCAGTATTTGCTGCGGATTGAACGTTGCGTCCTACCGCAGCGTTTAATCCGCAGCGGCCAGATGTTCCTGCATAGTGGAGGGGATTTTATGAAATCCCGTCTCCACTATGCGTCCGATTACGCGGGTGACACACCCACTAAACCGGACATGCGGCGCTTCTTTTTAGATCGCAGCACGTTCTATTTACGGTACCTTGCGGCAACGGAGTATCGCCGCAAGGTAAATAACAGTCCCATGTATAAGTGCGGCGATTCCGGATGTGTTCAATTAACACATCTGGATTCACCGCGCATTCAGAAGGGGGCGGCGCTTTGGGCGGAGCGGGATTTCCACTCCGTCCAAAGCGCATTGGTTCCGGACCAAGGAACCATACCCTTATGGGGATATCATCGGCCACCACCTTAACAACTCACCGTACAGTCACGGCTAAAAGTTTTGAGACTAGAGCAAATTTTTGTTTTGACAAAGTTTTACTGTTTTTAGATCTTTTAGTCCAATGTTTCTAGGGTTACTTAAGTACAATTATTAGTTTATAAACTATTATTTTAAAATACATGTAGTTTATGGAAAAACTCAATATTTGCAGTGTTGGCCCTCATTTTTCAAGACTTCAGTAATTTGCTCAAAAATCTGGAAATCAACTTCTGGGCAACATCATGATTGATGGCAGCCCATGTCTGCCCAATATGTGTTTCTGTAGTTTTGTTTGTACACCCACTTTGAGGATTGGCCATGGATCCAAAATGTCAATATTTTGTCTCCTGAACGTCTTAGTTATCACTGTCTGTAGTGCCATGGTGCTCCATCATGCTTGAAGAGCATTGGTCATCACCAAATTGTTCCTGGATCATTGGGAAAAGTTGTTCTTGGAGGATATCTAGATCCCATTCTTTATTTATAACAGTGTTCTTAGGCCAAAATTGTGAGTGAGCCCACTCCCTTGGATGAAAAGCCCCCACACATCAACGGTCTCAGGATACTTTACTGGTGGCATGACACAGGACTCGTGGTAGTGCTTGTTACTGGTAGCCTACAGGCCTGTTATCACATGCAGGCAATCTAAGAATGGAGCTGATATTACCAACGTAACCAAAAATTTTGACTGACACAAAGAAAAAAAGTTTATCAAACCTTATTCGCTCATGTACATGGAGCCATTGTCCGCACTATGTGTGGAGGAATGATCACTCGTTCGCTTACATTTTAATGGAAAGCTGCACATTCCCAGTTTACAAGAGGATGACGATTTTCATGTCCAACAAATAAGGTTTGATGGGTGGACATTTTTATATAGGGTGATGATAGGGGAAGACTGCTTCTATGAACCATTGTCCCTTGTAAATGGGCTTTCACCCAGAGTAAATCCACATGATTACCTGCCCACCAAGTCACATAGCCCCTACAAGAGTTGGAGACCCATTGTAATTCACACACCATTGCTAAACTTCTAAATTAGGCCTTACCTTCTTGCCCCGGTTGTTCTTCTCCACCTAAAATAAGAGAAATGAAGGCAGTTAATGTGGGTTCAGTACATACTCGTTCCGCAGGTCTCGGCTCAGATTGGAGACGCATGCATCATATGTTAGGAGAGGAGCGGAAACGCGTGCAATGAGCAAGACCACAGCGACTTAGCAAAAGCTTATTTAACACAATTTAGTATTTTGTGACATTTCGGTATTAGGAAAATTTTTCATAGGTAGAAATTGATCAGAGAGCACTAATAACTTGGAATTTAGGGAAAGTATACAGCATTCAGGAATTGTGTTCTCAGCAAGACCCTAATACACAAGTGCCAAAAAAAATCACCAGTAACAGCCAGGGGACGTCATATGTTCCAATCTTAATCTATTGGTGCACGCAAGAAATAATTCAACAATATCTCGTACAGAACAGACATATATGGCGCTTATAGGGTAGTGATAGGGGAGGGATATTGGCAAGGAAAGATTTTGATAGGATTTCATTAACCCAATAAAGGTCTAGTTTGGTCTTAATTTCCACACATCTTTTTAGGTTTTGTTTTTCATTTTCTCATTCCAGGAGACTATTTGATATTTCATCAATGTTGCTGTATGAGAGCGTGATTCTTACAGAAGGAGACGTATTTGCCAGTGGCACCATTTTTAGGGTGTTTTTATGGGAAGTTCTATTTATGTTATACTTTGACATTTTAGACCCCACGTGCTGCACTAATAAAGTGTTACCTTAATTCTGTGGCTCAGCACAATTACGGGGATAACAAATAATGTAGTTTCAGGTTTTATTACTCGTGTGCAATAAATGCACAGTTTGCAATAAAATAACTGGCTTTGGGTCGCCATATTCAGAGAGCCAGATGTTAAACCTTCTATTTTCTGAGATGTGTAAGGGCTTATTTAGCTGCAGGATAAGCAGTTTTTGATTACTTTTGATTTTCACTTCTGGTAAAAGGGATGAACAAAAAACAGTCAGTCATTCTAACCTTTTTTTGGTGTCTACATTGTGCGGGATAAATAAAAATAAAGTTTTCTATGACCATGTGATTGCAGTGACACCCAATGTCCAACAGGTTTTTTTTTTTAATTCGTGCTGAGATCTGTTCCTTTCATTTTCTGAGTAGGGATCTATGAGGGCTTGTATTGGAATAACGAACTAAAGTTTTTATTTGCAACATTTGGGTGCCCATACAACTTTTGATTGTTGCTTTTTGATTTTGTATACAGCACCCCTTCCTTTTTTTGATGCATTCACCATCTATAAAAAATAATTGTATATTTGTATGTGGTGGTGGTTACAGATGCGATGAAACATTGTGTGTCTTATGTTATATTTTTACTTAACTTTTCAGATAATGATTTTAGACTATTTGGCTGCAAGCTATGGCAGACCAAAAAACCATAGTGAGGCCTTGGTTGCCATACCAGCATTGGCTCCCCGCTATCACGCTGCAGGGAGCTGATGGAGTGAGAAAGAGAAAGTGAAAAGGTCACTATTCACTGTGGCATATAAGGTGGTAACAGCGCTGCTACAATCATCATCAGCACTTATTCCCCACTGCTGTGTCTGTACTTATGTTAGTCGTCAGGAGCCCCGTGATTGTGATGGAGAAGATACACTGCTGCCAGCATGACCAGGAGGACATGATATGGCAGCACTGTGACGGCATGTGGTTAAGGTATTGCTGAGGGATTAGGAATGATGTTCAGACCCCACACAATAATGAGGAAAAGTATGGAGACATACCAGATGATGGTTGCAATGCACGACCTAGCAAAAGTTGCAAGTAAAATACAGTCATGATTAGAAAAAGCTAATGACAAGTTAGGCCAAGTCCTTACAATGACTATTTGGTCCATTTATTACGTTCTAGCAAAGTGAATGTGATTTACAAAAATCTCATTCCCCCATTTATTTTATTCACTAATATAGTGCCATCATATTCAGTAGCAAGTAGAGCTTCACAGACCGTTCCCATAAGTATTAGATTGTGAGCACAAATCAGTATGTCCGAGTGTGGGGGGTAACAGAGGATTGCGGCTTTCCCAGCGTGAAACTAGTTGCAATTTATATTGCACATCATATTTAAGCCATAATTTGTAACTTTGTGGGGGAGGGTGGGGGTCATAAAAAGTGGACAGTGCGTATTAGATGGGATGGGGCCACGTGCGGATGACAAATGTACTATAATTTACACCAGAAAGTAGTGTAAACTCTAGTGCAAATCTATCCGGGGCTGGAGAAGAATGGGATAAATCTGTGCTGCCGACAGGTCAGTGATGAGCAGGAAACAGATATCCAGGAGTGGTTTATTTGTTACCACGTTTCACATTTCTACATCAGGACAAACCACAATGATCAATGCTGACAAATAAACCACATTCCTGGATATCCGTTTCCTGCCCATCACTGACCCTTCAGCAGCGCAGATTTATCCCATTCTTCTCCAGCCCCACATGTTCTCACTTAGTAAGAGGTTGTGATCATACAATCCTACCAGGTGGGCATATTCGCCCACATTTCCCTACTTTTATCAGGATAAGACCCTATTGTGCTTATTGCCTTTCCAGCTCATTAGTCCTACAGCGCAAATCTACGCACAGAATAAGCTTAACTTATTAAAAGACATCTATCTATTAATAAATCAGGCACATCTCATGCCAGTGGGTTTTGTGCTAGAGGGGTTGTCCACTACTAGGATAACCCCTTCCTGAACTAAGTGTTTGGCCCTAAAAAATAAAAAAAACTGTACTCCCCTCCTGTGCTGGTGCCTTTCCAGCGCTGTCAGCACTCGCGGCCTTGATGCCCTATCAGCGAAGGCATCCGTACTGACTGAACATGAAGAGGAGGTCCGGGCCGTGGCTGATCTGACTTTCTCTTTATGTTCAATCCATTCGAAGGCGGAAAGCGTGATGCCAGCGCTGATTGGGCACAGGGCACCACGTTAAAAAACCGCACGAGAGCCCTAGAACCACGAGTGTCAACACTGCGGGAACGACACAAGCACGGGAGATGAGTATAGGCTTTATTAAGTTATCGAGGCCGAACATTTAGTTCAAGAAGCGGTTGTCCTAGTAGTGGACAGCCCCTTTAAAGGGATCCTGTCACCCAATTCATGCTGGACAAACCACAGGCAGAATGAATCCATACATGGCTGCACAATCTCAGCCAGGTATATTTTTCCCAGAAATGCTCCCGAGTTTCAGAGTAAATCAATTTTAATGTTCCCGCAGGGACCATAGCCAGGGACGGGACTAGTCTGGCTCCGCCACTAGCTGGGTTTTCCCAGCGCTGAGCTACGTGATTGATAGCTCTGACCTACTACCTAGAGTGGTGCTGAGAGAAGCCAGCCAGAGGCAGCCAGATTAAGCTCTTCTCTCCCTTTATAGATCCGGCTGGGACCCATAGGCAATCTGTCAACAGGTTTTTGTAATCTGACAGCAGTATAAAGTAGGGGCAAAGAGCCTGATTCCAGGGATGTGTCACTTGACTGGGCTTTCAATACAAATCAGTGTTTTATCAGTAGATTATAATGAGAAAATAAGGCAAACCATGCCCCCTGCACAGATTAGTAGCTTTTTATCAATATACAGTGCACACAGTAAAGGGTATGCCACACTAAACGAGATCGCTAACGAGATCACTAAAACGTCACTATTTAGCGATCTCGTTAGCGACCTCGTTTTTTGATCATTGGCGTCCCGCTGGTGAGCCTATATCGCTGTGTTTGGCACCTTTTGCGAACGACGAGCGACCTCGTTTGTGACGCATATGACTGTTTTTTGCGTCACGGAGTGGATCGCAATATCTGTAGGTTCTCTTTTGCGTCACAGAGAGGATCGCAGAAGTTGCAAAGCAGGGTAGCAGGATGCAGAGAGCAGGAGCGATGCTGGAAATTCCTATGAATCAGAAGCGCTCAGTACATGCTAATGACATCCTAACGACCGCCAAAGTCGTTAAAGAGATCGCTGACCACTGATGAGTCGTTTATGAGATCTCCTGTTTGGCAGCTACTAGCGACCTAAAAGCGATCACACCAACGATCTCGTTAGCTTGCGTCGTTATCGAGATCGCTAACGAGATCGCTACGTGTGGCAGTACCTTAAAGGCTGGGTCTCACATAGCGATACACCAGCGATCCTGACAACGATCAGGATCGCTGGTGTATCGCTACATTATCACTGCTGAGCTGCCAAACAGGCAGCTCAGGCAGCGATCAGTACAAGCGACACTGCGGGTAAACATCGCTTAGTTACCCGCAGTGTACCTTGGATACCAGCGCCCTGATGCAGGGAGCTGGTAACCAAGGTACACATCGGGTTTCCAGGCGCTGCACGGTGCCTGGAAACCCGCTGTGTACCTTGGTTACCAGCGGATCGCTGGTCTCCAGCCTGTCACATGCAGCGATGCGTGCCTGTCAGCGGGAGACCAGCGATCAAAAAAATGTCCTGACATTTCAGCGACGATCAGCGATACCCGGCAGGGGGGCTGATCGTCGCTGAATGTCACACACAGCGATATCGCTGGTGAGCTCGCTGCTGCGTCACAAAACTAGTGACTCAGCAACGATCTCGCTAGCGAGATCGTTGTGTGAGATGAGCCCTTAAGTGGTGTGAGCAGGGTTATACAGGACTCAACAGTCTGAGCTCTGCTACAGAGAACTGATTTTGTCAAAACTGCTGCACCCAGTAAACTAAGACACACATCACTGGAATCAGGGTCGCTGTACCTAAATTATCCTGCTGCCAGTTTCCCTTTAAAGTATATTTTCTTCTTTAACAACTAAGCATTTACATAAAAATATACATGGCTGTCATCGTGCAGTCAGACTGATTAATGCTGCCTGTGGTTTGGTCAACATGAATCATGGGACCAATAACCTTTAAATGATGCCGGTCTTATTAATCCCCCTCAGATTCAGCCACTGCACAAGTAACAAGATTTCTTAGAGAATTTACAAAAGAAGGAACAGTAGAAAAAAATGCTTTAAATTGGCAACTATCATGTAAAATGGCCAGTTTGTGGGGTTTTTTTTCAGCAGCTAATAAGTATGGTGTTTTTTTTTTTTAAATCTGCTGTACAGTTTCAGAGATGCAGTCCTTTTTATTTAATGTGCCCAATATGATAAATTAATAGTCTTTATCAAGGGGGAAACATATCACAGGGATATAAGGCAGAGCAGCCTAAAGACAAAGACGCGCTCCCAGAGACTCCTATAAGTCACATCCTCTTATTAAAGAGCTGAATAATTAGCAAGCTGGGTGTATTAAATAAAAAGGCTCAGGCTCTGGAACAGTATGCAAGCTTTAATATAAAAATAAAAAAAGAAAGCATTGTAATACTCTGGGGAGCAGTGGGAGTAAATGAACAAATATTGCTTACTTTTAATGAAGGAAGCAAAAGGATTAATAGACAAAATTAAAAAAATACTTTATTTGCTTTTCAGAATTAAACTGTACACGTAAAAGAAAATTGGTATAACTATTTTAGCAAAGCAAATGAGCGACATGGCGTTGTGGAAAGCAACCTTTACACAAGTGCAAGCATGCAATTTATGCCGGATTGTAACATGGCCTTAGATGAGATAATATAGCAGGTGGAGTTAAGAGAGTTAATAGTTAAGCTCTGCTCTATGCTGCGGACCATCACAGCTCACACACGTTACATGCATCAATGCACAGCGATATATTGTACAGACGTTCAGGCTCATATGAAGCATCACTCTCTGCTGCCGCAATGAAACATGCCCCATTACTGCTCATTAAAGGCATTCTGACCAATCATAGAAAGAAATTGACACTTACCCTTCGGACTATTATCATGATCTGCAATAAAGAAACAAAATATGTATAAGACATATATTTAATTATATGTGTGGGCTGAACTTTCCTACACACCTACTGCCAGAATTATCAATGGAATGAAGCAAATCAGTATGGCTGTTTTTAACAAAGTTCATAGGTGTATTCCCGATTCTGCCACTAGAGGGCACACCATGTGCATGTAAGCCTATCCAGACAGCACAGTGGCCACAGCCAGGGCTGCATGAAGGCACACAGACCATGCAGGTGAGCAATCGGTGACCTGAGGATAGGCCACGAATATCATACATGCGTGGCGGCATCAGGAACAGGGGGCGGCACGCTCCTCAACACAGATAATACAGGCAAATTATCCAGACTGTGGGTAATAAAAAGGAAAAATGGCTTCCCTTGCTGCACGGAAATACTGTCTATAAGGGTTCGTTCAGACCAGTGTATTGCCATGTGCTGCACCGAGCGCACAAACCTATTAAGGCCAGTGCAATGGCCACTACTTCTTAGGACCAACTGCCTATACGGGCAAAAAAAAAAATACTATTCTGGCCCAGTTTACAGACCAGACAGCTCCTGTGCTATGTGGATGAGCAGGGGCGTGATTGGAGCGAGTTTTAGAATGGCCGTCTGAACCCGGGCGAAGTCACAGGATGTTACTGAATGACAACAAGCAGGATCTGACTTGAGGCCCATTTGCTTCAAATATTAAGACCTTGGTACGGTCACAATTTTACTCTACATTTAACGGCTGCGCCAGGAAATAATGGTGGCGGTCGGACTGCTGCTGATCAAGCATGTGTCCCCCATCAAGTAGAAAGGTAATAAATACTTCTGGATGGGATAGCCCTTTAAAATAGTTTTTAATAATTTAAGGCAAATGATAAAACTGGAGTGTGACAGCGGAGATCTGCACTCGCCTCCTTCAGCAGAGCGCTGATCACGGATTTTAGGTTACCGTTTCTTTAATAACAAATCTCTTATTACTCACGGCTGCCGAGCTCCCTGCAGACAGAGCTGCCGTCATCACAGCTCGTTCTTGTGGCGGATGTTGCCAAGTGATGTACAAAAAACAGGAAGACAACAAGTGTAAAGAATTAAATGTGTCTCTAGTAAAACTACTCGGCAGTGAGGAAGTTCAGCCCTTGTAAGGAAATCCTATGTACAATGTCTGCTATAAGGAGGGGACACTTCCTAGGAGTAAACCTTACAGATTATGGAGATCTCGTATTCGCCCATCGCAGGACCTGCTGCGCTGTCTTGTATCGCGGACTGATTGTGGGAAAAACGGGTCTCGTTCACTCCCCTATTTCTCCTGGGTCCATACTAGAAACATGTGCCAAAAGTCAACATTTTGGAAACAGTACCCCCTTTAGGAACTCTGGGCAGTAGTTAGTATTTGGATTCCTCACACCATCGGAGTCAAGATATACAAGTTAAGAATACAAAAGGGTTCTCTGCTGGCTAATGTTTGGAAACCATTTGGTGTTGTGGTATTATTCTCCTGTAGCACAGCTGACCGGAGACTGCTTGGGTAGAGTCATCCTGTATGCATTGCTACATTACGTATAGGTCTAAAATCTGCGGGACCCAAACGTGGTCAACAACGTCAGAGGGATGAAGGATGGGTCATCACCATCAAGGAAGACTCATCTCATGAAGCACGGTGTGGGCCACAGGCATTCTTCATTCGACACTCAAGACTTGTGTCTGCGATTCTGCATGGACCACTTGGTCGTGAAAAAATGAATAGCACCGATATATAAACTAAAACCACAGAACACTTCAGGGTGTGGGAGGAAACCCACAAATCAAAAAGCAGAACATGCAAACTCCAACTCGAAACAGATATTTTTGAGATTAGTTAAACCCTCCACCCACTCCCCAAATAAAAAAACAAGTCATTGTGCCACTGGTTTTAGGCTGAATCTCAGCCGTTCTCCCCCGCACCCCCACAAATAGATATTAATGACCCATCATTAGTAGGTCCTGGACAACACCTTTAATGTAAAAGGTAATACGCCAAGTTCATCTACGGTCAGTAGTAGATTTACTACTAGAAGCAGAACTATAATAAATAATACCAGGGTAATGCAATGATAAAACATAACGGCAGACAGTCTTAATACACTTTCATAAGAAGATAAAATTGGGGAAATACTTTCCATCCCTTGTGTAGTCACCGCTATTACGCCCCCACACGGTTCTGGGTTTTCAGATAAAGTACCACAGTTCTCTCACTTTAAGGACTTACTGCTTCTACACAGACGAGGCTTTTCATATCATCAGACGTGAATTTATTTGTACATTTTACCATCAAAATATAGATTTTGTATAATACTAATTCCTAAATAAGAATTTAACTATAATGAAGGGCTGCAGGAAGGCAGGAAAGAAAAATGCACAGTTTCAGAGATTAGGCGGTTCATTATGTATGTGGATAGATCTTACCACTAGGGTTGTCATGGTGCATCCCAGGCTCAAAAAGATCATCGTTACTAAACGCTGAACAGGAAAGAGAAGTGACAGAAAATATCAGAGATGAGCGTGATACTTCTAATGACACATAGTACAGTCTCCCCCTGGCCCTCCCTGGATGTCCTACTATTGTAAGACTGCTGGGGTCACAATGCCGGCATCCCAACCAATCGCAGGAACGGGAGTCGGATTTCCTGTTCGTTATCACCTCTCCGGGGACTGAGCAGAAGAATGGTCGCACCCCCATGCAGCCGCTCCAGCCACATTTTATGGAAGGCCGCGTACAGAATTGGAGATCTCCGCCAGTCAAATAGAGGCACAGAGCATGTGCGACCATGCAGCTCCATTCAGTCCAGAATGTGGAGAGGAGGAACAGAAGATCAGGATGGGTGTGGGGTTCAAGTACATAAGTGATAAAGGTGTTTACAGTTAAAATCTCTTTAAATGTGTTTTGCAGAACCAATGTCTATCTTGTGACTGGCGAGATCAGTGGCAGAGTAAGCAGGAGGACAAAACAGGTAGGTACTTTAGTTTCTGCGCATTGTGTTCATTGTGAGAAGCAATATAAATATGTTTGACTTCTCTATGTGACCCCTTTTAAGGAGACACTTCCCCCAGGGCTGCCTATAGGGTATCGTAATCGTTTTCTGGTGGACATCTGTAGGGCCAGATGAGACCTTTATCCCACTGCATACACTTCACAGACACACACAGTGCTGTACATACTGGTGCCTCTCACAAGATTAGAATATCAAAAAGTTAATTTCAGTTCTTCAACACAAAAAGTGAAACTCATTTATTATAGTCATTACAAACAGAGTGATCTATTTCAAGTGTTTATTTCTGTTAATGTTGATGATTATGGCTTACACCCAATGAAAACCCAAAAGTCATTATCTCAGTAAATTAGAATAATTAACAAAAACCACCTGCAAAGGCTTCCTAAGCATTTAAAAAGGTCCCTTAGTCTGTTTCAGTAGGCTCCAGAATCATGGGGAAAACTGCTTACTTGACAGATGTCCAGAAGGCAGTCATTGACACACTCCACAAGGAGAGTAAGCCACAAAAGGCCATTGCTAAAGAAGCTGGCTGTTCACAGAGTGCTGTATCCAAGCATATTAATGGAAAGTTGAGTGGAAGAAAAAACTGTGGTAGAAAAAGGTGCACAAGCATCTGTGATAACCGCAGCCTTGAAAGGATTGTTAAGAAAAGGCCATTCAAAAATTTGGGGGACATTCACAAGGAGTGCACTGCTGCTGGAGTCATTGCTTCAAGAGGCACCACACACAGACGTATCCAGGACATGGGCTACAAGTGTCGCTTTCCTTGTGTCAAGCCACTCATGCCCAATAGACAACGCCAGAAGGGTCTTACCTGGGCAAAGGAGAAAAAGAACTGGACTGTTGCTCAGTGGTCCAAGGTGTAGTTTTCAGATAAAAGTAAATCTTGCATTTCATTTGGAAATCAAGGTCCCATAGTCTGGAGGAAGAGTGGAGAGGCCACAATCCAAGCTGCCTGAGGTCTAGTGTGAAGTTTCCACAATCAGTGATGGTTTGGGGAGATATGTCATCTGCTGGTGTAGGTCCACTGTGTTTTATCAAGACCAAAGTCAGCGCAGCCGTCTACCAGAAAATTTTTAGAGCACTTCATGCTTCCCTCTGCCGACAAGCTTTTTGGAGATGGAAATTTCATTCTCCAGCAGGACTTGGCACCATATAGACATTTGTCCATACTGCCAAAAGTATCAATACCTGGTTTAAAAACAACAATATCACTCTGCTTGACTGACCAGCAAACTCACCTGACCTTAACCCCATATGTGATGGAAATATATAATACATATAGATCTCACTTGCATATATACTAAACAGCAAATATATACGATATAATCAATTGCTTAAAATGGCCGTCACAACCCAGACAACGTTTTGGGACTTTCCAGACAAAAACAGGAACCGGCACCAAATGCCCCGAACTGATGACTCAAAGTGCCGAATAGCAGGAAAACACGGATTTTGGTAAAGACTTACCTGTAAAATCCTTTTCAGCGAAGGAAGGAAGAGAGACACAGTAATTCATTACTGATGGGTAGGCGGAGCCCCAGATCAGGATGTTACCTCAGATCAAAAGAGTGATGACTGGCTGGCCCCTCCAGCTCGGGCTCCTCCTACTCAGCTCCAGTCGTATCAAAGCTTTTAGGAAAAGAGCCAAGATCACCAGCGGAGCAACATAACCCCTTCTGAAGGAACTTCAGAGAAAAAACACAAGGATACAGGTTATGCATGCAAAGAAAGCCAAAAACCACAGAGTTCCAGGTACTACTCACGGAACCTGACTACTGCGATGAGCTGGCGATGCTGGAACAGAGCCTTAGCGCGCTGACCTCAGCCCAGATAATCGCTATCAGATAAGGGTCGCGCTGCATCTGAAAACATCAACACACTTCTGCCGTGGGAGGGTGCTGTGTCTCTCTTCCTTCCTTCGCTGAAAAGGATTTTACAGGGAAGTCTTTACCAAAATCCGTGTTTCAGCTGCAGATGAAGGAAGAGAGCCACAGTAATTCATTACTGATGGGACGTTCCAAAGCAGTTCAAAAATAAGGGTGGGAAAAACCAACAAAAGGCAGAAACCCAACAACCTTAACAACAAAGCGCAACCAGCGCTAAACACAAGTTCATCCAGAACTCTAAACTACAGCTGCCTGCAGGACCCTACGTCCGAGGGCTGCATCAGCGGAAGCACTGACGTCCACTTTATAAAATCTTGTAAACGTGTGGACAGAGCGCCAAGTCGCAGCTCGGCAAAGCTGCACTGCCGAAGCACCTTGATGAAAAGCCCACGATGAAGCCACAGCTCTCGTGGAATGGGCTCGAATCTTAATCGGGCAAGATTCACCCCGAAGACGGTAAGCTTCCAAAATAGCTGACCGGATCCAACGAGCTATAGAACCCTTGGAAGCTCGTTGACCACGCCGACGACCTGCCGGAACCACAAACAGAGAGTCCGTCTTACGAAAACCTTGAGTAATAGATAGATAAAACTTCAAGGCCCGCACTAAATCCAATGTGTGTAAATCTCGCTCTTTCGTATTCTTCGGATCCGGACAGAGTGAAGGCAACACAATATCCTGGTTAACATGAAATTGTGACACCACTTTAGGCAAAAAATCACCCCGAGTGCGAAGCACTACACGATCCGGAAAAAACTCCAGAAAAGGAGGCGAGCAAGAAAGAGCTGCCAATTCAGAAACTCTCCTCAAGGAAGTGACTGCAACAAGGAAAGCCACCTTCCAAGAAAGTAAAGAAAGGCTAGCAGAAACCATAGGTTCAAAAGGTTTATGCTGAAGAGCCTCCAAAACAAGGTTAAGCCGCCAAGGAGACACGGGTGCCTTCCGCGGCGGAAACTTACGAGAGATACCTCGGAAAAAAGAGATCACGTCTCTATTCGAAGCAATGGTTCTCCGGAATAATAAGGACAGAGCAGAAATCTGACCTTTCAGAGTGCTAACTGCCAAACCCTTGTCTAGCCCATGCTGCAGAAAAGCCAACAGGTTGGGAATGGAAAATTTTCTCGGGTTCCGAGAAGACCCCAAACACCACGAAAAGAAGGTTTCCCAAATTTTGTGGTAAATCCTAGAAGTAGCCGGACTTCTTGCAGCACGAAGGGTAGCAATAACCTCGGCTGAAAAACCTCTACGGGTCAAGATCTCGGTCTCAAGAGCCACGCCGTCAAACGCAGGGACATCAAGTCCGGATGACAAATGGGCCCCTGAGTCAACAAGTCCTGTTGAAGAGGGAGTGGAAACGGAGGTGCCGCCAACAGCGACATTATTGTCGAGAACCACACCCTTCTTGGCCAGTCTGGAGCTATTAGAATAGCTGGAATTCTCTCTAGTCTGATCCGACGCAGCACTAGAGGAAGTAAGGATATCGGCGGGAATACATAGATCAGCTTGAACTGATCCCACTGAGCCACTAGAGCATCCACCGCCACCGCCTTCGGGTCCTTGTACCTGGACATGAATGTCGTAACTTGGCATTGGACCTGGAAGCCATCAAATCCACTTGGGGGTTCCCCAGCGAGAGCACAGTAGTGCAAAGACTTCCGGGTGGAGGCTCCATTCCCCGGGATCCATCCTTCTGCGACTGAGAAAGTCCGCTGTAATATTCTGAACCCCCGGAATGTGAATCGCCGAAATGGCTGGTACATTGGCCTCTGCCCAAATCAGAATTCGGGACACCTCTACCATGAGTCTGGAACTCCTTGTCCCACCTTGGTGATTGATATACGCGACAGCCGTCGCATTGTCTGTCTGCACACGGACTGGCAGACCGCTCAAAAGGACCGTCCAATGTTGGAGGCAAAGAAAAATCGCCCTCAATTCCAGGATGTTGATCGGAAGCACAGACTCTTCCGGTGACCATACCCCCTGAATCCAGAGATTGGTCCAAACACCCCCCCAGCCCGTCAGGCTGGCATCGGTGGTTATGACTGACCACTTCAGAGGGAGGAAAGACTTCCCCAGGGAGAATGCCCCTGGACGTAACCACCATTCTAGAGAATCCCGCACCGCGCGAGAAATGGTGACACTGCAATCCAGCGATTGCGACTGGTTCCATCGACTCAAGATGAACCTTTGAAGAGTCCTGGAGTGGAACTGGGCAAAAGGAATTGCCTCCAAGGACGCCACCATCAGTCCCAGAAGACGCATACACTTCCGTAGGGACATTGCTGTTGAGGATGTCATAATCTGTACATGTCGAAGAAGACATGACTGCTTGTCTGGTGGTAGGGAAACTACCGACCGAAACGTGTCGAGATGCATTCCCAAAAAGAGAATTGTCCTCGATGGTTCCAGGGACGACTTCTCCCAATTGACCAGCCAACCGAAGTCTTTCAGAAACTGAAGAGACAAATCCCGAGCCGTCAATGCCTCCTCCTCCGAGGAAGCCACGATCAAAAGATCGTCCAGATAAGGGAGAATCGTAATCCCCTGTCTTCGAAGGAGTGCCATGAGGGGCGCCAGAACTTTTGTAAAGACCCTTGGCGCTGAGGCTAAGCCGAAAGGCAGAGCCACAAACTGGTAATGATTCTGACCTATGGCAAATCGAAGAAAGCGCTGATGAGCCTTTCCGATGGGAATATGCAAATAGGCGTCGCGAATGTCGATTGACACCAGAAAATCGTTCTGTGACAGAGCTGCCACAACGGAACGAAGCGACTCCATGCGAAACTTCCGGGCATGGACATGCCGGTTTAATCGCTTGAGATCCAGAATCGGGCGAAATTTGTTCTCCTTTTTGGGAACTATAAAAAGGTTGGAATAAAAACCTTTCCCTCGGTCCTCTGACGGAACCGGTATCACTACACCTTTTTGTAGTAGCGATTTGACCTCTCGCTGTAGAGCGACAACAAGCTCGGGTTCCGACGGAACGCGAGATTGACAAAAAACATTTGGGGGTTGAGAAGCAAACTCTATGAAATAGCCTGCCGACACTATCCGCGTTACCCAGGAATCTGGAACGCGAGCCATCCAAGTCTCCTTGAAAAGAAGCAGGCGACCCCCCACTCGAGAATCCTCGAGTGGACCCCTGGCGTCAATCCGACTTTGCGGGTTTCTTGTCAAGTTCCCGCTTGTTCTGGCGGAAACTCTGCTTCCAGGGAGTACGAGTTTTCTGAGAGGATTTCTTTCCTGAGAAAGAAGGACGACCCGATCCCCACGAGGAGTGACTAGATCGTCCTCGGCCCCGAAAGGACCGTCGACCACTATAAACACCAGGCTTACTGGACACCGAGGCCATGGCCCTTCGCTGTGGTAATGCTGATTCCTTTGCCTTAGCCTTGGAAATCAGCTCTGTGAGGTCGGATCCAAAAAGATGGCCACCCTTGTAAGGTAAGGCCAACAACCCTTGTTTGGAAACTGCGTCCCCGGCCCACTGTCTGAGCCATAAAGCTCTTCTGACTGTGACCGCTGAAGCTTGCGCTTTGGCCAGCAGAGATGCCGTATCCAGACCGGCATCAAAGATATAACAGGCTGCCGTTTCTAACCATTCACAAGTTTCCCGTATCTCAGATAACGGAGATTCATTTTGTAACTCCGACTTCAGACGTGCCAACCAGCTTAGAGAAGCTCTAGCAGCACACATGGATCCTAGCACTGCTCGAAATCCATGACCCGCAGCCTCATAGCTTGCTTTTGCCGCCAATTCTGCCTTTCTATCCAAAGGCTCCTGTAAGCTCGCTTTTCCCTTAATAGGGAGTAGTGAGGATTTACTAAGCTGAGACAAGGACACATCCACTTCAGGAGCAGAAGTCCAATTAGCCTTTAACTCCGTAGAGCAAGGATAAAGTGTATCAAAGAAATGCGTTCCATGAAAACGCTTATCTGGACATAGACGTTCCTCCTCTATCACGCCATTAAGCTCATCCAGAGCTGGCAATGTTGTGCGCGAAGCACGGGACTCCTGGAACATGCGTGCTGATTTACCAGGACGACTAGTTACCTCCTCCGGTAACTGTAGAATATCTCTCATGGCTTCAATTAATGCCTCCGTACGCTTCGTCATAGAGGAACGTCCCTGCGGCTCGTCCGCATCTGAATCGGATATTTCTCCATCCGAATTTAAAGGGGAACTCTGCCCAATATCAGATACATCTGACTCGCTCCGTGTAGAGGCCGGTAACGGCCTGCGTCGCTTCCTCTGAGAGGAATTAGCAGACACATATTGACCTAAAAGGTCAGATAAGTTATTAATCGATCGAGCGATATCATCCAATTTTCCACCGCTGTCGACCGCAGCGCTAGACGCTGTGGAGGTCTGCGTATCTGATTGCCGCAATGGCACTGGGACGTGATCCGCGGCATCTGAACTCTGTTCAGACATGTCTCATCTGAATGAGCAGGTCAAAGCGGTAATACCAGCAAAAAACTATGCGGTTTTTTTTTTTTTTTTTCAAACGCTGAAGGGTTAACGCTCCACCAAGCAGAGTTACCCCAGCGGTATTCAGTCAGCAAATTTAGCAGGTAGAAATAACCCTCAAAGGGTTAATATTGCAAACTCACCAAAATATATATATATTTGTGAGCCCCAGCCAATTTTTATGTCTCTGATGAGACTGCAGCTGCAGGATAGCGATCGCTGCGCTGCAGGGTGAGGAATCCACACTCACCCAGCTGGCCGTGGTGTCTATATGAGGAGGGGAGCGGTCCGAGGAGCCCAGGAGCCTGAGTAATGGCCGCCACAGTGAGGGGGTCGCAGAGAAAAAGCCAGAGCGCGCGTCTTCCTGCTCAAAAGACCGGGATAGACAGGCCACGCCCCCTGCTAGCTCAAATAATGAGCGCGAACTCTCCCCGCTCCTGCTCCCTCTCTGTCCTGCAGCTATCTGCCTGCGGACAAAAGATCACCACATCTTCATGTAGTAGCGCTGTCACAGCAGCGCTGAAGCATACTGACTTTACATGTAGTAGCGCTGTCACAGCAGCGCTGAAGCATACTGACTTTACATGTAGTAGCGCTGTCACAGCAGCGCTGAAGCTTACTGACATTTACATGTAGTAGCGCTGTCACAGTAGCGCTGAAACATACTGACATTACATGTAGTAGCGCTGTCACAGTAGCGCTGAAGCATACTGACATTTACATGTAGTAGCGCTGTCACAGCAGCGCTGACGCATACTGACATAGTAACGCTGACATTAATAATAGCGCTGCTCATTCAGACGCTAAAGCACTCACACATAATTATTATTAAAATTTGTGTGGAGTACTCACCAGCCAAGGCGCCACAGGGACCCTCAGGGGTTTCTGGCGCAGTGCCCATGCTTCCCCCCAGGGCGAAGAACGCAGTGACCGCACGTGTGGTTTGCGTTCCCGCCAGAGAAGCTCTCCTCATCCCCCAGGGCCGGCAAGGATTCTGCAGGGACTTTGAGTGAATACAGATCCGCCAAGGGAGAGGTTGGGGTACAGCAGCGCTGATACCCCTGAGACCTCTAGACCAACTAGTGATCCAAGTCTCCTGTCCGAATATTAAAATAATAAAATTTTCTGAGGAGCTGCATTAGCAGCGACCATCCTCTGGACCTCAAATCTTAGACTGGAGCTGAGTAGGAGGAGCCCGAGCTGGAGGGCCAGCCAGTCATCACTCTTTTGATCTGAGGTAACATCCTGATCTGGGGCTCCGCCTACCCATCAGTAATGAATTACTGTGGCTCTCTTCCTTCATCTGCAGCTGAAAGCAACAGTTACACCTTAGTTGTTTAATCAGCTTTTTTGCTATGCCATAAACACAATCTTCCATGTATCCAGATAACCAATCACATAGAAGCTTGACCATATGGTAACTAACTAACCACCCCTTTCTATATGCAACCATAAAAACATGTATGTACAATAAAGCATCAGTATTGATGGAATGTTATTCTGTCACCCTTGTTGTGCAGTGTCATTCTTGAGCGCTCAAATACTCAGCCGAATTGGGAACAGCCGCAGCACACACAGGGATAGATTTATTACAGCCAACTTTCCTTCACACATAGAGAATCTATGAGATATTGTCAAGAGGAAGATTAATGACACCAGACCCAACAATGCAGACAAGCTGAAGGCTGCTAGCAAAGAAACCTGGGCTTCCATAACACCTCAGCAGTGCCACAGGCTGATCGCCTCCATGCCACACAGCAATGATGCAGTAATTGATGCAAAAGGAGCCCCGACCAAGTATTGAGTGCATTTACTGAACATACATTTCAGTAGGCCAACATTTCGGATTTTAAAATCATTTTTCAAGCTGGTATTATAAAGTATTCTAATTTACTGAGATAATGACTTTTGGGTTTTCATTGGCTGTAAATAGAGATGGGCGGACTCCTGGATGTTTGTGTCCAGCGGGTTCGGCCGAACAGTTACAAAAAGTTTGAGTACCAGAACAGTACCCGGACCTGAAACCCAGACCCCATTCACTTGAATGGGGGGCCCGAACATGCAGTGTTTGCCACGTTGTCACGTGCATGGCAATGTGTCAAACTAATTACAGTGAGAGCAGGAGCGGTGGATGGGAGTATTCAGCCTCTCCTGCGCTGTAAATAAATAATTCAAAAATTTTTAAAAAAACGGCGTGGGTCCCCCTGTACTTTTGATAACCAGCCAGGCAAAACTCACAGCTGAGGGCTGCAACCCTCAGCTGTCAGCTTCAACAAGGCTGGTTATCAATAGAGGGGTCCCCACACTGTTTTTTTTTTTACTGTCTTGCTAAAGCAGACAGCTGGGGGCTGGTATTCTCAGGCTGGTAAGGGGCCATGTATATTGGCCCCCCAAGCCTAAAAATAGCAGCCCACAGCTGCCCAAAATAGGCACATCTATTAGATGCACCAATTCTTTCACTTTGCCCGGCTCTTACCACTTGCCCTGTAGCGGTGGCAAGTGGAGTTAATATTTGTGGGG
The DNA here is from genome assembly GCA_033576555.1 of Oophaga sylvatica. Classification (NCBI taxonomy): domain Eukaryota; kingdom Metazoa; phylum Chordata; class Amphibia; order Anura; family Dendrobatidae; genus Oophaga; species Oophaga sylvatica. The sequence goes on along the minus strand of JARQOD010000002.1, from coordinate 510,319,094 downwards.
TTGATGTCACCTTTGTATTGCTAACGGGGATCTCACCGAGGTCACGGCAGTTCAGCCTGGCTGGGAACAGAGCCTCAGTAACCTGAGGTAACCTTGATGACGTCACCTCTCGTCACTGAGGCTCCGCTCGCAGTAGTTCATTCACCAATGGTTCTCAGCTTGGACGGTCGCATCTTGGCACCGTCCAGGTTGAAAACTGTTTATCTCCCAGACATGGATTACGGCGTGGGACAGAACGACAGACAGGTATTGTATATTGTTGTTTTTTTATTTTTGGTTTATTACAGGAGATCGAGGGCTTCGGTGGAATTAGGCGTTAGGTGAGTATAACGGTGCTTGTTATTTCTAAATAAAAAAAAGTAAAAGGGTGTTTTGTTTTTTTCTAATAAAAGACTTTATTCTGGCTGTTTATTTACAATACAACTATAGGATTAGTAATGGATAGGTGTCTTACAGACGCCTATCTATTACTAATCCGTTGGCATGATGTCACCTGACAATACAAAGGTGACATCAACCCCACAAATATTAACCCCACTTGCCACAGGTACAGTGCAAGCGGGAAGAGCTGGGCAAAGCGCCAGAATTGGCGCATCTAATATATGTGCCTTTTCTGGGCAGCTGCGGGCTGCTGTTTTTAGGTTGGGGGGGGGGGCCAAAATCCATGGCCCCTTACCAGCTTGAGAATACCAGCCGCCAGCTGTCTGCTTTAGCGTGGGGACCCCTCTATTCTTGATAATCAGCCTTGCTGAAGCTGAGAGTTGAGGGTTGCAGTACCCAGCTGTGAGGTTTGTCTGGCTGGTTATCATAAATACAGGGGGACCATTGCCTTTTTTCTTTTTTTTTTACTTATTTACAGCGCAGGAGTGGCTGATGAATATTCCCACCCGCCGCTCCTGCTCTCACGGTAATTAGCGGCTGTAGGTGTCGAATGATGGGATTAATAGTCCCATCAGCTGACACCAATGACCGGAGGTAAACTTTATAACTTCGATCACAGCTGAGCGCTCACGCTGTCTTTTGACAGCGTGGGAACCGCGGCTCTCTGACCGGTGGGGATGATTTCACCGCAGATCAGAAGCGGTGTTTGCTGCGCTGCCATGAACATGACAGTGTAACACACACCCGGTGTTCAGGCAGCCGAACCCGAACAGTAACATGGACTTCTTGGTGACGTCAGTGTTCTGTGTCCATGCCCGTACAGTAGGTGCTCGGTACGGACGACGAACTTTACTGTTCGGGTTCGCGCATCTCTAGCTGTAAGCTATAATCATCAACATTAACAGAAATAAATACTTGAAATAGATTACACTGTTTGTAATGACTCTATATAATATATAAGTTTCACTGTTTGTATTGAAGAACTGAAATAAATTAACTTTTTGATGATATTCTAATTTGAGAGAAGCACCTGTAGATTATCACCACCGACATCAGCTCACATCCTTACTTAGAAATATAGCAACATTTTCCTGTGCCTCTTCACATAAATGTGGATACCACTTGCTGCATCCCTGATACATATTTGGAGAAGTCAGATTTAGGAGTTTACTTACTACCACCACCACCGCCGCCTTGACCCGGTCGAGGTTTTACAGTCGGCTTGTGTGTATCTTTAAGATAAAAGTAAAAATAAAAACTCTTAGGTACAGCAATGTCAAGTTTTGTTCTTACATGAACACGGTGCCCAGAGAGGAACAGTACTGGGCAGTAAATAGTGAGATGGTTCTGCTGCATAACAACCTCCAGGCACGCATGATAAATATTTGTGTACCGCGCAGGATCCTTATTAGCTTATTGCCTGAAGTTGTATAGTCACAGCAGGATGTTAATTAATAGGACATGTTGGGACAGTTAATACAGATCTGTCACCAGATTTTCATAATACATATTGTGTATATAATCTAATACATATCTTAGACTTTATCCGGTTTGTGTAGTTCCTCTGAAAATGAATAGCCCTTTTTAAGGGGTAAGGTTTCTCCTTGTGGAGAGTGACATACCAGCTCTGGCTTGTCAAAGTAAGGAGGAGTAATCAGATCTCATACTTTGCACTGACGAGGGCCAATAGCCCGAAACACCGTGTCTGCAAATTGAGATACTGATTTGGCTTTTATCCTAAGTCATATTACAAGACTCGTTAAAGGGTTGATTGTGACTTGTAGGATAGCTACCTCCAACAGGTGGCGCTACAGAGTTCAAGACCTCTTTTTCTCTTGAGGCAATTTGCATAGTCCTTTTTAAAAAATGTAAACTCATTCTCTGATCTACGACAGCTACTCAGTGTCCCTCCTACCTGCTGCTGCGGAGATCTCACACAGCCCAGTGCAAGCTGCAGGCGTCAGGTGGGGTGGGAGGAGACTGACTATATTGGGACTCATGAGATTCTTTTAGATGGATTCATAAAATGCATATTTTACCATTAGAATTTTACAGCCATTCTGCCATGGGTTTTGATAGAAAGTACTGTAGCCTCATCTGGTCTAGAAGATCTGTGTAATGTACACAGCTTGCATTATGAAAGCTAGTGACAGATCAGCTTTAATAGTAGGTATTAAATCATATACTGTAAATTTCATCGGTGCCAGGAGCCATCTTGAGTACAGTCTGGTAGGGTCCAAATTTTCCCACTGATCCTTATTGCTTGAGAAAAAGGATTTCTGAGTTCACAAGACATTTTTTAATGGAAACCGATCAAAGAATGGTAGCTACCTGCAGACATCGCAGTAATCTGCAGATCAATCGTTTTCAGATATATGCGGATATCTAACTGGAAGTTCTATTCTCCCTGCAGCAGTTCTGTTCCAGTCATGAAGTCGGCACCAGGGGCTGTGAATAGTCCGCGCACTGTAAACACTAGCACCGCTCCCTGATTGACCTCCCACTCAGCACACACACTACAAAGAAGGTCAAGCGGCAATGGGCGCAACTGCAGCGCACTCCCGGTGCAGGAAGAACCGCCCTGATGACTGCAAGCGAGCAGCTGCAGGGAGAATAGAGCTCATTTTCTCCTTGTGAATAAACTTCCAGTTAGACAACCACATGTTTAAAAAGATATTTACTTGCAGATTAGCACTATGACTGCCGGTATATTAAATTGTTGTTCTTGTTATATGAAAAGGTTTCCTTTAACAGAACCTGAGGTTGATCTACAGCAGCACTTTTAATTTATTGAGGAAAATACATTACAAATAATTGCTGTTATTAATCTGTAATATTTAAGCCACGTGGGCATAAAAGGTAAATGGTATGATAAAACATACAACGTATTGAATTAGTCACCAGTTTGCTAAGTAAATATATTTCTAAAGTTTCTACTGACATGAAATTCTCCCCAAATGTCAATAACAACGCATGCAATCCACACAGGCAAAAAAAAAAAAAAGAAAATTCAAACCATAGACGTCCATAAATTAAGTTTCTGTGCAATAGTGAGAAGTTACACAGGTAAAAAGTATTGAACACGCTTTCTGAAATACATTTAATACTTCCTACAAAAGCCTTTGCTGGGGATGACAAATTCAGGATGCATCCAACATTTGTCCACTCATCCATGCTGAAACCAGCCCCACACCATGAGATTATTTCTTAACAACAAGGCATCAGATATGAGATACACAGGTAGGAATGTTCTCGGCAGTCTAGAACCTGTATGCCCATAATAATAGTTTAGATAGGTCAAATGTGGTGACAGATTCCCTTTAATTTATGGACATATACAATTTGATTTCTTTGCCTGTATGGATTGAATGGGTTGTTACTGACATCCGGTAAGAATTTCATGTGAAAAGCACCTTTAGAAATAAACCGTATTTACTTAGAAAATTGGTGACGTGTTCCATTTCACCCCCAAAAGACAATGATCTGCTGCGGTTCGTAACCCGCGCCGCGAGTGAGTTCACACAGCGGTAAATGTGTCTGGGCCTGTTTCACCCTTCATCTGTGGTTGCTGGTCTGGCAGTGTGGAGGTCAGATCTGAAATGTGTATATTCGGACCTGGTTGGCCTTTACCTGCGCTTGCCCTACTGGCGCCATGGGAGTGATTCAGAAACGTTTCAGGTACTTTTGCATTTTATACAGTCTTGCTTTTAATACATTTAGGCCATAATGGCACAGCGAATATAAAAAACGTAGAGTAGGACTGCCCCATATGAGAATGCCTTGTCGTGGCGGGGTGGCTCAAAGAATTGATCAATTGTTTGTTAAATGTCTCATTTTAAAGTACAGTCAGAAATTAATATGTGCATATGCACTTTATGTATTGCGTTCTGACCGTAGGCAGCGCTGGTTTCTCCCCTTTTTTATTTGGTAAATAGAAGCACAGTGGGCATGGGACTTCTATATAGCCCATCCACTGTGCTTGTAATGTAGAAAGCAGCATTTTGAATGCAGTGCAGGCGAGCGACATCCAAAACGCTGCTATTCCATATCGTGGGCACATACCCCTAGGGCTTGGGCACAAGTTGCAGAATTTGGTGGGTTTTTGCCATGCAGCTGTTCTAGCAAAACCTGAAGCAATACTGACGCCAGCAAAGTGAATGAGAAATCTGAAGTGTCATGCACACGTTGAGTATTTTTGACTTGCAGATTTGGTGCAGAAAACAATCTGCTGCATATCAAGTTCTCTGTACGGTTTTACCCAGTGTTTTTCATTGTTGACCCCACTGAAATCAGTCAAAAAACGCTGGGCAAAAACGCATGCAAAAATATTTTTGCAGCCATTTTTTTCCTACCAAGAGATGCAGAAATTACTGCATTCAGAAAGACGGACAGCAGCCTCTTCATTCCTCAGTGCACCCATGGTATCGTTTTTATATTCCCTTTACTGTGCACTGGAATTTTTTTTTCATATTTGCTTCATCGTCTCATCAATCAAGCTTAAAGGGAGTATTCCCAGCTCCAGGATCCTATACCAATATGTAGTAGGTGTAATAATTATTATATTATTATAGCAAATGCGCCCAATTGGAAATGTTCTTTGCCATGTTGCTTGCCCCATGTGCAGGGCATTGCAGTAGCTTAGGTATCCATGGTTACGCCCACTCATGTAGTGACAGTTGTTAGTGGTGGTAACCAGCCACTGCAATGCCCTGCACAAGAGGTAAGAGACATTGCTAATCAGAAAAACTATACTACATTTCTAATTGAAGGTGTTTGCAAATGTTATTAATACTCCTTTAAGGCCTTCTCATTTACATACAGGCTGAAGACTACAGTATATTTTTATATAATGACCAAATATATGAAAAACAAATCAAGACAAAGTTGTTTATTCCGCTGTTTAGGGTTGAAGTGTAGGTGTTCATGAGTATGGAGATAAAAGGTTTGTGCTTTTATACAATAAAATAATGTATTTAATTAATAAAATCATTTTAGAGTCCGAGACAACATAATGACTCATTCCCAAAACGCAATATTCTTCTCCTACACGGATAATTCAGTCACATTGCGAGCCATAGGTGCCATGACTAACACATAAAACACAATAAATTCCTAATTATTTGCATTTTAGGGATTTATGCGTTTTAAGGGGAGTCAGTCCCAAAACTCAAATGAAACCATTTCTTATTTAATATAAGGGACTTCGCCCCTATAAAAATCATAATTACAGTGTTGATTTTACTTCATGTATTACATAAAAATACTTTATTGGATATGTAAGTGCAGGGACTTCAATGCACCCTTGCTGTAGCCACAAGATCAGTGCTTCGTTCCGCCCACTCAATGACAGTTCTCTGCACATCCCCTTACATTGATTGACAGGGTTTCATTGGAGAGCTGACCAAATAGACTCCACAGTCCTGCGCACACTGACTATGCAGGAATTGGGAGCACACAGTGCCAGTGCGTGCAGATGTGTTCTCATCCCTCTCCTGTCTGCAGCAGCCGCTCGCTGCACATGGATCACACAAAGTTTGCAGCCAACACTGACGACAAAAGGATGAAAGTGCGCAGACACTAACATTCTATGCACTCAGTGTCTGCAGTGTCTGTGCGGGCCCATTCTCACCCCCATCTGTCAGCATCAGCCGCTCACTGCTGTGTGAACCTGTGGGCAGCGAGCAGCTGCGGCAAACCGAGAGGAAAACACTTCTGCACATACTGACATGAACCAAGAGGAGAACGCTCCTGCACATACCGACATGTGAGGGTCTCGGCTCCTGTAGTGTCAGTGTGTGCAGGGCCAAAGACTCAATTAAGTCAGTGCTCTCAATCAACATAAAGGGAGGTGTTGAGGACTGTAATTGAGGGGCGGAACGGTGCCCCGAGCTCTTGAAGTGTGCACTAAGGACCCCACATGGTACGGAAACACAGCGCTTTGGAAGGAGCGGAAATTCCGCTCCGCCCAAAGCCCCGCCCCCTTTTGAACGCACGCTCATTCCGGATGTGTTCAGGACACCTCCGGAACACATAGCCCTGTGTTATTTCCCTTGCGGCGACGCAGCGTCGCCGCAAGGGACTAGGACTTGCTGCGGTCTGAAAAGACGCGCCGCATGTCCGGAAACGCAGGTCTTCCGCCTGCATGTTGTGCAGCATAGTGGAGACGGGATTTCTTGAAATCCCCTCCACTATGCTGTAACATCTGGACGCTGCGTGTTTGACGCTGCGCCAACGCACAGCGTCAAACGCGCAGCAATTCCGGACTGTTTCCTGAACGTGGAAACATACCCTTAGGCTAAGCGCACACGTTCAGGATTATTTGCGTTTTTTTCGCGGGAAAAAACGCGTCAAAAACGCATGATTTAAGCATCCTATCATTTAGAATGAATTCTGCAATTTTTGTGCACATGGTGCGTTAATTTCCACGAAAAAACCGCATCTCGGAAAAAGAACCAACATGTTCATTAATTTTGCGGAATTCTAGCGTTTTTCCCGCTGTATTATTGACCTAGAAAGTTCAGGAAAAAAGCGCGGTAAAAACGTGCAAAATCCGCACCAAAAACACGGAAAAACCATGCGTTTTTACCGCGGAAAAAGTCAGTTTTTGCTCAGGAAAATTCTGCACACATTCCTGAACTTGTGCACTTAGCCTAAGACAAAATGCTTCAAATTTGCGTTTTTTTCGGGTTAGAGACTGCCATCAATATTTGCTTGTACAAGTATGGGAACTTTACATTTAACCCCTCTCTGACATCCGACGTACTATGCCGTCCATGAAACCCGTGACAATCTGACCATGGACGGGATAGTACGTCATAGCGATCAGCTGCGCTCCCAGGGGCGGACACCCGGGACGGTGTGCCAGGAGCGGTCACGGACCGCTCCCGCCACATTAACCCCTGGCACACCGCGATCAAACATGATCGCGGTGTACCGGGGGCACAGGGGAGCATCGCGCAGGGAGGGGGCTCCCTGCGCGCTCCCCTGAGACCCTCAGGACAGCGCGATGTGATCGCGCTGTCCTGAGGGCTTCCTCCCTCCCAGGACCCGGATCCAAGATGGCCACCGGGTCCTGCAGGGAGGCGGCTACCTCAGTGCCTGCTGAGAGCAGGCACTGAGAAGCCTGCAGCGCTGCCTGTGAGATCGCTGGTCTCACAGAGTGCTGTGTACACTGTGAGACCAGCGATCAGACATTTTACACTGATGTCCCACCCTGGGACAATGTAAAAAAGTAAAAAAAATAAAAATAAACATGTGTAAAAAAAATTCCAAAATAAATAAATAAAAAAAAAAATATTTCCAATAAATTCATTTCTTCCTGTAAATAAAAAAATAAAACAATAAAAGTACACATATTTGGTATCGCCGCGTCCGTAACGACCCCCCCTATAAAACTGTCCCACTAGTTAACCCCTTTTGTGAACCACTTAAAAAAATAAAAACAAAGCAAAAAATCAGTGCTTTATCATCATACCGCTGAACAAAAAGTGGAATAACACGCGATCAAAAAGACCGATATAAATAAACATGGTACCGCTGAAAACGTCATCTTGTCCCGCAAAAAACGAGCCGCCATACAGCATCATCAACGAAAAAATAAAAAAGTTATAGCTCGCAGAATAAAGCAATGCAAAAATAATAATTTTTTATATAAAATTGTTTTTATTCTATAAAAGCGCCAAAACATAAAAAAATGATATAAATGAGGTATCGCCGTAATCGTACTGACCCGAAGAATAAAACTGCTTTATCAATTTTACCACACACGGAATGGTATAAACGCCTCCCCCAAAAGAAATTCATGAATTGCTGATTTTTGTTCATTCTAACCTCCCAAAAATCTAAATAAAAAGCGATCAAAAAATGTCACGTGCTCAAATATGGTACCAATAAAAACGTCAACTCGTACCGCAAAAAATAAGACCTCACATGACTCTGTGGGCCAAAATATGCAAAAATTATAGCTCTCAAAATGTGGCGATGCAAAAAACTATTTTTTTGCAATAAAAAGCGTCTTTTAGCGTGACAGCTGCCAATCATAAAAACCCGCTATAAATAGTAAATCAAACCCCCCTTTATCACCACCTTAGTTAGGGAAAAATAATACAATTAAAAAAATGTATTTATTTCCATTTTCCCATTAGGGTTATGGTTAAGGTTAGGGTTGCAGCTAAAGTTAGGGTTAGGGTTGGCGCTAAAGTTAGTATTAGGGTTATGGTTGGGATTAGGGATAGGGGTGTATTAGGGTTAGGTTTGTGGTTAGGGTTGGGACTACGGTTAGGGTGAATTGGGGTTAGGGTTGGAGTTAGAATTGGGGGATTTCCGCTGTTTAGGCACATTAGGGGCTCTCCAAATGTGACATGGCATCTGATCTCAATTCCAGCCAATTCTGCGTTGAAAAAGTCAAACGGTGCTCCTTCCCTTCTGAGCTCTGCCATGCGCCCAAACAGTAGTTTACTCCCACATAGGGTAACAGCGTACTCTGGACCCCAAGAGTTATTGTGCAATTTGTCCTATTTCTTCTGTTACCCTTGGGAAAATAAAAAACTGGGGGCAAAAATATCATTTTTTTAAAAAAAAAAATGATTTTTTTGTTTTTACGGCTGTACGTTGTAAACTTCTGTGAAGCACTTGGGGCTTCATAGCGCTCACCACACATCTAGATAAGTTCCTTGTGGGGTCTATTTTCCAAAATGGGGTCACTTGTGGGGGGTTTCCACTGTTTAGGCACATCAGGGGCTCTCCAAATGCGACATGACGCCCCCAGACCATTCCATCAAAGTCTACAATCCAAAACGTCACTACTTCCCTTCCGAGCCCCAACTAGTACCCATACAGTAGTTTTCTCCCACATATTGGGTATCCGCGTGCTCAGGACAAATTGGACAACAACTTTTGGGGTCCAATTTCTCCTGTTACCCTTGTGAAAATAAAATATTGGGGACGAAAAAATCATTTTGTAAAAAAAAAAAAAAAATGTTTTATTTTACGGCTGTACGTTATAAACTTCTGTGAAGCACTTGGGGGTTCAAAGTGCTCACCACACATCTAGATAAGTTCCTTGAGGGGGTCTAGTTTCCAAAATGGTGTCATTTGTCAGGGGTTTCCACTGTCCAGGCAGATCAGGAGCTCTCCAAACACGACATGGCATCCAGCCAATTCTGCGTTGAAAAAGTCAAACAGCGCTCCTTCCCTTCCAAACTCTGCCATGCACCCAAACAGTGGTTTACCCCCACATATGGGGTATCAGCGTACTCAGGACAAATTGCACAACAACTTTTGGAGTCTTGCTACCCTTGGGAAAATAAAAATTGGGGTGAAAAGATCATTTTTGTGGAAAAACACGGATTTTGGTAAAGACTTACCTGTAAAATCCTTTTCAGCGAAGGAAGGAAGAGAGACACAGTATTCATTACTGATGGGTAGGCGGAGCCCCAGATCAGGATGTTACCTCAGATCAAAAGAGTGATGACTGGCTGGCCCCTCCAGCTCGGGCTCCTCCTACTCAGCTCCAGTCGTACCAAAGCTTTTAGGAAAAGAGCCAAGATCACCAGCGGAGCAACATAACCCCTTCTGAAGGAACTTCAGAGAAAAAACACAAGGATACAGGTTATGCATGCAAAGAAAGCCAAAAACCACAGAGTTCCAGGTACTACTCACGGAACCTGACTACTGCGATGAGCTGGCGATGCTGGAACAGAGCCTTAGCGCGCTGACCTCAGCCCAGATAATCGCTATCAGATAAGGGTCGCGCTGCATCTGAAAACATCAACACACTTCTGCCGTGGGAGGGTGCTGTGTCTCTCTTCCTTCCTTCGCTGAAAAGGATTTTACAGGTAAGTCTTTACCAAAATCCGTGTTTCAGCTGCAGATGAAGGAAGAGAGCCACAGTATTCATTACTGATGGGACGTCCCAAAGCAGTTCAAAAATAAGGGTGGGAAAAAACCAACAAAAGGCAGAAACCCAACAACCTTAACAACAAAGCGCAACCAGCGCTAAACACAAGTTCATCCAGAACTTTAAACTACAGCTGCCTGCAGGACCCTACGTCCGAGGGCTGCATCAGCGGAAGCACTGACGTCCACTTTATAAAACCTTGTAAACGTGTGGACAGAGCGCCAAGTCGCCGCTCGGCAAAGCTGCACTGCCGAAGCACCTTGATGAAAAGCCCACGATGAAGCCACAGCTCTCGTGGAATGGGCTCGAATCTTAATCGGGCAAGATTCACCCCGAAGACGGTAAGCTTCCAAAATAGCTGACCGGATCCAACGAGCTATAGAACCCTTGGAAGCTCGTTGACCACGCCGACGACCTGCCGGAACCACAAACAGGGAGTCCGTCTTACGAAAACCTTGAGTAATAGATAGATAAAACTTCAAGGCCCGCACTAAATATAATGTGTGTAAATCTCGCTCTTTCGTATTCTTCGGATCCGGACAGAGTGAAGGCAACACAATATCCTGGTTAACATGAAATTGTGACACCACTTTAGGCAAAAAATCACCCCGAGTGCGAAGCACTACACGATCCGGAAAAAACTCCAGAAAAGGAGGCGAACAAGAAAGAGCTGCCAATTCAGAAACTCTCCTCAAGGAAGTGACTGCAACAAGGAAAGCCACCTTCCAAGAAAGTAAAGAAAGGCTAGCAGAAACCATAGGTTCAAAAGGTTTATGCTGAAGAGCCTCCAAAACAAGGTTGAGCCGCCAAGGAGACACGGGTGCCTTCCGCGGCGGAAACTTACGAGAGATACCTCGGAAAAAGGAGAGCACGTCTCTATTCGAAGCAATGGTTCTCCGGAACAATAAGGACAGAGCAGAAATCTGACCTTTCAGAGTGCTAACTGCCAAACCCTTGTCTAGCCCATGCTGCAGAAAAGCCAACAGGTTGGGAATGGAAAATTTTCTCGGGTTCCGAGAAGACCCCAAACACCACGAAAAGAAGGTTTCCCAAATTTTGTGGTAAATCCTAGAAGTAGCCGGACATCTTGCAGCACGAAGGGTAGCAATGACCTCGGCTGAAAAACCTCTACGGGTCAAGATTTCGGTCTCAAGAGCCACGCCGTCAAACGCAGGGACATCAAGTCCGGATGACAAACGGGCCCCTGAGTCAACAAGTCCGGTTGAAGAGGGAGTGGAAACGGAGGTGCCGCCAACAGCGACATTATTGTCGAGAACCACACCCTTCTTGGCCAGTCTGGAGCTATCAGAATAGCTGGAATTCTCTCTAGTCTGATCCGACGCAGCACTAGAGGAAGTAAGGATATCGGCGGGAATACATAGATCAGCTCGAACTGATCCCACTGAGCCACTAGAGCATCCACCGCCACCGCCTTCGGGTCCTTGTACCTGGACATGAATGTCGGTAACTTGGCATTGGACCTGGATGCCATCAAATCCACTTGGGGGGTTCCCCAGCGAGAGCACAGTAGTGCAAAGACTTCCGGGTGGAGGCTCCATTCCCCGGGATCCATCCTTCTGCGACTGAGAAAGTCCGCTGTAATATTCTGAACCCCTGGAATGTGAATCGCCGAAATGGCTGGTACATTGGCCTCTGCCCAAATCAGAATTCGGGACACCTCTACCATGAGTCTGGAACTCCTTGTCCCACCTTGGTGATTGATATACGCGACAGCCGTCGCATTGTCTGTCTGCACACGGACTGGCAGACCGCTCAAAGGGACCGTCCAATGTTGGAGGCAAAGGAAAATCGCCCTCAATTCCAGGATGTTGATCGGAAGCACAGACTCTTCCGGTGACCATACCCCCTGAATCCAGAGATTGTTCCAAACACCCCCCCAGCCCGTCAGGCTGGCATCGGTGGTTATGACTGACCACTTCAGAGGGAGGAAAGACTTCCCCAGGGAGAATGCCCCTGGACGTAACCACCATTCTAGAGAATCCCGCACCGCGCGAGAAATGGTGACACTGCAATCCAGCGATTGCGACTGATTCCATCGACTCAAGATGAACCTTTGAAGAGTCCTGGAGTGGAACTGGGCAAAAGGAATTGCCTCCATGGACGCCACCATCAGTCCCAGAAGACGCATACACTTCCGTAGGGACATTGCCGTTGAGGATGTCATAATCTGTACATGTCGAAGAAGACATGACTGTTTGTCTGGTGGTAGGGAAACTACCGACCGAAACGTGTCGAGATGCATTCCCAAAAAGAGAATTGTCCTCGATGGTTCCAGGGACGACTTCTCCCAATTGACCAGCCAACCGAAGTCTTTCAGAAACTGAAGAGACAAATCCCGAGCCGTCAACGCCTCCTCCTCCGAGGAAGCCACGATCAAAAGATCGTCCAGATAAGGGAGAATCGTAATCCCCTGTCTTCGAAGGAGTGCCATGAGGGGCGCCAGAATTTTTGTAAAGACCCTTGGCGCTGAGGCTAAGCCGAACGGCAGAGCCACGAACTGGTAATGATTCTGACCTATGGCAAATCGAAGAAAGCGCTGATGAGCCTTTCCGATGGGAATATGCAAATAGGCGTCGCGAATGTCGATTGACACCAGAAAATCGTTCTGTGACAGAGCTGCCACAACGGAACGAAGCGACTCCATGCGAAATTTCCGGGCATGGACATGCCGGTTTAATCGCTTGAGATCCAGAATCGGGCGAAATTTGTTCTCCTTTTTGGGAACTATAAAAAGGTTGGAATAAAAACCTTTCCCTCGGTCCTCTGACGGAACCGGTATCACTACACCCTTTTGTAGTAGCGATTCGACCTCTCGCTGTAGAGCGACAACAAGCTCGGGTTCCGACGAACGCGAGATTGACAAAAAACATTTGGGGGTTGAGAAGCAAATTTATGAAATAGCCTGCCGACACTATCCGCGTTACCCAGGAATCTGGAACGCGAGCCATCCAAGTCTCCTTGAAAAGAAGCAGGCGACCCCCCACTCGAGAATCCTCGAGTGGACCCCTGGCGTCAATCCGACTTTGCGGGTTTCTTGTCAAGTTCCCGCTTGTTCTGGCGGAAACTCTGCTTCCAGGGAGTACGAGTTTTCTGAGAGGATTTCTTTCCTGAGAAAGAAGGACGACCCGATCCCCACGAGGAGTGACTAGATCGTCCTCGGCCCCGAAAGGACCGCCGACCACTATAAACACCAGGCTTACTGGACACCGAGGCCATGGCCCTTCGCTGTGGTAATGCTGATTCCTTCGCCTTAGCCTTGGAAATCAGCTCTGTGAGGTCGGATCCAAAAAGATGGCCACCCTTGTAAGGTAAGGCCAACAACCCTTGTTTGGAAACTGCGTCCCCGGCCCACTGTCTGAGCCATAAAGCTCTTCTGACTGTGACCGCTGAAGCTTGCGCTTTGGCCAGCAGAGATGCCGTATCCAGACCGGCATCAAAGATATAACAGGCTGCCGTTTCTAACCATTCACAAGTTTCCCGTATCTCAGATAACGGAGATTCATTTTGCAACTCCGTCTTCAGACGTGCCAACCAGCTTAGAGAAGCTCTAGCAGCACACATGGATCCTAGCACTGCTCGAAATCCATGACCCGCAGCCTCATAGCTTGCTTTTGCCGCCAATTCTGCCTTTCTATCCAAAGGCTCCTGTAAGCTCGCTTTTCCCTTAATAGGGAGTAGAGAGGATTTACTAAGCTGAGACAAAGACACATCCACTTCAGGAGCAGAAGTCCAATTAGCCTTTAACTCCGTAGAGCAAGGATAAAGTGTATCAAAGAAATGCGTTCCATGAAAACGCTTATCTGGACATAGACGTTCCTCCTCTATTACACCATTAAGCTCATCCAGAGCTGGCAATGTTGTGCGCGAAGCACGGGACTCCTGGAACATGCGTGCTGATTTACCAGGACGACTAGTTACCTCCTCCGGTAACTGTAGTATATCTCTCATGGCTTCAATTAATGCCTCCGTACGCTTCGTCATAGAGGAACGCCCCTGCGGCTCGTCCGCATCTGAATCGGATATTTCTCCATCCGAATTTAAAGGGGAACTCTGCCCAATATCAGATACATCTGACTCGCTCCGTGTAGAGGCCGGTAACGGCCTGCGTCGCTTCCTCTGAGAGGAATTAGCAGACACATATTGACCTAAAAGGTTAGATAAGTTATTAATCGATCGAGCGATATCATCCAATTTTCCACCGCTGTCGACCGCAGCGCTAGACGCTGTGGAGGTCTGCGTATCTGATTGCCGCAATGGCACTGGGACGTGATCCGCGGCATCTGAACTCTGTTCAGACATGTCTCACCTGTATGAGCAGGTCAAAGCGGTAATACCAGCAAAAAACTATGCGGTTTTTTTTTTTTTTTTTTTTTCAAACGCTGAAGGGTTAACGCTCCACCAAGCAGAGTTACCCCAGCGGTATTCAGTCAGCAAATTTAGCTGGTAGAAATAACCCTCAAAGGGGTTAATATTGCAAACTCACCAAAATATATATATATTTGTGAGCCCCAGCCAATTTTTATGTCTCTGATGAGACTGCAGCTGCAGGATAGCGATCGCTGCGCTGCGGGGTGAGGAATCCGCACTCACCCAGCTGGCCGTGGTGTCTATATGAGGAGAGGAGCGGTCCGAGGAGCCCAGGAGCCTGAGTAATGGCCGCCACAGTGAGGGGGTCGCAGGAGAAAAGCCAGAGCGCGCGTCTTCCTGCTCAAAAGACCGGGATAGATAGGCCACGCCCCCTGCTAGCTCAAATAATGAGCGCGAACTCTCCCCGCTCCTGCTCCCTCTCTGTCCTGCAGCTATCTGCCTGCGGACAAAAAATCACCACATCTTCTTGTAACAGCGCTGTCACAGCAGCGCTGAAGCATACTGACATTACATGTAGTAGCGCTGTCACAGCAGCGCTGAAGCATACTGACATTACATGTAGTAGCGCTGTCACAGCAGCGCTGAAGCATACTGACATTACATGTAGTAGCGCTGTCACAGCAGCGCTGAAGCATACTGACATTACATGTAGTAGCGCTGTCACAGCAGCGCTGAAGCATACTGACATTACATGTAGTAGCGCTGTCACAGCAGCGCTGAAGCATACTGACATTACATGTAGTAGCGCTGTCACAGCAGCGCTGAAGCATACTGACATACATGTAGTAACGCTGTCACAGCAGCGCTGAAGCATACTGACATTAGTAATAGCGCTGCTCATTCAGACGCTAAAGCACTCACACATAATTATTATTAAAATTTGTGTGGAGTACTCACCAGCCAAGGCGCCACAGGGACCCTCAGGGGTTTCTGGCGCAGTGCCCATGCTTCCCCCCAGGGCGAAGAACGCAGTGACCGCACGTGTGGTTTGCGTTCCCGCCAGAGAAGCTCTCCTCATCCCCCAGGGCCGGCAAGGATTCTGCAGGGACTTTGAGTAAATACAGATCCGCCAAGGGAGAGGTTGGGGTACAGCAGCGCTGATACCCCTGAGACCTCTAGACCAACTAGTGATCCAAGTCTCCTGTCCGAATATTAAAATAATAAAATCTTCTGAGGAGCTGCATTAGCAGCGACCATCCTCTGGACCTCAAATCTTAGACTGGAGCTGAGTAGGAGGAGCCCGAGCTGGAGGGGCCAGCCAGTCATCACTCTTTTGATCTGAGGTAACATCCTGATCTGGGGCTCCGCCTACCCATCAGTAATGAATACTGTGGCTCTCTTCCTTCATCTGCAGCTGAAAATATAATTTTTTAATTTTACGGCTCTACGTTATAAACTTGTGTGAAGCACTTGGGGGTTCAAATTGCTCACCAAAGATCTAGATAAGTTCCTTAGGGGGTCTAGTTTCCCAAATGGGGTCACTTGTGGGGGTTTCCACTGTTTAGGCACATCAGGGGCTCTCCAAATGCAACATGGCGTCCAATCTCAATTCCAGCCAATTTTGGTTGGAAAAAGTCAAATGGCGCTCCTTCCATTCCGAGCTCTGCCGTGCGCCCAAACAGTGGTTCCCCCCCACATAACGGGTATCAGCGTACTCAGGACAAATTGGCCAACAACTTTTGGGGTCCAATTTCCTTGGGAAAAATCAAAAATTTGGGACTACAAAATCATTTTTGTGGAAAATTGTTTCTTTTTTTTTTTTTCACACCCAGGCATTATAAACTTTTGTGAAACACTTGGGGGTTCAAAGTGCTCACAACAGATCTAGATAAGTTCCTTAGGGGGTCTAGTTTCCAAAATGGTGTCACTTGTGGGGGTTTCCATTGTTTAGGCGCATCAGGGGCTCTCCAAACGCGACATGGCATCCAATCTCAATTCCAGCCAATTTTAGTTTGAAAAAGTCAAACGGCGCTCCTTCCCTTATGAGCTCTGCTGTGCGCACAGACAGTGGTTTTCCCCCACTTATGGGGTATTGGCGTACTCAGGAGAAATTACACAACAACTTTATCTGTCCATTTTCTTCTTTTACCCTTGTGAAAATAAAAAAAAAGTTTGTAAAAGATCATTTTTGTGGCTAAAAAGTTAAATATTCATTTTTTCCTTCCACGTTGCTTCAGCTCCTGTGAAGCACCTAAAGGGTTAATAAACTTCTTGAATGTGGTTTTGAGTACCTTGAGGGTGCAGTTTTTAGAATAGTGTCACTTTTGGGTATTTTCTGCTATATAGACCCCTCAAAGTGACTTCAAATATGAGGTGGTCCCTAAAAAAATGGCTTTGTAAATTTTTTTGTAAAAATGAGAAAATCGCTGGTCAACTTTTAACCCTTATAATTTCCTAAGAAAAAAAAATTTTGATTCCAAAATTGTGCTGATGTAAAGTAGACATGTGGGAAATGTTATTTCTTAACTATTTTGTGTGACATATTTCTCTGTTTTAAGGGAATAAAAATTCAAAGTTTGAAAATTGCTAAATTTTCAAAATTTTTGCCATATTTGCATTTTTTTCAAAAATAAACGCAAGTTATATCGAAGAAATTTTACCACTAACGTGAAGTACAATATGTCACGAGAAAACAATCTCAGAATCACGCAGATCCGTTGAAGCGTTCCAGAGTTATAACCTCATAAAGAGACAGTGGTCAGAATTGTAAAAATTGGCCCGGTCATTAACGTGCAAACAACCCTTGGGGGTGAAGGGGTTAAAAGGAGTTTTCGGAGTCTACAAATATACAGTAAAGTTCTCACTTACAAAAGAGAAGATACCAACAAAAAAAATGCCAACAAAGTCCGGAAGTAGTCATTATTCAGTGTCACCATCTTGCCAAGCTATGTACGGCTGCTGAATATCCGTACTGCCGGGGCGTGCTGGGTGGGAAGGATCCTCATCAAGAGACCACCATTCCCATCATTCCTCCTCCATTCTGGGACATCACCTTTATTTATAGCTCTGAGGCGGCTCTATTACATGGTGTAAGGTGGTGCTGGGATTACTCAATGTCATCACACCAGACTGCTCAGCACAAGCCCTCCAGCTGTAGGGAGGAGAGGAAGCACTGCAGGCCACTGCAGGGAGGGGGAGATAACCATATGTTCAGTGTTGATATTCCAGCCAGGGGTTAATGTGAGTGTAGAGTGACTGGCTTACAGGCCCCTCAGCTACAGACATCACAGAGATAAAACTAGCTGCAGTTAAAGCATTTGCACATGATTATCCTCATATGTCTACATGACGTTACATAACTGTGGGGATGGAGGTTTTCTCCCATTTGGCTATTAGTACAGTAGGACAGACGGCAATCTTTGTACTGAACATGAAGGACAAGTCCTGAAAAGAATCTTCTTTTCCTCTGATCTTGTTTGTCACATAACAGTAGACTTCTCCCATGCTTCTCCCGTAGTCTGGAATCCACTTTCCCAACTAGTCAGTCAGACTCAGTCCCTCATTTGAAATCTTTACCTTTTGTACCTTATTCTGTATTATAAACTGTTTTTAATGTACATTTATTAAAATAATGCTAATTCTAAGCGATTTTGTAGAGGAGATGAAACTGGCTTCCTATTATCGTAACATAAAATTCTGTTAAGTACAAAGGCACATTGACTGCAGGCAGATGAATAGCCATGGTACTTGCACAATCATGTAACATGATCCTCAGCGAAGGAATGGCAGGACCCGGGCCCTTAGGAGGGTAATGCATGGCATTACCAGGCCTCAGGTATAGCTTCCATTAAGGGTTAATTTGTGGTGGGATGGAGTTTCCCGCCATTTTTATATGTATATTTTGAGCACAGACATTGGTGGTGGGCCTGTCCAGTCACCTGCATGTCGCTGGGTGAAGTGAAGCTTTCTCCCCAGTGACGTGCGCTGATAGGACAGGCTAATGTAACAAACTATGGGCAGAAGGGATAAAGACGGGCAGCGATGAGGGAAGTTGTCCTTCCTCATCACTGCCATACCTAAAGTGCTGCCCCATCTGCGCACCATGGATGCCATCCAGGAGGAGCTGCGGCTGAAATACGTAGAAGAGGGAGCGCTTTCCTGTTTGCAGCGCTGCCTGAGAGGACCGCTGGAGGCTGCTGACGAGCTGAGTGCCGGATGTAGAGTGAGCGGGGTTCAGGAAGAGCGAGCAGAGGACGTCACCGGTGAAGCGCCATAACTCGAGATGTCATCGTCCATAGAACCTCCGGGAGTCTGTGAGCCCACAGGGGTCAGGAAATACCCCACACAGCAGCAGGACCAGGCTGGCCTTAGTAGGCTGCCGGCCGGACGTGGCCGTTGCTGGTCCTGGGGCTGCCGGTCTTCAAGAAGAAGAACCAACTGTGGCAGAGGTCTGTAGACGGAGCCAAGCACAGGACATCACATCTGAGGGCGGCGACTATAGCCCTCAAAATACACTCCCCTCATACACTTAACAGCGGTCACAGGTGCTGGGGTCACTGAGGGAGCTGCTACAACCACCAGCTGACAGACAGCATATGCTCCAGGGGTAGCAGAGGTGGCTCATATATCTGCAGTTACACATATAGCCTCTGGTGTTATATGGGTGGAAGAGGACTGCTATAAGGAAGCATTAGTCTGTACAGTCTCCCCCCTAGGTTATCTGTCTGCTACAATTAAAGATACAATATGGCAGAATGAGTTTATAGATATCCTATGCAAAGATTTTAGTAGGCTGGATAAGGATTAGGATAGGTGTAGACCGATAGCCAGGTCATTTAATAATTGGCTGCGTGCATTCTCTATTTATGCCAGTGTTACTGGGAGAAGTTCCCCAGCTAATGCTCTGGGCTATATCTTTCCTGTATCAACATGTTATAAAATTTTGGTAGTTTGAGTTGTTGTTTCTGTGATGAGAATTTTAGTCAGAAGCTAGCTATTTACCCATCCTTGAAATGGGGTGTTAAAGATGTAACATAGTAACATAGTTATTAAGGTTGAAGGAAGACTAAGTCCATCTAGTTCAACCCATATCCTATCCTAACCTGCCCTAACATGTTGATCCAGAGGAAGGCAAAAAAAAACCCAAGTGGCAAACAGTAAGCTTCACATTGGGGAAAAAAATTCCTTCCCGACTCCACATACGGCAATCAGACTAGCTCCCTGGATCAACGCAATATCTAGGAAACTAGTGAATATAGCCTGTAATATTATACTTTTCAAGAAAGGCATCCAGTCCCTTCTTAAATTTTAGTAAGGAATCACTCATTACAACATTAGACGGCAGAGAGTTCCATAGTCTCACTGCTCTTACAGTAAAGAATCTGCATCTGTGATTATGGCTAAACCTTCTTTACTCCAGACGTAGAGGATGCCCCCTTGTCCCCGTCACAGGTCTAAAGGGTATGCCACACTAAACAATATCGCTAACGGGATCGCTAAAAAACGTCACTATTTAGCGATCCCGTTAGCGATATTGTTCAGTGCGGCAGCTTCCAGCGACGAGCTTCCTGCTGTGATCTCGCTCGTCGCTGGAATCGCTCCGGACCCTATTTTCTCGTCGGCGCTCCCGCTGGGTAAGTATTTAATCGCTGTGTGGCACCTTTTCTTAGCGATTTAGCGGTACTTTTGTACCGCTAAAGTCGTTAAGAAGATCGCTAACGGCGATAGCGTCGTTAACTATATCGCTAAATGTGGCAGCATTTAGCGATATAGAAACAATCCCGCTAGCGATCGCATTAGTATGCGTCGTTATCGTGATCGCTAGCGGGATTGTTTAGTGTGGCAGTACCTTAAGAGTAAAAAGATCATTAGAAAGGTCTTTGTATTGTCCCCTCATATATTTATACATTGTAATAAGATCACTCCTAAGCCTTCGCTTTTCCAAACTAAATAACCCCAAGTGTAATAACCTGTCTTGGTATTGCAGACCCCCCAATTCTCTAATAACCTTGGTCACTCTTCTCTGCACCCGCTCCAGTTCAGCTATGTCTTTCTTATACACCGGAGACCAGAACTGCACACAGTATTCTAAGTGTGGTCGCACCAGTGACTTGTATAGAGGTAAAATTATGTTCTCCTCATGAGCATCTATGCCTCTTTTAATGCATCCCATTATTTTATTTGCCTTGGCAGCAGCTGCCTGACATTGGCCACTAAATGTGAGTTTGTCGTCCACCCATACACCCAGGTCTTTTTCAGTGACAGTTTTGCCCAGTGTTCTACAATTAAGCACATAATTATACATCTTGTTTATTCTACCCAAGTGCATGACCTTACATTTATCCCCATTAAAGCTCATTTGCCATTTATCAGCCCAAACTTCTAGTTTACATAAATCCTCCTGTAATATAAAATTGTCCTCCTCTGTATTTATTACCCTGCAGAGTTTAGTGTCATCTGCAAATATTGAAATACTACTCTGTATGCCCCCTACAAGGTCATTAATAAATATGTTAAAGAGAAGTGGCCCCAATACTGACCCCTGTGGTACCCCACTGCTAACCGTGACCCAGTCCGAGTGTGCTCCATTAATAACCACCCTTTGTTTCCTATCCATGAGCCAGTTCTTAACCCACTTACACATATTTTCCCCCATCCCCATTGTTCTCATTTTATGTATCAACCTTTTGTGTGGCACCGTATCAAAAGCTTTTGAGAAGTCCATGAACACCACATCCACTGCGTTCCCTTGGTCCAGTCCGGAACTTACCCCTTCATAAAAGCTTATCAGATTAGTCGGACAAGAACGGTCCCACGTAAACCCATGCTGATACTGTGTCATGAGGTTATTCAGCCTCAGATACTCCAATATAGTATCCCTTAAAAAACCCTCCAGGATTTTGCCCACAGTAGATGTTAAGCTCACTGGCCTATAATTTCCAGGTTCAGTTTTTGCCCCCTTTTAGAATATTGGCACCACATTTGCTATACGCCAGTCCTGTTGTACAGACCCCGTTATTATGGAATCTTTAAAGATTAAAAATAATGGTCTATCAATGACTGTACTTAATTCCTGCAGTACTCGGGGGTGTATCCCATCCGGGCCCGGGGATTTGTCAACTTTAGTGATTTTTAGACGCAGCCGTACTTCCTGCTGGTTAAGCAGGTGACATTTAATGGAGAAATTTTTTTATCACTGAACATGTTATCTGTCATGGGATTTTCTTGTGTAAATACAGTTGAAAAAAAGTCATTTAGCATATTGGCTTTTTCCTCATCCTCATCCACCATTTCACCCAGACTATTTTTAAGGGGACCAACACTATCATTTTTTAGTTTCTTGCTATTTATGTAGTTAAAGAATATTTTGGGATTATTTTTACTTTCTTTGGCAATGAGTCTCTCTGCCTCAAACTTTGCTGTCTTGATTTGCTTTTTACAGAATTTATTCAGTCTTCTGTAATTATTTAATGCCTCATCACTACCTACTTGCTTTAATTCCCTAAACGCTTTCTTTTTGTCACTTATTGCACCCCTTACAGCTCTATTTAGCCATAGTGGTTTCCTCCTATTTCTAGCATGTTTATTCCCATAGGGTATATACTGTGCACAGGTCCTACTCAGGATGCTAATAAACGTCTCCCATTTTCTTTGTGTATTTTTATGTCTCAGGATATCGTCCCAGTTTATTGCACTAAGATCATCTCTCATCCGTTGGAAATTTGCCTTCCTGAAGTTTAGTGTCCTTGTAACCCCTCGACTACACATCTTATTAAAGGATACATGAAAGCTTATTATTTTGTGATCACTATTACCCAAGTGACCCCCAACCCTTATATTTGATATGCGGTCTGGCCTGTTGGTTAATATGTAGGTTTGTGGCTTACTCTAATGCTTCCAGGTAAGCTTCTAACATTCAGCGTCAGGTACCAACTCAAACCACCTTTAGAAAGGTACATGCCACGAATGCTCCTTTTGTGGAGGATCGCACCCGATGGCCAGGGCACGGCCCTCAACAAGGGAGTATTTTAATAAAGGGATCGAGTCCGGTAGAGTGGAGAAAATGCAACCAAATGGTTAGAGCATTACTAGAAGGTTGTGTTTGGGTTAATAACTTAAAATTGGCTCAGTTGCACCCAGAGGTGGTAGAGAGGATATTGGTTAAAAAAAAAAAAAAAATAGTTGGTAGGTGGCGGATCCATTTACAGTGCCACTTTTAATTATATAAAAAAATTCCTCTTATTGCCTCTGGCGGTGGTTCCAGAAGAGGAGACCATTGCATTTTGTTTGATTCGTCATTTGTCTTAATCATACGGTTCATCTCTCAATGACAGTACAGTCATGGCCAAAAGTTTTGAGAATGACACAAATATTAATTTTTACAAAGTCTACTGCTTCACTTTTTCTAATGGCAATTTGCATATACTCCAGAATGTTATAAAGAGTGATCAGCTTAACAGCAATTACTTGCAAAGTCAATATTTGGCTAGAAAATGAACTTTATCCCCCAAAACACATTTCAACATCATTGCAGCCCTGCCTTAAAAGGACCAGCTAACCTCTTTTCAGTGATTGCTCCATTAACACAAGTGTGGGTGTTGATTAGGACATGGCTGGAGATCAATCTGTCATGATTAAGTAAGAATGACACCACTGGACACTTTAAAAGGAGGCTGGTGCTTGGCATCATTGTTTCTCTTCTGTTAACCATGGTTATCTCTAAAGAAACACGTGCAGTCATCATTGCAATGCACAAAAATGGCCTAACAGGGAAGAGTATCACAGCTAGAAAGATTGCACCTCAGTCAACAATCTATCGCATCATCAAGAACTTCAAGGAGAGAGGTTCCATTGTTGCCAAAAAGGCTTCAGGGCGCCCAAGAAAGACCAGCAAGCGCCAGGACCGTCTCTTAAAAGTGTTTCAGCTGCAGGATCGGGCTACCAGCAGTGCAGAGCTTGCTCAGGAATGGCAGCAGGCAGGTGTGAGTACATCTGCACGCACTGTGAGGCGGAGACTCTTGGAGCAAGGCCTGGTCTCAAGGAGGGCAGCAAAGAAGCCACTTCTCTCCAGAAAAAACATCATGGACAGACTGATATTCTGCAAAAGGTACAGGCAGTGGACTGCTGAGGACTGGGGTAAAGTTATTTTCTCTGATGAATCCCCTTTTCGATTGTTTGGGACATCAGGAAAACGACTCATTCGGAGAAGACAAGGTGAGCGCTACCACCAGTCTTGTCTCATGCCAACTGTTAAGCATCCTGAAACCATTCATGTGTGGGGTTGCTTCTCAGCCAAGGGAATCGGCTCTCTCACAGTCTTGCCTAAAAACACAGCCATGAATGAAGAATGGTACCAGAATGTCCTCCAAGAGCAACTTCTCCCAACCCTCCAAGAGCAGTTTGGCGATCAACAATGCCTTTTCCAGCATGATGGAGCACCTTGCCATAAAGCAAAGGTGATAACTAAATGGCTCAGGGAACAAAACATAGAGATTTTGGGTCCATGGCCTGGAAACTCCCCAGATCTTAATCCCATTGAGAACTTGTGGTCAATCATCAAGAGACGGGTGGACAAACAAAAACCTAAAAATTCTGACAAAATGAACGCATTGATTGTGCAAGAATGGACTGCTATCAGTCAGGATTTGGTCCAGAAGTTGATTGAGAGCATGCCAGGGAGAATTGCAGAGGTCCTGAAGAAGAAGGGTCAACACTGCAAATATTGACTTGCTGCATTAACTCATTCTAACTGTCAATATAAGCTTTTGTTACTCATATGTTTGCAATTATTATATTTCTGTCTGTGATAAAAACATCTGTCAAACACACATAAAAACAAGAGGGCAGCAGATCATGTGAAAATATAATATTTGTGTCATTCTCAAAACTTTTGGCCATGACTGTACTGATAATCTAATTCTCTTACTTGTACCTCTTTTTGATAAAGCAGTTGATATTGTGATTTTGGGCATGGGGCTTTAACACCTTAACCCCCAAGGATGGTTTGCACGTTAAAGACCGAGCCAATTTTTACAATTCTGACCACTGTCCCTTTATGAGGTTATAACTCTGGAACACTTCAACGGATCTTGGCGATTCTGAGATCGTTTTCTTGTGACATATTGTACTTCATGCTAGTAGTAAAATTTCTTCGATATAACTTGCGTTTATTTATGAAAAAAATTAAAATATGTTGAAAATTTTGCAATTTTCAGACTTTAAATTTTTATGCCCTTAAAACAGAGAACTATGTCACACAAAATAGTTACTAAATAACATTTCCCACATGTCTACTTTACATCAGCACAATTCACAATTTTGGAAACAAAATTTGTTTTTGTTAGGAAGTTATAAGGGTTAAAAGTTGACCAGCGATTTCTCATTTTTACAACACCATTTTTCTTTTTAGGGACCATATCACATTTGAAGTCACTTTGAGGGGTCTATATGATAGAAAATGCCCAAAAATGACACCATTCTAAAAACTGCACCCCACAAGGTGCTCAAAACCTCACTCAAGAAGTTTATTAACCCTTCAGGTGCTTAACAGGAATTTTTGGAATGTTAAAAAAAATAAACTAACATTTAACTTTTGCACAAAATATTCACTTCAGATCCAGTTTATTTTATTTTACCAAGCGTAACAGGAGAAATTGGACCCCAAAAGTTGTTGTACGATTTGTCCTGTGTACGCTGATACTCTATATGTGGGGGTAAACCACTATTTGGGTGCACAGCAAAGCTCGGAAGAGAAGGAGAGCCGTTTGACTTTTTCAACGCAGAATTGGCTGGACGACATGTTGCGTTTGGAGAGCCCGATGTGCCAGAACATTGGAAACCTCCCACAAGTGACCCCATTTTGGAAACTTGACCCCTCAAGGAACTTATCTGGATGTGTGGTGAGAACTTTGTAGCCCAAGGGCTTCACAGAAGTTTATAACATATAGCCATAAAATTCAAAAATCATTTTTTCGACAAAAATTATCTTTTCACCCCTAATCTTTATTTTCCCAAGGGTAACAAGACCAAAAAAGTTATTGTGCAATTTGTTCCAAGTACGCTGATACCCCATATGTGGGGGTAAACCACTGTTTGGACGCATAGCAGAGCACGGAGGGGGAAGGAGCGGCGTTTGAATTTTTCAATGCAAAATTGGCGGCATTGAGATTGGAACGCCATGTCACGTTTGGAGAGCCCCTGATGTGCCAGAACATTAGAAACCCCCCAAAAGTGACCCCATTTTGGAAACTAGACCCCCCCAAGGAACTTGTCTAGATGTGTGGTGAGAACTTTGAACCCCCAGGTGTTTCACTAAAGTTTATAACGCCCGAGCATGAAAAAAAAAAAAAAAAAGACATTTTTTCCACAAACAAGATCTTTTAGTCCCCAATTTTTTATTTTCCCAAGAGTTTTTATTAAAACAGTGGCTCCTGTTAATTGCATAGAGCTTTTAGATATTACCATAGACATGGTCAAAGATGAGCTTCGTCTGCCTATAGCTAAATTGAGAAATGTAAGCAGACGTTACAGTCCTTGGTTGGTAAAAAGAAAGCCTAGGAAAAAGAAGTAGAGTCTATGTTGGGTTTGTCAGCCTTTGCAGGTAGAATAATCCCTTTGGGCAGGGTTTTTGTAGGCAATTGTCTTTATGTATAGCGGGTATTAGAAACCCATGTTTTCAGGTTAGAAATTTCAAGGAAATTAAAGAAGATTTAATATTGTGGATAAGCGGCTTGAGTGTCTCGCTGCCCTAAAGACACAAGCTTGGTAACTGCAGTAACTGACCTAAATCCTATTGAAAAATATTTAGAGTTGAGAGTCCTCAGTGGTTGATACCTTTTAATGGCTAACTGAAAAGATGGTAACAAATTGCAAGCTTTCGAGACTACTCAGGTCTCTTCATCAGGCTAAACTAATACAAAATCTGAAGAATCACATATTATACACAAAGCAGCACAGAAAAAATGCAATAGGTAAGACAAGTGACGTGAAGCAGAATAGTCATTATGGCAGAGGGATGAGCATAAATATTGGAACAGTTCATAGATAAGGAGTGTGAAAGTTTTATTGCCCTCTGATTGGGGTCTGGTAATGTTTTGTGATGTTTTCACAGGGTATTTGGAGTAAATTCCTTAATTGATGTAATAGGCCATAAAACCATGTGACAGGTTCATTCCAGCATTAAGAGTGTCAAAGGTCACCATCAATTTGTATTCGCAAATTCTTCTTTGTCTCTGAGATGTGAAGCTGCTTCTCAGTACAAGTATTTTCATATCTGACATGCTATGATCAGGGGAGCAAAAATGTTTTGCCACAGGTAGATCCATTCTTTTTTCTCTTATTGTGTGGCGATGAGAATTCATCCTTGTTCTCAGTTTTTGCCCGGTCTCCCCCACATACAGACCCCCAGTTGGACATTTAGTACATATAATTAGGTACACCACATTAGATGTGATGCAGCTGAAAGTACCTGGTATCTTGTAGTCCCGATGGGAGTTGGGGATCTTTATCTTGTCCGTGGTCATTATAGATGCACAGGTTTTGCATTTCTTCTTGTTGCAAGGGAAGGTTCCTGCAGCTGTTGGGGGGGACAGGGAACTTCTGACAATGATGCTTCTTAGATTTGGGGGCTGCCTAAAACACAGTAGTGGGGGGTCTGGAAATATGGATTGTAATCGGGCATCTTTTTGTAGTAAAGGTTGTAGTGTCCGTGCAGCTCCCCTTAGCACCTCCAGATTTGGATTGTAGGTGACCACTAGAGGAACCCGGTTATTTTCTTCTTTAGTTTTGTAATGTAGCAGGTGATCCCTTGATATTCTGGTGGCTCTTGTAATTTGGTTTTCAATTGTTCTTGGATGGTAGCCCTGATTTAAAAAGGTCTTTCTAAGGCGAACTGTTCCAATATTTATGCTCATCCCTCTGCAATAATGACTATTCTGCTTCACGTCACTTGTCTTACCTATTGCATTTTTTCTGTGCTGCTTTGTGTATAAATATGTGATTCTTCAGATTTTGTATTAGTTTAGCCTGATGAAGAGACCTGAGTAGTCTCGAAAGCTTGCAATTTGTTACCATCTTTTCAGTTAGCCATTAATAGGTATCAACCACTGAGGACTCTCAACTCTAAATATTTTTCTATCTACTGGCTAACACGGTACAAAGATATACATCTTTACTGTATCTAAATCCTATTGAACATCTTTGGAAAGTGTTTAAACATGCATTCCAGAAAAGGCAACCTTCAGGCTATGTGTACACGTTGCGGATTTTCTGCGTTTTTTTTCGCGGCAAAAACACTTAAAAATGCATGAATTAAGCATCCTATTATTTAGAATGAATTCCGTAATTTTTGTGCACATGGTGCGTTTTTTTTCCGCGTTAGCCGGGACTCCCTCTGACGTCACTGATGCTGTGTGGTGTCCCCGGCTAATCTGAAGTGAACTGATTAGCCTGGGAAACAATCAATTAAGCTTCCCAGCTTATCACTTCTTCTCCTGTCAGCCGGGGAGATGAGCTCATTCATTCGGGGGTTTACATCCAGGCTGCAGCATTAGCTTGGGTCCTCGCTGTAAACACGTTAACCCTTTCAGATGGATTGCATCGTGGGACGTGACTGAGCGCCGGAGAGGTAAGAGTAATGTTGTTTTATTATGTTTTTTTATTACAGGAGAACAAGGGCTTCGCACGGATACCAGTCCAATAAAATCTGGTCAAAAACTGTGTATTTATTTCATTAAAATGATTTTTATTTAATGTGTGTGTGTTTTTTTTTTTTTTCATTTCATACAATAGGATTACTAATTGATAGTTGTCTAATTGACAACTCTCAATTATTAACCTGGCTTAAAGTCACCTTTCAATAGCAAGGTGGCCGTAACCCATTATTAACCCATTAGCCACCGCTACAGGGCAATGGGAATAGACGGGCTAAGTGCCAGAAAATGCGCATCTCATCATAGATGTGCCTTTTCTGGGGTGGCTGGGGGGAGATGTTAGTAGCCGGGGGGGGGCACAAAGAAAAATGCACCCTCCCTAGGCTATTATCTGCCGCCACTCACTGGCTTTCCCTGTCTGGTGGAGAAAATACCGCGGGAGCCCACGCATTTTTTACAACGAATATACACATTTAAATTAACCCCTACATGTATGAAATTTTGCACACGTATACTCATGTAATGGTTAGTGAAAACCATATATCAAACTATATGAAATGACATGGTTAACTGTATGTAAACCATGTGTCATTTCATGTCGGGTTCTGTAATTTCACAGAAGCCGGCAATTGAATTAGCGGCTGTTATACTATGTAGAAGTGTATGTATGTATGTATGTATGTATGTATGTATGTATGTATGTATGTATATATATATATATATATATATATATATATACACATACACACACACATACATACACACACAGACATACAGTACAGACCAAAAGTTTGGACACACCTTCTCATTCAACGATTTTCTGTATTTTCATGACTATGAAAATTGTAGAATCACACTGAAGGCATCAAAACTATAAATTAACACATGTGGAATTATACATTACACTTTACTTTATATTGTATATATCTATTCTTTCTATTCTTTATTAAAGCTGTCAGTGTGATTTTACAGTATAGCTGGGGATGAATTGCCGGCTTTTCTAAAGGACACCAGTGCGATTTTATCGCAAGTCACACGTGTGGTCAGTTTGTAATCCGATTTTTCATCGCACCCATACACTTGCATTGGCGATTCTCGACCGATAATCGGTGACAATCACAGCATGCTGCGATTGTCTCGGTCCGAGGAAAACAGCCGAGAAAAAAATTGGATGCTGGGAGCTGCTCCATAGATTAACATTGGTCCGACTGCAATCCGATATTTCATCGCATTGCACTCGTCCGTTTTTGTCGCCAGTGTGACCCCAGCCTAATAGTCTCAAGCAAACCTTGGAGGCCTTCACAGAACAACTGTAGTTTTACTGAGAATAACCAGGTGGACTCAATTTACTATTTGTAATTTCGTGACTTTTGGGGCAATTGGTCACTCAGGATCTTATTTAAGGGTTCAAACTATAGTGAACTGAATACAAATGCACAGCCTGATATTCAGATATAGATTTTTTTAAATAATTGGTAAACTCTGCATCATTGCCTTTACACTTCACAAATACTTGCTACTTCGCGTTGGTATATCAAATAAAATTCATTGGTTTGTGGGTGCAACGTGAAAACAATGCGGATGGGCATATTATATATATATATGTATATATATATATATATAATATATATATATATATATATATATATATATATAACACACACACACACATACATACATACACACATAATTTTTTTTTTCCCCAAACATATACATCCATGCACATGCACTCATACACACATCCATATATACATATAATGAGGAGGTTTATATGTTTTTACCATCTTGGCCGACAGCATCTTTCAAGTGAAATCCTGCAATAAACCAAGAAAACAGACTGTAAACCACAACCATGTTTATTATACTTGTAAGTAGCTCTGCTCAATAGTATTAATCCCATGAAGATTACATTCCAACAGCCTTCCATTTCCATACACTTTATATACTTGGAAGACCTGCTAGATCTCCAGACACAATTTTTTCCCAAGTTCTTGGTTTTCCCAAAGAAAAGAGTCTTGGGTCATCTTCTCTTAGAACTCCTCATTATTGCCACTCCTTTGTTATTCTTCCTGGAAACGTATGAATAAATTGATTACTGGGTATTACTATGACCCTTGTCTACAAGGCGTGTACCATGCGCACTGTCAGCGCCAATTGGACAATGTCCAGTGTCAAGTGTGAATAGGAGGGGACCAACTGTACT
Source organism: Oophaga sylvatica (assembly GCA_033576555.1). Classification (NCBI taxonomy): domain Eukaryota; kingdom Metazoa; phylum Chordata; class Amphibia; order Anura; family Dendrobatidae; genus Oophaga; species Oophaga sylvatica. The sequence goes on along the minus strand of JARQOD010000002.1, from coordinate 510,288,634 downwards.
GACAGAGGAGTGGTAACACCAAGTGGTCTACCGATTCATACACTTCTAGGAGAAATATCAGAGGAACAAGGGCACAGAGAATTTTAAGAAAGGGTGCTCAGAACGGTTATTTTATGGCTAAAGCAAGCATTTACTAAAACCAACTTCTCAGTATTGCTGAAAAGTTTTCTTTATGGGACACCAAGCCTTAAATATTAAACTCTGTGCTAATAAAATCCACTATCATGGAAAGGCTTCTTGAGTTTCTCATATATAGATATTGGAAATAAACTATAGCGTTCGTGGGGAAGATTTCTTTTGTCCTTCCTTAAGGGAAAGACATCCTTCATATCTATACCAGTTTATACCTATAGGGTCAGTCACAAACATCAAAAGATTGAAACTGCTTACCATCATCATCATCACCACCACCACCGGGTACAACAGGTGGAGGTTTTGCAGTTGGCGTCTTAGGTACATCTTAAAATAAGGAAGAGAACACAAAAACAAATAACTAAAAACAAATTCACCAGATTTATTATCACACAATTTTGTCCTTCCTTAAGGGAAAGACATCCTTCATATCTATACCAGTTTATACCTAAAGGGTCAGTCACAAACATCAAAAGATTGAAACTGCTTACCATCACCACCTCACCCCCACCGGGTACAACAGGTGGAGGTTTTGCAGTTGGCATCTTAGGTACATCTTAAAATAAGGAAGAGAACACACAAAAACAAATGAATAAAAACAAATTCACCAGATTTATTATCACACAATTTTCAGGCCTTCAGAAGCAGATTTTACCAAGTTAAAAGGTGAATGCAAATCTTGTAAAATCATAATTACCTGCTGCTCCTCCGGTTTCCCCAAAGTCAAGACCTACAAGAAAAAGAAAAATCATCAAAATTAAAGAGATCTACGAGAAAAATGTGAATACAACAGAAGCTGGTTTAATAAGAATAATAAATCTTTATTTATATAGCACCAACATTCTGCAGCGCTTTACAATACAATAATTCATATACAAGTCATAAGTAACAACGTTAAAGAGAATACAATAATTAAAAAAAGATCATGATGACCCTGCTCGTAAGAGTTTACAATCTACAATGAGGTGGGGAGCCACAAAGTACAGGGTCTTATTTACAGTGATGGTCCAGCAGTCTTGAGGGAATGGGGATAGATAAAGGCTGCATGAGGTTGTCACCAGCCAGTATGTGAGGTGCTTTTGGGTGCAGTGGAGTTTGATGGAACATGATAGGCGGCTGTAAACAGATATGTTCTTAGGGAGCACCTAAAACTGTATAGGTTGTAATTAGTCCTGATTTCTTGGGGTAGAGCATTCAAGAGGATTGGCGCAATTTGTGAGAAGTCTAGAAGCAGGGAGTGAGAAGTACGGATTAGTGCGGAAGTTAGTCGAAAGTTGCTTGCGGAGCACAACAAGCGGTTAAGTTGATAAACAGAAATGAGGGAGGAAATGTAGGGGGTGCCGCACTGTGGAGAGCTTTGTGGGTGAGAACAAGCAGTTTAAATTGGATCGTATAATGAATGGGCAGCCAGTGCAGTGACTGGCACAGAGCGGAGGCGTCCAAGTACCAATTAGCCAGATAGATGACCCTGCATGCTGCATTAAGGATGGACTGGAGAGGGAAAGTCAAGGGAGGGGGAGGCCAATTAATATAGCTTTGCAGTAGTCCAGGCGGGAGTGGATCAAGGCAACAGTGAGGGTCTTTATTTCCCTGGGGAGAAAGGGGCGGATTCTTGAGATGTTCTTTAGGTGTAAGCGGCAAGAGATTGTATATGAGAGGTGAAGGACAGATTAGTGTCAAACAAAACACTCAGAGCGCGCCTGCTGTCTAGGCGTTATTGTGGTGCTAGTAGACAGCGGGAGCAGAAGAAGTTCAGTTTTGGAGAGGTTGAGTTTCAGAAAGAGAGCGGACATGATGTTGGAAACTGTAGATAGACAGTCACTGGCGTTCTGTAGTACAGCGGGGGTAAGGTCGGGGGATGACGTGTATAGTTGTGTCATCAGCATAAAGATGGTACTGAAAGCCAAATCTGCTGATGGTCTGTCCAATCGGGGCCGTGTAGAGAGAGAAGAGGGACAAGGACTGAACCTTAAGGGACCCCAATAGTGAGAGGAAGAGGAAAAGTGGAGCCAGCGAATGATAAACTGAAGGAGCGGTCAGAAAGATAGGAAGAGATTCATGAGACAGCAGTGCCCTTTATACCCATTGTATCTGCACGGTACTTACCACCTAAATCATCTGGGCACACAACACCGGGACCTGAGTGAGGTTTAAAGTTGGTTTCACACTATGGAAAATAGAAGGTCAAAAGTCATCATACTTCAGGCTATGGTCTCATGGTCTTGTACTTCATTTAATACCTATCAAAGTACAAAGTGCGACACACTATTCTGACAAGCAGCTGTACGACGATTCAAATAAACCGTTAATATATTCCTTTATGTTGTAAAAAGTATCTATCTGCACCATCAGTCTAATGCAGCAGTTGGGCACGACTAATGAATTGCTATAAGTGACGTGGTCAACCCCTTCACTAAAATTAGTAAGGAGACCATCTGTGGTTATATTTGTCCTGCCTTCATCTACATCTACCAGTAGTATTGCAGAGTTGTCATCAAATCTTCCACACTATTGAAAGATAAGCATGCTAGTTCGTCCAGTCTAAACAGCAGAGAAACGGACTATCACAATGCTGCACCCACTAAACAAAGTGATACATCACGGGAATAGGGTCTCTGTCCCTACATCATGAAGATGTAGATTAGCAAAATCTGCTGACAGATTCCGTAGGATTAAAAATTAGATCGATTTCCACTCAAAATAAAAAAAAGATATTTATCATTAATCAGAAGATAACTGAGCAGTCTTCTTGCAAAATGACAGAGGGAGTGTAATCAGCAGTTACACTAAAGGTACTGTCACAATAACGAGATCGCTACTGCGTCACCATTTATGAGCAGTAGCGGTCTCGTTAGCGACTTAGCTGTGTGTGACACGTAGCAGCGATGTGGCCTCTGCTGAGATGTCGTTGATGCTTAGGCTGTGTTCCACGGTCCGAACCACAGCGCTTTGGACGGAGCGGAAATTCGCTCGTCTAAGCCCGCCCCCTTTCTGACGCGCGTTATTTCCGGAGGTGTTCAGGACACCTCCGGAACACCTCCGGAAAGAACGCAGGGTACATAGCCCGTGTGAAATTCTGTTGCGGCGACGCACCGTCGCCGCAACACGCGAGGACATGCTGCGGTCTGAAAAGACGCGCCGCATGTCCGTTACGCAGGTCTGCCCTGCGTGTTGTTACGCATAGTGGAGACGGGATTCTTGAAATCCCCTCCACTATGCTGTAACATCTGGACGCTGCTGTTTTGGCGCTGCGCAGCGCCAAACACGCAGCGTTTACTGATCGTGGAAACTCACCCTATGAACGTTCTGAGCCATTTTTTGGTCGTTGGTGTCCCGCTGGTGAGCCTGAATCGCGAGTGTGACACCCTTTATGAACGACTTCACCAGCGTCGCAGGTGACAGGTTTCCCAACGACCGCAGAGGTCGTTATACAGATCGCTGATGAGATGTGTTTGGAATCTAACTAGCGACGCATAGCGATCGCCCAGCGATCTCGCCAGGTCGTGCCGTTGTCGTGATTTGCTGGTGCGATCGCTAAGTGTGACAGTGCCTTAACAGATTTGCCATCAGTTTCCTAGAACCTAATAGAAAGTGCGATCATATGTTACACATCCTACAGATCTGCTGCAAGATGCAATGACTTTCTGAACTACTTTCTGACTTGTTAGGGTCGGTTACACAAATTTCAAATGTGTATTTAGCCAAGACTGGGCTTATAGGGCAACATTGGCCACGATACAGGTCACTCAGTCAAAGTATTGTGTGTAGTGCCCGCAACATGACAGCATAAGGCAAGTGAATGGGGTCACGTTGCACGGCAAGGAAGAACATGAGCAAGTCCTAAAAGTCAAAACAATTGGATCATTTTTTTCTATTTTTACTTGCTTGTTGGATCATGGTACCAGTGTCGCTAAGCTATGCTGTGATGGAGCATCGGCAACAGCGACCTGCAGTAATGACCAGAACTGCTGTGTAGCCCATCTGGGCCGAATTTGGAGTTAGATTCTTTTGAAAGTAGAAAAACGGTAAAATTTGATTAATGATATAATCTTTTTCTCTACTTTTCTGTATCCTCATAAAACACTGTCATCCCAATGCAAAGCAACTTGGCATATAAAGCTTTGAAAAGTCGCAATTTTGGCGCACTAAAGAGTTGCACTAAAATCTGTAACTTTGGCATTTCCACACCAGTTTCTCCCAGCTCTGGGAAATAAGCAGCGCTAGGGCGGTCGCCATAGCTTGTCTAATTATTAGGAGCTGTGGTCCTGCAGCGAAATTTACTCCAGTCACTAGCTGGAGTGAGATTTCTGCATAGTGTAAGAGGGTACACCCCACTAGTCAGATGCTCCAGATTCATGAAGAAGCATGCTCCGCTTCATGAATCAGGAGCCACGGTCTCCACACAGCCCTCATAAGAAGATGAAAAATGGCCAGTACGTTTTATAAAAGCAATACCATATCATATTCATACATATAAATAATGAAGTCAGGCTTACCAGTTGGCCCAAGCGCATCAGACAAGTCAAAATCTGCAGTATAACAAGAAAAGAAAAAGCATAAAAATACGGATTTTTGTGTTACTTACCGTAAAATCCTTTTCTCCGAGACGCTCATTGGGGGACACAGAACTGTGGGTGTATGCTTATACCTCTTGGAGGCTGACACTAAGTAGACAAAAAAAAGAGTTAGCTCCTCCGCCGCATACACCTTGCCACTGGCCGCCACTGAATCCAGTTTAGTGCAAAAGCAGTAGAAAAGGCACAAATCTAACTCATGACATAACGTGTCTAAAAAAGTAAACCCACTAATAAATTTTATCAAAAAATATAACAAAAAACAAAGCCATCTGGCTAATAGGGTAGGTGCTGAGTCCCCCAATGAGCGTCTCGGAGAAAAAGATTTTACGGTAACACAAAAATCCGTATTTCTCCATCGTCTCATTGGGGGACACAGAACTGTGGGACGTCTCAAAGCAGTCCCTAGGGAGGGATGCTATTCTGGACTTAACATACAGGCATTAAGTATGGCCTATCGGTGAGCCACCGCTGCCTGAAGAATCCTCCTACCCAGACTCGCATCTGCCGAAGTCTGAGTGTGGATATTATAATGCTTTGTAAAAGTGTGCAAACTAGACCAGGTTACTGCTTTACAAACCTGCTCCAACGATGCCTGGTGCCGAAGGGCCCAGGAGGCCCCCACCGCCCGGGTGGAATGCGCCTTAAGTCCTTCCGGAACTGTTGCGCCCCTGACAAGGTAAGCCTCCTGGATGGTTAAACGGAACCATCTGGCCAACGTAGTCTTAGAAGCAGCGAGCCCCTTCCTGCGCCCTTCAGGGAGAACGAACAGAGAGTCCGACTTACGGAAAGGTGCCGTCCTAGAAACATACCTCCTTAGTGCTCTCACTAAATCCAAAGTATGCAGGGCTTTCTCCACCCTGTGAGTAGGAGCAGGACAAAAAGATGGTAACACAATATCCTCATTAATATGAAAAGAGGACACCACCTTTGGTAGAAAGGGAGGTGCAGGCCTCAACACCACCTTGTCTTGGTGGAATTTCAAGTACGGGGCTTGACATGACAGAGCCGCCAGCTCTGAGACTCGTCTAATAGACGTTATTGCTACCAAAAAAACAACCTTCCAGGAAAGAAGTCTTAAAGATACCTCCTGGAGAGGTTCAAAAGAAGATTCTTGCAGAGCTCCTAAGACCAGGTTGATATCCCAGGTCTCCAGTGGAACCCTGCAAGGGGGCACTATGTGAAGAACACCCTGAATAAATGTTCTCACCTGTAGATTGTTGGCAATCTTCCGTTGAAAAAGAACAGTTAATGCCGAAATTTGTCTTTTCAAAGTGCTAAGAACTAGGCCTGAATCCAATCCGGTTTGAATAAACGCTAGGACATTAGGAATAGAAAAACGTAGCGGAGAACAACCATGTTACCTGCACCATTTAAAAAAATACCTTCCAAGTATGATGGTATACTCGCACCGAAGAAGTCTTCCGAGCACTGGTCATGGTAGCAGCTACCTTTCAGGAAAACCCTGCCCTAGAAAGGATCCAAGATTCAACGGCCAAGCCATCAAATTTAGGGCCCCTGAGTTCTGGTGGCAAATCGGGCCCTGGGATAGAAGATCCATGCGATTTGGAAGTTTCCAAGGAACGTCTGACAGAAGTAACACCAGATCTGCGTACCACGACCGGCGTGGCCAATCTGGAGCTATTAAGATTGCTACGACCCCTCCATCCTGATTTTCTTGATCACCCTGGGAAGTAGAGCAAGAGGGGGAAACAGATATAGAAGCCGAAACTGGTTCCATGGTAGAACCAAGGCATCCACTGCTAATGCCTGCAGATCCCGATATCGGGACACGAACCGGGCTACCTTGGCATTGTGTCTGGAAGCCATCAGATCTACGTCCGGAGTCCCCCAGCGGAGACATATCTGCTGAAACACTTCGGGATGGAGAGACCACTCTCCTGAAGCCAGACCCTGGCGACTGAGAAAGTCTGCTGCCCAATTCTCCTCGCCCGGAATGTGGACTGCCGACAGAATTGAGTGATTCCTTTCGGCCCAAGTCAAAATCTGTCCTACCTCGCGTATGGCTGTCCTGCTACGGGTACCCCCCTGGTGATTTATATATGCCACCGCTGTGGCGTTGTCCGATTGAATCCGGACAGGACGACCTGCTAAGTGAATCTGGAACTGCCGTAGTGCAAGCCAAATGGCTCGAAATTCCAACAAGTTGATCGGCAGAAGGGACTCTTCCTGAGACCACCGGCCCTGGGCTGTGTAATGGAGAAACACAGCCCCCCATCCTAGTAGACTGGCATCCGTCGTGACTACCAACCAATGCACAGGGGGAAATGATTTCCCCTGCTGTAGGAAGGAGATTGATGCCCACCATTTTAATGCCTGTCTCACCTGAACAGGAAGTCGACACTGGATTTCCAAGGACAAAGGATTCCTGTCCCAGGCCACTAGAAGGGCGTGCTGTAAGGGACGCATGTGGAATTGAGCAAAAGGCAGAGCCTCTATTGTTGCTATCACTCTCCCCAATACTCTCATGCAAAAACAGATGGACTGGGGAGCAGACCGGCAAAGAATGCGAACCTCCTTCTGAAGGATCACGGCCTTTCCCTGGGGAAGGATTGTCTTCCCTTGAACAGTGTCGAGAATCATTCCCAAAAAAGTTACCCTTCGAGACGGCGTCAGAGAGGACTTCCTGATGTTTATCAACCAGCCTAGACGAGTAAGAGTGTCCAACGTAATGTTGACACTCTCTCTGCAGGCCTGAAAGGAAGGTCCTTTGACAAGAAGGTAGTCTAGATAGGGCATAACAATCCCTCGTACGTGCAGTATGGATACTACAATGGCCATTACCTTCGTAAAAACCCTTGGAGCTGTGGCTAACCCAAAGGGCAGGGCTGTGAATTGAAAATGAAGATTGTTTACTGCAAACCGTAGGAATTTTTGATGAGCAGAATAAATGGGAATGTGAAGATAGGCGTCCTGAACGTCTATAGAAGCCAGAAACTCTCCTGTTTCCAAGGAAGCGATTACTGAACGAAGAGTCTCCATTCGAAATTGTCGTAGCCTTACATGTTTGTTTAAGCACTTTAGATCTAGAATAGGTCGGACTGACCCATCCTTCTTGGGTACCACAAAAAGATTTGAATAAAAACCCCGACCTCTTTCGTCTACTGGAACAGGAATAATTACCCCGGCTTTTTGCAGAGACCTTAAAGCCCTGATCAATGCCTGAGCTCGAGCTCTTAATCTGGGGAGACGAGAGGGAAAAAACCTGTTTGGGGGGTATGAGACAAACTCTATCTTGTACCCGAAGATACCAATTCCCTTACCCACCTGTCCTGGGTGGCCTCTATCCAGATGTGTCGAAACCAGAGAAGACGGCCGCCCACTCTGGTTGGGCTGACAGGATCTGGCCTCCAGTCATTTAGCCGAAAACCTCTGGGACTTAGATCCCCTGGCTTTCAGCTGTTGGGAACGCCCCCTTCCCAAGGGGTTTGTTCTATAGGAGACCTGACGCGTTCTTCCCTGGATAGGCTGGGCTGGGACAGAGGAAATTGGGGTAGCGGCCCAACTGGAGCTACGAAAGGCCTTAAACTGTGTTTGCGGCCTACGGTAAAAAGGCTGTCTCAACTTCTGTTGTGGCAGAGAGGTACTTTTACCTCCGGTAGAATCAGCTATGAGCTGATCCAATTTTTCCCCAAACGCACGCCCACTCTGATAGGGCAGAGATGTTAGCGATTTCTTAGAAGCTGAATCGGCACGCCATGATCTCAGCCACAAGGCTCTCCTGATGGCAGTAGAATTTGCGGCAGCCACAGCTGCACAATTTGCCGCATCCATAGAAGCATTAACCAAGTAATCTCCAGCCTGAGCTATCTGATTTGAAATTTCAAATACTTCTGGCGGTACATCCCTGCCAAAGAGAGCCCCATTTAGCGCATCTATCCATGAGATTAAAGCTTTGGCAACCCAAGTTGCCGCAAAAGAGGGAGCAAGAGCTGACCCTGATGCTTCAAATACTGACCGTGATAGATTTTCCATGAGATGGTATGTCGGATCCTTGATAGAGGACCCGTCTGAGAGTGAAAGCAATGTTTTTGATACTAGTCGGGATACCGGAGGATCTACAGCGGGTGATTCTGCCCATCTCTTAACCAGATCCTGGGCAAACGGTCTTCAAACTCAGGGTGACACCCAAAAGTTCTGTGAGACCGTTTGGCCTGTTTAAAACACACTTTATGGCCAGTAGATGGAGAGGGTTCATCATCGACCTCTAATGTCTGATTTACTGCCTCAATAAGGCTATTCATGGTCTCCTGGAAAGAAGTTTCCTGAGAATTAAAGGACTCGTCCGATTCATCATCCGAGTTCTGAGGGGGTGATCCCTGAACTTGGAAAAACATCCTTGGGGGAGAGAGGGAATGAGAGTCCGATTTGCCTGAAGCCGAGGCTCCTGAAGGCTCTGGTGACACCGTACGGGTTCGCTTCCCACGGGCCAACCTTGTAAGAGCACGGCCCCTGCAGGCCGAAGATTCCTGTGAAACTGACAACATCTCCGGTGCCAAGGAATCACTTTCTCGACCCCTATCAGGGGTATGGACAGACTCAACTGCTCTAGTGAGTGATTCCATGGATTCAGATAAAGATCGGGCCCATTCCTGGAGTCCAAACGCACTGGAGTTCGTAGGTAGGGGGGGCTCCTGGGCATGTTCTGATACACAACCCTCACAGATCTTATTGGACTGTGCACGCGGGAACTGCGCCCGACAGGCCACACATGCCGTGTAAAAAGAGGTAAATGATTTTTTAGACATATTAGCCAAATGATTTAGGCTGACCACAAAATATGCCGACAGCAAGAGGACCCGTAGTCACATATGCGGCAAAAGGAGGAACAACTCCTGGAGAGCACTTACCCCAGTCCTGTGCCCCCAGAGCTCCTTGAATCTGGCGCGCTGTAAGTGAAGGAAAACCACGAGGACGCTTTCTATGAGCGTTTCTCCTCTTCCGACCCCCTCTAGTGCGTCTGCTTCCTCTCTGCAGCAGGGGCGGGCCACCGGAAGTAACGTCACCAGCGCTTCCCTGCTCAGGAAGGCGGGACTTCCGGTGCGGCCTAGTCAGCACCGAAGCCGGGGCCTCAATTTAAAACTGTATCCGAAAAATTGGATACAGCGGCGCCGTCCAGGAAAAACACAAGGCGCATTCCTCCAGCAGCACTATCAGGTCTCTGGCGGTCCGCCGCCTCTCAGACCCCCTTCCTGTTGCAAAAAGAACCGGGATCTTCCAGCAGCATGCTCGCTCCTGCAGCTCTTCAGCCAACAGCCAGCGCTGTACCTCTTGGAGGCAGACTCAGGGGAGGCATCGGAGATATCCTCGCAGTAATCCAGGTGATATCCTCCCTGCAGAGCCCCACTTACTGCCCTCTGAATCCATGGTCTTAGCTCTGTAAACCAGAGTTTAATAGGACGGTGCAGGCACCCTAGCTCCGAACCCTTTTAGCAGAAGGGAGGAGAGGGACCGTCCGCCCCTCAATCACCGCGGTCTATGCGTTGGTGATACAGAGGGGCTGCACGGACAAGTGCCACTGTACAGCCCAGAGTTTGATTACCTAGGGGTGGTCAGGGCTATCCGGCATGTGTCCCTCGTTGCGGGAGAGGATACGTGGAGGCGACACTCCACGTGCTCGCCCGTTGATGGTTTGGGAAGATCGGACCCCTTTCAAAAAGGTCCGTCGCCCCTGTCTTAACTTGATAGAAAAAAAAAATAAAAAATTGTCTGAAACAACACAGACGTGTGCCTCCATGAGACACTAAGCATAAACTGGATTCAGTGGCGGCCAGTGGCAAGGTGTATGCGGCGGAGGAGGAGCCAACTCTTTTTGTCTACTTAGTGTCAGCCTCCAAGAGGTATAAGCATACACCCACAGTTCTGTGTCCCCCAATGAGACGATGGAGAAAAATGGTTTATCACTTTAAAGTGGAACATATTTAACTTATAAAAAAAAAAAGAAGAAGACGCCTCCGAGGAGGTTTCGTCTACGTGTATAAATGCATGTGTGGTCAATACAGCACATGACGTACTCCTTCTAAGGAACTTATAAAGGACCGGGGGACATTGACGAAAGGCAATTTTATTATCTAAATAAGGGTTCTTTACAGTTAGAGCAGTGAGAATGTAGAATTCCCTACCACAAGAGGTAGTAATGGCCGACATGGACAAGAGTTTTACAAACGGATGGATGCTTTCCACAACAAATGCAATTGTAGCTTATAAATCAATTATACATGATCTACCCTTTAGAATGGATGATGGATCTGTGTATTTTTCCACTTATGTAACTACCTCAAGTTAGTCATGTCATGTTTTAAAGACGATGACCAACAGTGTAATTACAGGGGTTGGCCACTATTTTTTTCTTATTGATGGCTATCCTTAGGGTAGGCTATCACTAGATGATCATTGGAGTGTAACACCCGGTACCCACCGATCAGATGTTTCCTGAAATTCTTGGATGCTGTCAGAACAACACAGCCGCGACAAAACTATAGTGACCACGACTGGGTACTGCAGATCCACACCCTGAAACTACGTGAATAAAGTAATGCTTGGCAAATTAGATGCTGAGCTCAGTACAGCACCCGCTCCTAGGCAGACGACAGCATCCAGATGTTGTAATGTGATAAGCACATAAATATGCCAAGAAATGAAGAGGTGAAAGCTGCGAGTGTGTCTACGGGAGTCAAAAAGACGACACCCGAGTCACTGAGCCTTTATAATATACGGGAGACCCCCGAGTCACTGAGCCTTAATAATATACAGGAAACCCCCGAGTCACTGAGCCTTTATAATATACGGGAGACCCCCGAGTCACTGAGCCTTTATAATATACGGGAGACCCCCGAGTCACTGAGCCTTTATAGTATACAGGAAATCCCCGAGTCACTGAGCCTTTATAATATACAGGAGACCTCCGAGTCACTGAGCCTTTATAATATACGGGAGACCCCCGAGTCACTGAGCCTTTATAATAAACGGGAGACCCCGAGTCACTGAGCCTTTATAATATACAGGAGACCTCCGAGTCACTGAGCCTTTATAATAAACAGGAAACCCCAGAGTCACTGAGCCTTTATAATAAACAGGAAACCCCAGAGTCACTGAGCCTTTATAATATACAGAAGACCTCCGAGTCACTGAGCCTTTATAATATACGGGAGACCCCCGAGTCACTGAGCCTTTATATAATATACGGGAATCACTCGAGTCACTGAGCCTTTATAATACACGGGAGACCCCCGAGTCACTGAGCCTTTATAATATACAGGAGACCCCCAAGTCACTGAGCCTTTATAATATACAGGAAACCCCCGAGTCACTGAGCCTTTATAATATACAGGAATCACCCGAGTCACTGAGCCTTTATAATATACAGGAATCACTCGAGTCACTGAGCCTTTATAATATACAGGAGACCCCTGAGTCACTGAGCCTTTATAATATACAGGAATCACTCGAGTCACTGAGCTTTATAATATACAGGAATCACTCGAGTCACTGAGCCTTTATAATATACAGGAATCACCCGAGTCACTGAGCCTTTCTATCATACAGGAGACCCCTGAGTCACTGAGCCTTTATAATATACAGGAATCACTCGAGTCACTGAGCCTTTATAATATACAGGAATCACTCGAGTCACTGAGCCTTTATAATATACAGGAATCACTCGAGTCACTGAGCCTTTATAATATACAGGAATCACTCGAGTCACTGAGCCTTTCTATCACACAGGCAGTTCCACACTAAACTCTATAATGAATTGATAAGCTGTGGGCGCTGTGCAATGCTATAGAAGCCTGTCTCTAGAGTCACGCTGCCTTATTCACAAGCAAAATAAAACTGCAAAAATAAAAATGCTCTTAATTTTAGTGATCCATGTTCTATACCCAAAACATAAAAAGCTAAATTGTCCACAGAGCAAAACTTTTCCCCGCCTGCCTTGACTGACAGGTCTCACTCTATTTGTCGACAAGGGGAGACCTGTGAATCAAGCCGAGCCAGGTGGGGAAAAGCCAAAAAGTGAGTAGTCCAGCTGACACCTCTCCCTGGGCTCGGCTGCAAGTCACAGTAAGGGCCTGTACACATTTCAGAGTTGTCAGGTCTTTTTCTGCGCAGATTTGTCATTAACCCTGAAGGGTTTCATGATGCCAGCAAATTAAATGATAATCCTGAAGTCTCCTGCACATGTTCCTTATTTGTGACTTGCAGATTTGGTGCAGGACGTCAATTCTTTCAGCGTTTTTGCTGCAGATTTCACCCATAGTAACAAGTGTGGAAATACTGCCACAAAAACAAGTAAAAACCACAGCAAAAACGCATTTTACGCTGTGTTATTCCTGCCAAGAGAGGCAGAAATTTCTACAGCAAATACTTAACGTGTGCACGTACCTAAAGCACAGTCATTTCCAAGGAGGGAGCAGCCGGTCAGTCTCTCATGCTGCCTGTGGTTAAGGCCACATTTCCTGACAGATGCCCATTAATCGCTACATGAAAAACATATGGTTGGCGATCACCTCGCAGAATGTATGACTTCATTTTTAATTTCAGATAACCCCTTTAAAATTTCGAGATAGAATCACTACAGAACAAAACTTACCATTGTCATCTTGGCCTAGAAGGGGAAAAAAAAAAAAAAGAAATAGGTCAAAACAAAGTGAAATACAGTCATGTAAGCATCCTGCGGGGTTTACAAGACAAAGAAAGCACGATTTACACCACAACATGCGAGCAGCTAATATCTCTAAACTAAACCCGGATAATGAAAAAGAAACAATAAATAAACTGCAGCGCGTGCCACGGTCCGATAGCGTCAGAGATTTAACGCAGATACCAGCGGGCACATTCATCAATAACTACACAGTAATGACACTTTACAAAAGGAAACGTTAATGTGGCACAGTCAGGTTCATTGCATTACTCCAGTGTTACAGGAAGTTACCACTCACAAAAATGCCCGTGATCCTGAGAATGAATGGGGCCGCACCAATAAGGGGCAGAACTCAATAGCGGCCACTAGATGTGCTTCACGCCCGTCTGCCACCCCACACATCTCCTACAGCTGATCAGGGGGGTGCCGGATAGTCCATCAATGACCGAGTAACAAATCCAGGTCACACCGCTTCCACACAGGATTACCGAGATCACAGGGTCTGCTTTCTGGAACATCACCCCTGACCCTGGACACCCGTACACTGCCAAGTAGGTTTCCTTAGTGACAATTTTATGCCTGACGAAGGGTACAATACCCGAAATGTTGATGTAATTCAGAGAATGTCTATCCCCATTCTGCTCCTTTGCCACTGACGTCACCACACGCCATACTAGTCCGCTCACTCTATGCATGACCCGGATTACAATGTAACCCTATGGAGCTCTGTTCTGGGCCTCGTTCTGACACTCAGAGTTACACTGTAAAAGCCACTTTTGGGTTACACAGAGCGCAGGGTGATCCGGAGAGTCTGAATAATGGCGGCGTTACCGAGAAGCGGAGAAGAACAGCACTAGAGCCTGGAGAAGGCAGCGGTAGGGGAGTATATTAATACACTTACACTATACTACATTCACACATACAAAGCACATAGTTAAAAAAAAACTTCTTTATTGTGGTGTGAATCATGGATATGAGAAAAATCTAATAAAGAGCATCTGAAGCTTCTCCTGGGCATTTCGAGTGCAGTTCATCCAAGTATCGATTGACATTGATCAGATAAAAGGATTGTCCCTTATCAGAAAATCAGTTTCCACAGGAACAGCTTAAAATTAAAAAAAAAAACAAAAAAAAACATTCATTAGTAATTGGCCCCGGGTCCAGTGCCGCTGCGGTCAGTTATCGGCTGCAGTGCTGGAGTGAGGCAGCTAGTGAGCTCATTGGCTCTGCCTGTGGAGCTCAGCGATCGGCGCTGCAGCCAGTAACAGACGTCAGAAGCAGTGGCGGAGACTCCGCGCAGGCCAAAGGGATGGTGGGTGAGTAAAGCAATGTTAGGAGGGGAAGGGGTTGTGTTACATAACATTGCCCCCAGAATTTTGAAGAAGGGGACTCTTTAAAAGGAGCACAGCGATCTGCTCCACTGGATCAAGCACCCACCTCTGCAAAGGGTTGTGTCTACACCTAGCCGGCGTCAATATACAAGTCCCGGACAACTCGCAAGACACAGTGGAGTTCATATGTGGATTTTATAGTGAAGCTCGCTGTGCATTTTTTTCCATCATTTTACTGAAAAAAAAAAATGATGTATCTGATTAGGTTTAGAACAAAACTAATCTCCATGTATTGTACTGTAATTTGTGGCAGATTTTTTGTTAATTCGCATCGATTCTGTCACCTCCAAATGTACGCCAACTGTGTCCAACCTGCCCGTTTTAGCACATACTTGCATTCCCCATAAAAAACATTTGCCGTTTCTCTATTACTCCTTTGTATTCCTTTATGAGTAATCTGACAAATCGGCATTACCAGGTTTCCTGTCACTTAGGCGTGTTGCTACATCGTCCAATCAGAGCTGCTGGTCATCACACAGCAGGGACACGACCCTTTTAGGAGAGGAACGGTAACACTACGTTGTCATTTTATTCATTTATTCCAAGAGGAATTAGAGAGGAACTGCTGAGATCTGAGAAAAACTGCTCCAGAATTGTAATCTCATGGGGAATACCATAAGTCTTTCATAGCTGAAGAAAAGGGACACTCCTCCAAAACACAACATTTTTACACTAAGCACATAGATTTCTACAGTAAAGATATATTATTGGAGCTGTCCCTCCATTGTGTTAAAGGACACTTATTGGAGTGCCAATTAGAGTGCTTAGTGCACCTTTGGTGTGGCCGAGCGCCTTCTGCACACAGGTCCGCCTCCTGAATCTGGTGATGGACAGCGCCGATTTCCCAAAGCTCACTCACTGTCAAACTTCATAGGCTGAAGAGAATGCACAACGCTCGGTGGGGTGAACTGTGTGCGTGCGTTTTAAGCTAAGAATTTTGCCAGTAAATGGGTGCAGGCAGCAGATTTCTCCTGACACCACATGGGTTTTGGGCACAGTATTCATCACCAGAGACAAAGGCAGGGCATCCAAATTCAGGAGCCATGCGTGAAGCTTCTCAGCCATGGCAGGTGTGCACCAAGCACCCCTATAAGAATTAGGGAGAAAAGCGCATTAATGCACAATGCAGGGACAGATTTCTACTCTAACGGTATGGATATGTGTAGGGGCCAAGTCCCTTACATGACTATGTACTTACTTTATATTGTGTTTGGGGGTGACAAACTCTCTTTAAGGTCTCCATACAAATTAGATAAAAATCTTCGGAAACCACCATTTGTAGTATCGGCCAACGCCGACCATCCTATGTTATGGGGCATGCCGACTCTCCCTGACCCTTTTTCCACTGGGAGATACGCTGCCATCAGAACTGTTGGTGACCATCTCCACTCTCTCTAGAGTACAGATGAAGGTTTGGCCAAGCCGAATGAATGTTCAGCTGACACTGTGTGTATGGCCAGCTGCGCACAGTAACTTTGTGGTCTGTAGACACAAAACAATTAAGATGAACAGGAACTTTCAATGGATTTTTTTTTAATTTAACCCGAATACTTCCCCACTGATTTTGGTACATTTTATTTTTCTGTCACCCTCCATTCCAAGGTTGTGCCCACTGGTAATAAAGAACAGCCAATATGTAAATGTTCCCTACAACTAACTGAGCATATATCACAGAACTTCTCTGGAGGAGCTTGCTTTTTCTCTTCTATGATGCGGACCAGTCAAAACATAGCCATGCCATAGAAGAAAAGAGGAAACCGGCCAAAGAGAAGGTCACATCTGCAGCCTGGCTCCGGGTGTTCACTCCGCAGTCGCCACTTTCCTGCAGCCCAGGAGGACAGCATCGCTGGAGAGCAGTGCTGTTTTACTTCTGTGCTCTTGCTCACCAATAGCAAGAAGGTATGTGACACCTGCAAAGTCCTCATCATGGTCACGTGGGGCAAATCTAGTCTCCGGAGAACACGTCGAGTTCGGCTGCAGCTGTGGCCTTCTCAGTGTTTTGATTGGCCAGTGGCATAGGGAAGAAAAAGGAAACGTGTACAGAGAAGATTAAAAAAAAAAATCCATTAAGAATTAGTAAAACAGCTGTAACATGAAAAAAAATCCAGTGTATAAAAATGTTTTTTTTATTTTAGATTAAATAATTTTAGTTTGTTTGTAAAGGTAACCAGAACCTTTAAAAATTGGGAATATAATTTCTAAATATCGTTCATATTGGTGCCGATTCATCGTTGCCTTTACTACTATTTTTTTTGTCTAGTTTTGTGTGCTTTGCGCTTTTTTTTTTCATCACCCAGTCCATTTTTATTCTATTTGCTCCTTTTCTGAATTTGTGTATTCCGGTTTGTTTGTTTTTTCCTGGACATAGTCTAGCAATTCCAGATGTTTCTTAGGGTCCCGTCACACGCAGCAGCGATCCCGACAACGATGCGACATGGCAGGGATCGTTGCTGCGTCGCTTTGTGGTCGCTGGTGAGCTGTCACATAGGCAGACTCACCAGCGATCAGAACCAGCGAGCACGCTGGTATCCAGTGTAAACAGCGGGTAACTAAGCGCCGCACGGCACCTAGTTACCTGATATGTACCCTAGTTACCGGCTCCCAGCTTCTGCTGTAGAGCCGGTATCCAATGTACATATCGGGTAACTAAGCACTGCGCGGCACCTAGTTACCCGATATGTACCCTAGATACCGGCTCTCGGCGCGCTACAGCAGAAGCTGAGAGCCGGTAACGAGGGTACATATCGGGTAACTAGGTGCTGCGCGGTGCTTACTTACCCGATATGTACATTGGATACCAGCTCCCTGATCCTTGGTCTGCCGCTGTCACACGCAGCGATGAGCGCTGGCCAGCGGGAGACCAACGATGAAAAAAAGGTCCAGGACATTCAGTGATACCCAGCAGGGGGGCTGATCGTCGCTGCGTGTTACACATAGCGAGCGATCTCGCTTAGTGTGACGAGGGCTTAACTCTCCAGATGTAGCCAAATTCATCAAGTTGCTAAATTTGACAACCTCAACCTAGTCCCCCTCCCCCATCTCGTGTTTTTTTTTTTTCTTTTATCGAGTTCGCCAGCGTTTTGGTGCAATTTTTTGCAACTTTTGGCACAAAAAAAGAGAAAAAGAAGCAATGGTTCAAGACAGGAAAAAAAGCCCTTTTTTTATACTTTGTGCCAAATTCATGAATCATATGCGCCATTTTCAGGAATTTCCTGAAGAATCGGAGGTCATTATTTCATGTTTTTTTGGAGCATTTAATTTGTTAAAAGTCACACAATGGCTGCATGTCTATAGCTTCACAAAAAACCTCCCATGAAAAAATACTGTATATAACAAGACAGCTGCTATGTATGACATGTTTGGTAGTTTTAGAATTTCATACCATAATTTCATTATCCGCCACGCCTTTTTAGAAAGTCCTACAGTCCTGCTGTATATTTCAGTGCGGACCTCTGCAGACACTACATACAGGAATGTGACCATGAGTCATCTAGGGCGAAACATGAACCGCGTTACTCATCTCCTCAGCTATTTGCTACGTTCTTGCTTTTTCTTAGATCCTATTTTTGCAGTACATCACAAATAAAAAAAAAAAAAAAAGCACACAGACAACTCTCATGACTTGATTTCTGTTCTGGTGAATAGAAATCATTTACTTTTCCAGACTATCTGGATATAGAAATTATGTTTTGCTGATGTTTTTAAGCTCTGTGGTCCCTGAAGACACTACAGACTCCGCCATATGCACAGAGGGGTAAGAGCAGGTGCAGGTGCAAGGGGAGAAACAGACAGGAGACAATCCCAAAGGAAAAGGGCGCAGGTAATGAGCGGCAGCTATTCTTCACAGCACCTGTGCCATCACATTGTTCAGCAGGAACAGACCGTCAGCTCGTGCATATGTTCTGTATCTTGTAGTTTCCCCAATTCATCTTGTATCTGAGCTTGGTACTTGAATGAGACTATGGGACAAATCTGCAATGTACAGGTCGTGATTAGATGCACCTGGCTAGCTGTAGCTAAGAACCAGGGTCTGTGTTTACTAGATGTGGCAGTCTGCTGAATGAAGCACAGTCAAGTGTGCTGCTATTGAGTGACCAGCCAAAATACAAACCATAGCTGCGAGAGAGACATGCCAGGAGCTCGCTCTAAATGGAAACTGCATGGGGCAGCTAAAAAAGCTGAGCAGTCTGTGTGTTGGAGCTGCAGAAAACCATGTGGAAGCTACATTCTGTGCAATGTTAACTGTGCTTGGAGTGGGAACACTTCTGTTTGGGCTAGAAGATGCTGGAGGGGATACCGAGACTGGTAGGAACTAGTGATGAGAGAGTATGCTCGTTGCTCGGGTTTTACCGAGCATGCTCGGGTGGTCTCCAGTATTTGGAAGTGCTCAGAGATTTAGTTTATGTTGAAGCAGCTGCATGATTTACGACTGCTAGACAGCTTGAATACATGTGTGGATTCCCTAACAAACAGGCAATCCCCACATGTATTCAGGCTGTCTAGTAATGAAAGTTTACTGCAATCTCCTCCCTTTTGAACAGCTCCTCAGTGTCCCCCATCCCCGCTACTGCTGAGATATCCCACTGCTCAGTACAAGCTGTGTATAAAGTTTGTAAAGATATGTGCAGATGATCTGGAACTGAAAGCACTTTGGATGAAGTGTATGTTCGCAGCATCCAAAGCGCAGTCGTCTATTGAACGCAGGTGAATCCGCATGTGATCACTGACCCGTGCGGATTCACCGCGTCCAATACATTCTATTGGTGAAATCTCTCTTGCGGAAACTCAAGTCTCTGCTAGAGAAATTGACATGCTGCGTTCTGGAGACGCGCCACCTTCCCGTCTATGCGGGTGAGCCGTGGTAGTCTGTGGACAGTGGGCATGGGATTTCTTGAAATCCCATCCACTATGCTGTAACATCTGGATGCTGCAGGTTTGGAGGCTGCACAAGTAGGCAGTGTCCAAGCCCAGGGTTTACCGATATTCTGCACCCCAATTTAAAAACGTGATGACCCCTCACATTTACGCATGAAGGCACTCGAGGGCCTCACACAAACGTAGACTTATCTTCAGACCAATTTTTGACAAGTGTCTGTTATGTTTAGGTAGCTGAGGAGAAATTGCAAAAAATAGCAATACACCAGAGAGGCTGGAAACTATTGGATTGCAGGACCCTAAACTAACCGCAACACTAGAAGTAGCCATGGAGCGTACCTACGGTGATCCTAGATGCCTCGTCACAGCCGGAGAGATAGCTACACCTAAAGGCAGAAAGATGAAAGCTATCTGCCCCGTAGCAGAACCCCCAAAGAAATAGGAAGCTCCCAAACATGTAATAGCGGTTAGACAAGAAGAAAATACGGACACAGACAGAAAATAGAATGAGCAAACGCTGGGGCCCAATCTGTCTAGATAGAAAAGTATAGGAAAGAATTCTGACTGCAACCCAAAAAAACCCTGACAAAAATACCAACACTTCTGATTAACAAAAAACCTGAGATCACACGATCTCTACCACCTAAATCAGATCTCTGGTGTAACACACAGCAATTCAGCAAATAAAAAGTGACAACGGACAGAGCAAAAGTGCAAATACAAAATGAGCACAATTGTAGCGCCAGGCCCCAACACTGGACCAGGCTGAATTCCACTGCAAGCAGTAAACCAGCAAGTAAAATCCAACCAGAGGAAAAAAAAAAACAGCAAATCACTTATCTGAATGAGAGCAGGAATGCAAGCTGAGCTCCAAGCAAGACCAGGAAGAACAATTGATTACCGGCAAGGCTGATGGGAACTCAGGTCACTTATATCAGACCATTCAGAGCCAGCTGAAGGCCATTCAGCAATTAGTTCATTACCCTCAGCAACCACCGGAGGGAGCCCCAGCTCAGAAGTCGCCTCCAGAGTATTCACAAGTGTCCCTTTGTCATATTGTGGAGGGGAGATTTACGTCGTCACTGGTACCAGACCATGAAACACATGGCCCATTTTCTGAGCACTGTCTATACATACACCCAGTGAGGCTAAAACTACAACGACTTGGTAGGATTAGGGATCCCTGCTGCATTCACATTAGAAGACCTGCATAGGTAAATGACCTACATGTTTGCCAATCAGAAATCATTTAATAGATTGTTTCAACAGACTGATCAGCAATAGCATCCTGTGCGCACAGACTATTACTGTACTTGGCAGCACATGTCCGGTTTACAAAGGACGATCCGCTGCTGAGAACAATGCTTTTTAAAGGGGTTTTCAGGGCTTCAGACAATTTTTTGCAGTCACACTATGGGACTGCATATTAACCAAATTGTGAGTGTGCAATGCACACAGTCACGATTGCACTGAATATACACAGTACATTGGAATACCGGATGTCACGTGCCGACTACAGTCGCAACCAATTCTCCCAATGGAACATTGAACATTGTGCTCATTCGTCGTGTAATTGACATCCTGTTTATATATACTGCTCTTTTATTAGGCAGTGTAAGACCGATTAGTTTCAAGTTGCACAGAACAATCAGTAACATGTTGTTCTGTGAGCACAGGCTATTATAAGATTATCGCAGCACAGGAACTCTTTTTTTTTTTTTTAATATCCAATTGTGGAACTTATGTTTATTCCATGATCTACAGTAGTGCAAACACATTAGACTGACATCAGCCTCTGATATCTGTGGGCTTGGAAGATGGTCAAATGTTTGTCTCCTGTGATGTCTGGGGAGATTAGGATCCTGAATGTCACATTTTTTAAATGCCGATCCTTTTGTTTCTTGGCGAGAAAAGCCACCGCCAGACAAGTCTGGCAGCAGCTCTCTCATACTTCCTAGAGAACACAGGAGTGATCAATAGAGCGAGGCTATGGAGGCATCGGAAGAGCGCTGCAGGCAGAACCATCATTATGTATGAGGCACTTTAGAAATCCTTGACTAAACTGACAATTGGGTGTTTCCAGGGGTGTGGCCCTCAGTCACAGGCCAGTCAGTGCTGGCAGTGCAGGGGCACACACTTTGGACAAGAGTAATGATAGTCCCCAATTATTAATGCTGACGTTTCTAGCAGACATTACATTGTGGCGGAAAAAGGGTTGATTGAGTCCAGCTGATAAAAAGGATTACTTTATTCCAAAAATAGTAAAAAAATGTTACAAATTACATTTTTTTGTTTCATGACATTGTGGTGGCACAATCCAGCGCTCCCAAGATCCCGCTGCGTTGCTATTTTTGGGGAATCCAGTGATTATTTAAACATGTCGGGAGAGCCTAGATCCACTTTAGGATACATGCAGTCATAATTACAGAGCGGCAGGTCATGTTCGTGTCACCTGGCGTCCTGTGTGTCAGGAAACATTCCCCCCACACAGGAAATCCAGTGAATACAGGGTAAGCTTTCATGCCCTGAGCACATGGCCACTGTGTAAACTAATGACTGCAGCGTAGCCAGAGATGAAATGGAACAATCAGAACGGATTTGGGGCGCTTCTAACATACTTGATGAGACGGTGTTGCTCGTTTCTGTAGTGAAGAACATCATCCCACTTGACCCCATACCCGGTCCTACAGGAGCCATTCAGAATGGCTACCAGAGGATGTGTTCACAAGTGGGGGATTTTGGTCTTGTGGAAATGGATTCCCATAAAACCCCTTATCATGCATATGGAGCTAATATCCAAATCTGCTGCATGTGAATATAACCAAATAGTGGGTACAGCTAGATTATGGAAGGACTGGTGAATGATGATCTTAGGCTGGAGTCACACTACCATATAACACGGGCGAGTGCTGTGCAATAAAACATCACATAGCGCTCAGCCCAGTGGTATACTATGGTGCACCTCAGATCTGCCATTATTTTCTCCGTATGCTGCGATGGGCAGCAAGACTCCGCTCACTCGCACCCATACAAGTCTATGGGGGCGAGTGAAACATCGCACTGCTCTCGGATGTGAATATAGCTTTAGTCTTGCTTAAAAATAAATGTTCTCTGCAGCACATTGCCCCTTGTATAGAGAGATGCGCTGCTGAGAACAATGAAACTGGTCATAACAAGGTGGGGGGGGGAAACAAAAGAGTATACGGACAGGACAGCACGATATCGCAGACGATTCGTTTTGTGAAGTAAAACATTTCCCTGCCAGTTTTTAAGCAACTTTTTACCTCACACAAAGAAACATTTGTGTGTTCCCTCTCTTCCTCCCCTGCCCAGCAGATGTGGTGTGATCAGACCACATTGAGAAATCAATCAGATCTGAAAACTGCTGATTGAATTGAAGAGGCAAATTGTGGACAGGTGCGAATCCTTTCCAGAATACAACGTCTAGGTTTCCTACCCAGGCTTAAAGAAGACCTACCTGTCACCAGGTGAAGAGTGGCCCTGTTTTTGCTCCTATTTTATTCCCGCTGCTCTCTTGAGGCATTTTTTTGTATTGTTTTATTTAAATCCACCATACGGTTCCAGACATATGGGCCATTTCATTTAGTGTAACTTTCATTGAGTTTACCAAGGCGTAATAATGCAGCGCAGCCTAAAGACATGGTCCCTGAGAATCCCACCAGTCATGCCCCCTCAGTAACCACCATAAAAACTATCAAAAATAAATAAACACTCAGAGAAAGATCGGGATTAAAACAGGAGCAAGAATTGGCCACTTCTGACAGGTCCACTCACTTTAAATGGGAGCAGCTGTGGCCATATGTATACTACAGAGTATGGAATTTCATGAAATCCTAACACGGTCCTGTCCTTGACAGAAGGCTGTAGACAGTGGGGTGTGGATTTCATACAGTGTCATACACCTGACATTATAGGAAACATCAGACTGATACGCAAGGCGTGTCAGTGAGAAGGAGAATCCTATACAAAGTGTCTCATTGTTCCACATAATCCACAACCAAGAACACAAAGCACTTACCCAGGCATCTGCTTACATTATAGTGCCTGCGGTTACCGCAATTATTATATAGTCACGTGCTCTTCACCTTATTGTGATATCCATTCACCTCGCAAGCCGGAAAGGTAATCTGTCAGCAGCATTTCAGTAGTGACGAATAGAGATGTGTGAACCCGAACCTCACAGTTTGGCGTCTGTATCGAACACTGAACACAGACTTCACCAGGGAGTCAGTGTTACTGTTCAGCTTCAGCCCCCCGAACACCGAGTGTCTCTCGCTCTGTCATGTGCATGCCAGCGCGGCAAACGCGGCTTCTGATCTGCGGTAAAATCATCCTCGCCAGTCAGACAGCCGCGGTTCCAATTGCGTCAAATGACTAAGCGGCAGCTGCGATCGGAGGTAAGGTTTACCTGCGGCCACTGTCATCTGACAGTGTGGGAACCGCGACGGTCTAACCGGTAGCAATGATTTTACCGCTGATCAGAAGCAGTGTTTGCTGCGCTGTCATGCACATGACACCACGGTAAACACTGGATGTTCAGCCCCCCCATTCAAGTGAATGGGGTTCGGGTAGTGTTCTGAACCCGCCGGACCCGAACATCCACATGTCCGCCCAACTCTAGTGATGGATAAGGTGTTATCCGATCATACTCGGGTGCTAACAGAGTGACTTTGGCGTGCTCGAAAAATATAATAGAGTCCCCGCACCTGCATGTCTGTTCCGACAGCCGCAACACATGCAGAGATTGCCTAACAAACAGGCAATTCCTGCAGGTGAACATATTTTTTGAGCACGCCAAAGACATCCGGTTAGCAGAGGAGCAGTCTTGGATGACACCTTATCCGAGCACGTTCGCTCATCACTAGATTTCACCCCTCAATTTATACGCGCATGTAGCTCTTTCAAAGATCAGTCCAGTAACACCTATACATGGCCCGTCTGTTCCTCCGTTACCGAGAAGTTAGCAATTGAATTATAAGCAAATAAGGCTCAAGGACTATGGTAGATCTGAAGCCTCTGTCACTCCAGCTCTATTCCTCACAGTGTCACCGCATCTTGTTTGACTGGTAGCTTCTATTCCGTCTGATTTCAGGCAAAGGAGTCATCAGTTAGGATGTGAAATCCTGCCGTCAGATTTCCTTTCACATCTGTATGAATTGGAAATATTATATAATCACTAGAGTAAATTGTGACCGCCTTACGAGTATGTCTGCGATAATCCCCATCTAGCAAATATGAGAGGTTCCCAAAATATCACACGTGTGGGGGCGAAATGTGCAGGGGACTCAGTACTACACACAGGGGGGAGAGGATCTCTAGCCCTCACTTTCATCATTTCACTAAAAGGGTTCAAACATCTACAAAATGTATCCATTGTATTCAACAGGAAACCTGTGTTACCGTTCATGCTTGTTTTACAATACCGCTTCAACAAGTGATATATTATGTTTGACAGGGAGTGAAAGTTTTCAACAGAAATTTGCCAAAAATTGCACCACTTAGCATCACGAGAATTAACCTAATTGAACTGCAGTTTAACTGCAAATATGTGGCACAAACCTGAGGTTCTGGCTCAAATTTCTGCTGCATATTCTGCAGAGAATATACCTCTAAGGGCTTTTTAGCAAAAAAATCCCACTTTTTACAGTAACAGCAAAATGAATGAGATTTCTAAAGTCCCAATTCAAAAGCCACACTTTTTTTTCATTTAAATGAATGCACCAAAAATCAAAAAGTAACCTCATATCATGTATTTTATTAATGAGAACGTTATGCTCACCTCTGGCCTTCGAGAAGATGTTATGGTGTTCTGGATAACATTATGTGGTGGTAGATAATTTTCATAGGTGGAATATATCTCTACAGCTGCTTTTACCACAAACCAGGACAGATGTAAGAGTAGGTGCACGAGCTTAGTATCTGCAGCAGATTTTTCTGCTACAAAAAAAAAAAAAAAAACCCACAGTATTGGCAGGAAAAAGGCTGCGTAAAATATGCGCTTTTTTATGCTTGTTTTTCCCCCAAAAAAAGCTGTAAGAATTGACAAGCTGCAGATTTGAAAACATGCTCTGATGGTTCAAATCTGCAAGAAAAAAAATATGCAGCACGTGTATGGGATGTTCAGAAATCTCATTTCACTTGATTGACAACGTTGCTTTTTTTTTTTTTCCAGGACAAAAATGCAGCCCTAAAAGTTCACCTTTTTACATGCAATGGTTGGAGGATACAAATCAGTGCAGAACCTATGAATGTACTCAATGCTTAATGTAAAGCACTTAGCCGGCAGACATGGGACGCCCGGCACACTTTGCCTATGCAAAAACAGTCATGCAAATTCAGGAACCTATGTAACGTCATTTAACAGATCTCCTTGTTCTAGGCAATAATGTCATCGTGAGCTGCACTACAATTATCATGGATATTAGCCTGGTGTAATTTGTGTGATTTTCCCAGACAGGTAAATAAGACATTGTATAACACGATTGATAAATCCTTCCCTCCTAATCTGATAATCAGCGAATAGTGTCTGTAGGTCAGAGACACTGTGTCATGGAGTTCTGGGGCCGCAGTCACACCCGGACCTTGGTGCCTAAGCAGGGAAGAAGCCCCTCACTATGTAGACCCCAGTATTATAAATAGCGGGTGGTGGGATCTGATCAGGGACACATACACCCATAGTCAGGTTTGCATGGCTGGTGTAATCGGTCAGTCATGATCACAATACTGCAGAAGTGATTGGGTGGGAGTACAGCCCTGGGTGCTGGTGTAGGTGCTGCCCGCCATTCCAAGCGCTATTCTCGTCCTCTGCATGCGCCACTTCTTCCACAAAAGGCTACAATTGTCTGTGTTCAGTTACTGTACGTCTGGGTTATACAAGGACCAAGAAAACACGTCGGCCTATGCGAGGCTTTATATAAATGTCAGATGAACAGCCAAGCCAGTCAGACAAGTTTTCTACACTTGCTAGCGTCACAAGAGGGAGCTCGTTAGGTCTACAGTTGTACAGGGCAGACTTACACAATCGTGCGTCCAGCTGCGATGCACACACTGGCCGCACGTCTCATGACCTGAACTTTACAGCCTCATTTATACTTTTGAGGCAATAAAGAGTTTGGTTTAGGAGACCCACACATATGACAATGTGGCCTGAGGCGTGTGGGACCTTCCAGACACAAACCTCTGGCAGCAGCTCATCTCCCATCTAAAGTATCAGGCGTTCATATTGAATAGGCCCGATCATTTTTCAAAATATGATCAGTGTTGGAGTCAGGAGATTGTCACATTGCAGGATCTTAGGTATCCATGGATACGACCACTAGCAACTAGCTAACTATATTAGTGGTCGTGACCATGGATACCAAAGGTCCTGCAATGTCCGAATACGAGGAAAGAAACATAGGGAATCAGAAAAAATATACTAAAGGTCTAATTGGAGGTATTTGCTAATCTACATCTGCTACATATTGGGATGGGATCTTGGGGAAATACCCCTTTAACTTCTTTTTTTTAGATTATTTCTTTATACATCAAAGATCAAAAAAGCATGGCCCGACTCAACAGGTGTGTTAAATACCCTCAGAAGTTTATTGGAGAAGGTTAAAATCGAAACATGCATAAAATCTGGAAATGCAACGCGTTTCTTGCACTCTTTTTATATTTTAAGTTGCGTCAAGACAGTGAAGCGTCTCAGAGCCCAAGTCTGCGGGGAGCTGGCTTTTTCTACTTTTCTTTATGCTTTAGAATACACTGTAAAGTGATATCACCAGTGTATAGTTTTATATAGATTTTCTATAATCAGGTTACCAACACCGAAACCGGCATGGACAATGCACAGCAATAACACTAGCATACGAAGGGGGAAAAAAAGCCTAAGACAAAAAAAAAAAAATTCTGCTGTTAATAGCTTCTGCATAAATACAAAAAAAAAACACACATCAAGGACAAGAGCCAAAAAAGTTGTTACTAGTCCTAAGGGCACAAGACAAACACCTTCAGGAAGTGTGCTAGGCCGGTTTCTAGGCAATGCTACAATTTACAACTACGGGTAGACATTTTCGTGGCAGCAGGTGGCAAGATAAATTCGCTACAGGGCAAATACTCTGCCAGGAATAAGTGCAGGAAACCTGAGAGAGGCGAACAGCAGCTACCAGCTATGCTCAGCGTTAGTACCGTATATATATTATATCTCTGCAAATGGGTTAAATCCGACCCTAAGGTTCTGCAGACCATACTGTGATGTACCAACAACACAGCCCCGGAAGACAGGGTCCTAAAATTACACAGAAAACAGGAATGTAAAATGTTTCTTACATTTTAGGGCTCAGTAATATGGACTGTGAGATGTCAGAGGAAAAATCTGGACATCACACTAATATTCCATGCAGATACCCCAAGCAACAAGAGGACGACACACAGATTGTAGACATACACAGGTGAAAAAAAATCAGGTCCAACAAACTGATGAAAAACTGTCTTATTTTTGAGAACTAGAAAAATGATGGACATGTAATTAAGTCCAAAAAGTAATGTTCACACTTAGGGACATGTTCCAATGCTGTAATCTTTTTTTAATTAAGCATCTTGCAGCACTTGGTGTCTGTGGCTGTCATCCAAGTCTCCCAGGGAGTTGGTCTCTTCGCTGTCTCCTCACTGCAGGTCAAGCAGCTGCGCAGGGGACTGCAGCTGCCCCCATTGCCTGCGCTGCCTGGTGGCCTTTTGGAACATCGGGGGCAACAAGGTCTGTCCTCCATAATTATTAAGTGATGGAATGTCCTAGCAATATATCGCTTTAGGATATCGGAGAAGAACCCTTTTAGACACTAACCAAACCACGGACAGTCATCTGTGGACAGTACTGAAGAAGGTCTTAGGTTTAGATCATGTTAGAATGAAACAAGACTTGCTTAAGTTATTAGAATTCTTTTTGTAGAAATATGAAACATTTCTGCTCCACTTAAAGGGGATAACATGTCCAATAACTGGGTTTTTATCGATTTTCTCTTTTGAAATATAAATCAGCCTTCATAATCATCTACAAGAGTAATTACATGGAAAAGTAGTCCGCCATGAGACGAGGCTCATAGGGCGTGATACATAAAGATTGGCATTATTCACGCCAGTCTTGATAAGATGTGCTGGAGTCAGATACTCCAGATTCAGGAAGACCGGAGTGAACAACACGGCACATTAGAGCCTCATCACCTGGCCGACTACTTCTCCATGTAACTGTAGACACATGCTTCTTCGTGAATCAGGAGCGGCTGACGAGTGGTGTGCACCACAAACCCTACTCTAGCCCCTACCTGAGTAAGATTTGTGGTGTAGTGAGTGCCGCTGGCCATGAAAATGACGATTGGTAGGAGTGAGGCCCCTGGTCCACCCCAGCTATGCCCACATTACCAGAGGCGGGTGCAAATGGTGTTGGAAATGCCAAGAATCACATCCTTTGTAGGGCAGCTGTCAGTTGCATCAATATTATGCAACTTTTAATAGCTTTGATTAATCTGGCTTGCGGTGCATGACACCAACAAAAAAATATGCCGCCATAGACTCCTTCACAAATCCTGATAACAAGCTGCACATCTTCACCCATTATGTCCATAGTACAAGTCGCTACTGCTCCCATGCCAAAGTGCTGCCAAAAAGCAGAGCAGCGCGGTTGTACTGGAAGTGCAGCTTTAATATGCTTGTTACTGGCTGACATTTTTACACATCACGCTGCAGTTTACCTGCAAAAATTATTTTGGACATAATGCCCACGATGTTTGGACGACAGACAATTACCTACTATAATAGGATATAATGTAATAACTAACCCATTGCTGTGAACCAGTCAATCTGAGAGGAAACTGCCAGTGACCCATGAGATAACCTTATCTTAGTGATAAGAAAACAAAATAATAAACTGCAGTAAAGAAAAGACTAAAGGGTATGCCACACTAACCAATATCGCTAACGGGATCGCTAAAAAACGTCACTATTTAGCGATCCCGTTAGCGATGTTGTTGTGTGCGGCAGCTTCCAGCGACGAGCTTCCTGCTGTGATCTCGCTCGTCGCTGGAATCGTTCCGGACCCTATTTTCTCGTCGGCGCTCCCGCTGGGTAAGTATATATCGCTAGTGTGGCACCTTTTCTTACAAAACAAACAAAGACACGCACTGCAGTCAATAGGTCAATGAAAAATTATTATAAATTTATTATATAAATTATTAAAAATAGACACGATGAAATGGAACCATATGGGACAAATGGCATCACAATGTGCGCATGATGAATGGGCTATCACGACAGCAAGGCACCGCATATGTATATATGTGATAATACAATAGAAAAGAACCAAAACAAAGGATAATACCTTTGTCTTATGTCCATACTCTGAATAGTTAATATATCAACTAATCTAACTAGCACATGCTATAATATATAAAGACAAATGTCACATTAACATTAACATCAGAGCAGAAAATAACAATAGGTGGCATATAGTTACCAGCGTTAGTATAGTCAATGCAGATGCCTGTACCGCTAAAGTCGTTAAGAAGATCGCTAGCGGCGATAGCGTCGTTAACTATATCGCTAAATGTGGCAGCATTTAGCGATATAGAAACAATCCCGCTAGCGATCTCATTAGTATGCGACGCTAACGAGATCGCTAGGGGGATAGCTTAGTGTGGCAGTACCTTAACTGACATGCACTGCACATGACATGAAGTCTCTGAGCTGAGTAGAAAATCAACAAATCAGTGTGTCTGAGCATACTGAGGACAGGCTGTGCACAGTGAACAGGGGAATATGGCAGTACATGCACTTGGGTAACGTGTGGCAAGCGTGCTACATCTGGCCCTCTGTCTGTTCCCGTCTGGCTCGAGGGACTTAAAGGGAACGTATCACCAGGTTTGCCCCATATGAGATACAGTCACCACCTTTTAGAGCTCATATACAGCATACTAATATGCTGTACACCTGCCCCCAATCCTGCTCACAACAAAAGAAAAACACCTTTTATTATCCTCACCTGAGGGGCGGTCGGGTCAGATGAGCGTCAATGGTCCCGATCCGGCGCCTCCCTTCTTTCAATGCCATCCTACTTTTGTGCTTCGTGTGGACGATAAATGCTACGTCATCCACACAGTTATCCCTGGCATAGCGCTCCTGCGCAGGCATACTTCCCTGCCCTGACCAGGGCAGAGCAAAGTACTGAAGTGCATGCGCCGGGAAAGGTCAGAGCCCTGGCACATGTGCTCTACAGTACCTTGCCCTAGTCAAGCCAGAGGAGTACGCCTGAGCAGGAGCGCACTGCCAGGTAACACCGTGTGGGTGATGTACCACTCCTTATCCACACAAAGCACAGGAGGATTGGTTCAACACCAGTGCAGAGCTTGCTCAGGAATGGCAGGAGTCAGTCTATCTGCAGTAACAGTGAGGGGAAGGCTTTTCGGAGGCTCGCCTGGCGTCAAGAAGAGCAGCACAGAAGACACTTATTTCCAAGAAAAACTATCAAAGACAGACTAACATTCTGCAGGATGTACAGGGACTGGGCTGTAAAGGACTGGGGTAAAGTTAAATTCTCTGATGAAGCCCCCTTCAAATTGTATTATGGACATCATGAAGAATGATTATATCAGAAGTAAGAGTGAATGCTACCATATGCCCCTTGTCATGTCAACAGTAAAGCATCTGGAGACCATTCGTATGCGAGGTTGCTTTTCATCCAAGGGAGTGGGGTTACTCATAATTTTGCCTAACAATACTGCCATGATTAAAGAATGGGATCTAAATATCCTCCAAGAACAACTTTTCTCAACGCTTCAGGAGTAATTTGGTGATGAACAAGGATTTCTCCAGAATGATGAAGCACAATGTCACAAGGCAAAAGTAATAACCAAGTGACTTGAAGTTTTGGGTATTTGACCAGGTAACTCCCCAGAATCTCAATCCCATTGAGAACCTCAAAAAACCAGGTGGACCAAGAGCACAGAAATAGTGATAAACTTCAACAACAGATTAGACAAAGGGCTACCATCACTTAGGATTTGGCCCAGAACCTGATACCCAGCATGTCAGGACAAGATGCAGTAGTCCTAAACAAGAAGACTATTGCCCCAACGTTCAGTGGATGTCAGAGAAAAGACTGAACATAGCCAAAAAGGTCAAGACTGTAAATATTAACGGGAACCTGACATCTGATACATGTTGACCCCTCTTAAAGGCAGCATGTATCAAACATTTATGACTAAAATTTTGCAGCCATGGTCCAACTATGAAACGATGAGATGTTTCAAAGAAAAAAATATCTACGGTATGTATAATTTAATAGCCGCACAGATGACTAATCAGACAGATGGGTCTCCGGTGGTTGCTCCTCGCCGACTCCCCTTGAATGATACACAATACATGCATTCCCGGAGACCCGCCACTGCAGGACAGCAGGTGGGAGAAGCCGCCGGGGACCAGCCTGACAGACTCCCCTATAGCTCGGTCCTAGGTGGCTATTAAACTATCGTAGGTTGTTCTCTGAAACACAGCAGTGTCAGTGGACTGGGCATTGTGTATTAGCGGTCAGGTTCCCTGTAAATCTTATGTAAGCTTGATGTGTCTGTCAATAAAAGTGTAAGAACTTATTAAAGGGAACCTGTCAGCAGGATTGTGCACAGTAACCTACACACAGTGTCAGGTCAGCACCATTATACTGAATAAAATGATACCTTGGCTGATAAAATCCGTCTTGTGGCTGTTTCTTAATCTTTATTTTCAGATTTGTGTTACAGATTCTCATGCCCTAAGGCGGGGCTGGGGCATGTGGTGCTCTGATTAGGTATTCATAATGCAGACTGCTGGCAGGTGACTGATCCCTCACTGACCTGCCCCCTAGTGTGCATAATGAATACCAGCACATACTGCGCCTGCCTGCAGAAGCGTTTGGTTTTTTTAATTCATTATGTGCTGGTATTCATTATGCACACTAGGAGGCAGGTCAGTAAGGGATCAGTAACCTGTCAGCAGCCTGCACTATGAATATAAAATCAGAGCACCACATTCACCAGCCCTGCCTTAGGGCACCAGACTCTCATTAAGGCCAGGATCACACATGTGAGGAATACGGCCGAGTCTCGCATGTTAATACCCGGCACTGCCGCCGGCCTCGGGAGTGGGGCGTGCGGCCGCATAGCAATACATGGAGCCGTAAACAAGAAAGAAGAGAAAAAGACGCAGGAACCAGTGCACACACAGCCTAGAAGATGATGTGTACCAAAAAGCTTTATTGGACAATACATACTTCCCTGACTAAGCGGTCTTTAGGACAGTGAAACACGTTGGACCGGACTGACCTGACAGGTTGACACTTTCATTAGGTAATTAGGACTACCATTGGGGCCTCTATTTATTAGTGATGATATGTAACCTTTTTCATCATGTGGGGACTCCTTTTCGGGTTAATATGTCTTATCACTGATACACCACAGCATGGTATTGTGTTGAGAGAATGCATATATGTACGGCTATTTTCATTTTTGATTTCATTTATTCTTTGTGTGGATTATTTGGACTATGCTATAAATGTATTATTTATTTAGCCGTATTTTTTGAAGTCTCTCTTATGAACCACAGTGCCATGATTTACACAATCTAAATGGCGATGTATTGACCATTATTTTTAGTACAATTAAATACAATTATCGTTTCTATTTATTTATTTGTCTTCCCAGTCGGCTCTATTTAGTCCTTGCATGTTCACATGTTTTTAATGGTGTTTTTTTAACTCTGTATTGTTATGGTACTGCCACACTAAGCTATCCCGCTAGCGATCTCGTTAGTGTTGCATACTAATGAGATCGCTAGCGGGATTGTTTCTATATCGCTAAATGCGGCCACATTTAGCGATATAGTTAACGACGCTATCGCCGTTAGCGATCTTCTTAACGACTTTAGCGGTACAAAAGTACCGCTAAATCGCTAAGAAAAGGTGCCACACAGCGATTAGATACTTACCCAGCGGGAGCGCCGACGAGAAAATAGGGTCCGGACGATTCCAGCGACGAGCGAGATCACAGCAGGAAGCTCGTCGCTGGAAGCTGCCGCACTGAACAACATCGCTAACAGGATCGCTAAATAGTGACGTTTTTTAGCGATCCCGTTAGCGATATTGTTTAGTGTGGCATACCCTTTAGTCTTTCTGGCATGTACTGTAATAAAGCTTTTTGGTACACATCATCTAGGCTGTGTGTGCACTGGTTCCTGCGTCTCTTTTTCTCTTCTTTGTTTACATGCATTAGGTGCATAGTAGCACCCAGCCATTCTATTGTATTATTGCAACTGTAGTGCCCAGCTTCTCACTTACATATTATAATACATGGAGCCGCACGCTCCGCTCCCGAGGCCGGGGCAGGGCCGGGTATTAACATGTGAGACTCGGCCGTATTCGTTGCATGTGTGATCCCAGCCTGACACAAAACTGAAAATAAAGATTAAGAAACAGCCACAAGATGGACTTCATTAACCATGGTATCATGTTAATCAGTATAATTGCGCAGACCTGACACTGTCTGT
Source organism: Oophaga sylvatica (assembly GCA_033576555.1). Taxonomy (NCBI): domain Eukaryota; kingdom Metazoa; phylum Chordata; class Amphibia; order Anura; family Dendrobatidae; genus Oophaga; species Oophaga sylvatica. The sequence continues at coordinate 510,254,432 of JARQOD010000002.1, read as the reverse complement.
AGGTTACTGTGCACAATCCTGCTGACAGGTTCCCTTTAAATGCTTATAATTGCATTTCATTAATAGAAACATTTGACTATAAGGTCTTAAAACGCTGAATTCTCAGGCTCATCCCTCATTTTATTTAGAGTACAAGTGCATGGAGCCTCACATTACACATAAAGCTTTGGGCCGACGTCCACACTAAAGGGTATGCCACACTAAGAGAGATCGCTAACGAGATCGCTAAAACGTCACTATTTTGCGATCTCGTTAGCGACCTCGTTGTGTGTGGCATGTAGCAACGATGTGGCCCCTGCTGTGATGTCGCTGATCGTTCACTAGCGTTCTGGACCGTTTTTTGATCGTTGGCGTCCCGCTAGTGAGCCTATATCGCTGTGTTTGGCACCTTTTGCGAACGACGAGCGACCTCGTTTGTGACGCATATGACAGCGGCGCAGGCGGGACTAGGGCTTTTTAGCGTCACGGAGTGGATCGCAATATCTGTAAGTTCTCTTTTGCGTCACAGAGAGGATCGCAGAAGTTGCAAAGCAGGCTAGCAGGACGCAGAGAGCAGGAGCGATGCTGGAAATTCCTATGAATCAGAAGCGCTCAGTACATGCTAATGACAGATCCTAACGACCGCCAAAGTCGTTAAAGAGAACGCTGACCGCTGATGAGTCGTTTATGAGATCTCCTGTTTGGCAGCTACTAGCGACCTAAAAGCGATCACACCAACGATCTCGTTAGCTTGCGTCGTTATCGTGATCGCTAACGAGATCGCTAAGTGTGGCAGTACCTTAAGGATCTCGCCACCATTGTTGCAGATCTCACCTTAGACATGGAGATGATGTCTAAGGAGCGTCCTGTGTATGTGAATATCTGCAGCACGCTCATTTCCACAGAGCTAATTTTTTTTCACCCCACCCACACGTCCCTTTCATCTATGCTCCTATTACACTGATCTCTGGTAACAGAAAAACCAGCATACATTAGAAATCAGTGTCCCGACCAGAGAGTGAAGTATTAACAACTATTATAAAACATGTAAAGCAATCTACCATAGAGACACAGTATAAAACATGGGGTATTAGCTCGTCGAATGCACACCAGATTTTCCGTGCAGAAATTGTGCTGTGTGCTACAGTTTTATGGAGTTTAGGAAATCCCATGCGCACACTGTCAGATTACTCCATAGATCACAGTGCAATCCACAGTATTCCTGCAGCAGAATCTACAGCAAAATCCACACAAGTTGGTGTAAATTTTGTAGCAGTCACTTCTCTAAAGTAGACTTCCTTGGAAAAAAATATGTTGTGAAAAAGGTGACATTTTCTAACAAGTTTAAAACATTACAGATAAAATGTGTGCAATCCTGAAAATGAGTGATTCAGGAATAAAATATATCTGGCCTGCACCACAAATACTGCAACTTCTAATATAGAAGTCACAGGGCACAGCAATCTACTGTTATGCTTGGGGCCACCATATACTTTAGATGGTCAGCTAGACCTAATGACACCACGATTACAAGGAACAACTCCTATGAACGCTCTTTCCTTGATATAATCCGGCTGTGTAAGCAGGCTGCTGATCACCTGGAGAACAAACAAAACTTGTTCAATGGATGATCTTCAGGCAGGCTTAAAAATCATTGAACTTGGCAGTGCATCATCCTGTGTGCATAGAACGAACTATTGTTCTGTGTCCATCTTAAGTGTGGTCGACCTGTCTAAACAGGCTATTATACAACCGCAAATTGACTTAATAGAAGCCAATCGGTGGTGGTTTACATCTACATCTTGCGTTCGGTGGGCACGTCAACACCGCATGCGGACCCATCCACATACAATGCATGTCCCTGCGTACCCAATGGTAAAGATAGGTATGCAGGACGCATGCGGAAGTATGTGAAGAAGTCCACAGCACCATGCGGACTCAAACACTAATGTGAACCCGGCCTTAAGGGTATGCCACACTAAACGAGATCGCAAATGAGATCGCAAACGAGATCACTAAAACGTCACTATTTTGCGATCTCGTTAGCGACCTCGTTGTGTGTGGCATGTAGCAACGATGTGGCCCCTGCTGTGATGTCGCTGATCGTTCACTAGAGTTCTGGACCGTTTTTTGATCGTTGGCGTCCCGCTGGTGAGCCTGAATCGCTGTTTGGCACCTTTTGCGAACGACGAGCGACCTCGTTTGTGACGCATATGACTGTTTTGCGTCACGGAGTTGATCGCAATATCTGTATGTTCTCTTTTGCGTCACAGAGAGGATCACAGAAGTTGCAAAGCAGGCTAGCAGGACGCAGAGAGCAGGAGCGATGCTGGAAATTCCTATGAATCAGAAGCGCTCAGTACATGCTAATGACATCCTAACGACCGCCAAAGTCGTTAAAGAGATCGCTGACCACTGATGAGTCGTTTATGGGATCTCCTGTTTGGTAGCTACTAGCGACCTAAAAGAGATCACACCAACGATTGCGTCGTTATCGTGATCGCTAACGAGATCGCTAAGTGTGGCAGTACCTTTACTGTGTATGGGCAACCTTAAGTATTTATGTTGATTATTACAGGATCCATACACAAGGATTAAAGGTTATGACATAACTGCCCGAATACTCCACAAGTGGATTTGTACATTATTTTGTAGATAAGAAGTCTATTGGTAGGCATTTGTCTGTCCCTGCTATTGAGTTTAGAAGAATGGGCTAATCAGTAATGCTAACTACTGCTCAAACAACTTATCTGATACCTGTGGTCAGTAGACTACGACCTTGGCAAAATGCCTACCGAGCTATTTACTAAGCAAGTGGATTATTTGGTCTTTCAAACAAGCCATTACTTTTTTTACTGTTTAATGGCAGCAATAACTTCTTCTTGCAGATGATGTTGCCAATTTTGCTCAGCACTGTCCCTATAGCACTACAGAAGAATCTTTAATGGTTGCACATTGGAAGCCGTCATGAAGCGTAGGCCTAAAGCCTGGGTCTCACATAGCGATACACCAGCGATCCCGACAACGATATGCACTTGTCAGGATCGCTGGTGTATCGCTAAATGATCGCTGCTGAGCTGCCAAACAGGCAGCGATCAGCACAGCGACACTGCGTGTAACGTCACTTAAGGGTATGCCACACTAAACAATATCGCTAACGGGATCGCTAAAAAACGTCACTATTTAGCGATCCCGTTAGCGATATTGTTCAGTGCGGCAGCTTCCAGCGACGAGCTTCCTGCTGTGATCTCGCTCGTCGCTGGAATCGCTCCGGACCCTATTTCATCGCTGGCGCTCCCGCTGGGTAAGTATCTAATCGCTGTGTGGCACCTTTTCTTAGCGATTTAGCGGTACTTTTGTACCGCTAAAGTCGTTAAGAAGATCGCTAACGGCGATAGCGTCGTTAACTATATCGCTAAATGTGGCCGCATTTAGCGATATAGAAACAATCCCGCTAGCGATCTCATTAGTATGCGTCGTTATCGTGATCGCTAGCGGGATTGTTTAGTGTGGCAGTACCTTTAGTTACCCGCAGTGTACATTGGATACCAGCGCCCTGATGCAGGGAGCTGGTAACCAAGGTACACATCGGGTTTCCAGGCGCTGCACGGTGCCTGGAAACCCGCTGTGTACCTTGGTTACCAGCTCCCTGCATCAGGGCGCTGGTATCCAATGTACACAGCGGGTTTCTAGGCACAGCCCCGCGCCTGGAAACCCGCTGTGTACCTTGGTTACCAGCAGATCGCTGGTCTCCCGCCTGTCACACGCAGCAATGCGTGCCTGTCAGCGGGAGACCAGCGATCAAAAAAATGTCCAGGACATTCAGCGACGATCAGCGATACCCAGCAGGGGGGCTGATCGTCGCTGAATGTCACACACAGCGATATCGCTGGTGAGCTCAGGGCTGCGTCACAAAACTAGTGACTCAGCAACGATCTCGGTAGCGATATCGCTGTGTGAGACGGGGGCTTAAGTCTAAAGGGGATTATGCAACCTAAACAGCTGCAGATGTGAAACAAAGAAGTTCTTCATTTACTATATTATATATATATATATATATATATATATATATATATATATATATATATATATATATATATATATATATATATTAGTGGTGGTTTTGGCTATGCTGGCTGAAAAACACAGTTGAAAAGTAAATGCTTATTTTATAGGAGGATAGGGGATAACTTGCTGATCACTAGGCCTCAAACTGCTGGGACCCCAGCGATCACAGCTCTGTAGAGGTGGTCTCTGCTTTATTTATTAACAATGGGACTGCCAAAAACATGGAAGCAAGGAACTGAGCTTTTCTGGTAGTGCCATAGAGAAAACAAAGTGGAGGTCGAGAGATTGCACCTTCATCCAATCAAGACTGGGTTGTAGAGTCCAAATATTGAGGTTCCCCAGACTTGTTCTCAAAATCCACGGTGGGGGGGGTTGAGTCATGTATGCGCACCTCAAGCCTGACAGCCGTGTCCTGAATGGAGCAGAGGTGTACATGCTGGTCTAAAACCATGGCAATTCCAAGATTAGGGCTCTGCAACCTATTCTTGGATTGAGAGGATGCTCAACCTCCGCTCCATTCATTCTCTCTAGGCATATTCTTCCCATTCCAAACAGGGCTGCTGAGCCCCATTCTCAGGATCACGGAGGGTCTTAGTGGTTGGACCCTCATCAATCAGCAAGTTACCCTCTTATACAATGGATAAAGGATACCTTTGTTTGTATGGAACACCTCTAACTTTAAATTGTGCCAGCGCTGCATTATATTTACCCTATGCACATCATTGGGGAGGAGCCGTTTGTCACACAGTCACTGCTGTAATTACACCCACTGAAGAATAATATAATTACTGTGCCAAAAGGATCTGAGGTCAGCAGAATCACTGCTGAAATCCTGGACTATTCCTGTCCCCATCATGTGCTAGGAGCCTGATCGCTGCACATAACGTGGAGTCCCGCTCACAGAGGCGTTACTGCTGTGCTAAGAGGGTCGGACGCCAGCAGAAATACGGCACAGATTGAGAGCAGTGTATGTACACTCCCGAGTCCCGCCTGATGCATGCGCAGTGCATATACAAAGCCCATGACCAGGACGCAGGCTCCAGATGTTAGTAGGGATTCTGCAGACATCCGACCGTCTTTACATCATTCATTTCTCAATGGGCAAGATTGCAGCAGGAACTGGATAGCTATAGAGGTGTACAACTCCATGCAGACGACTAGTTTGTGGTTATTATAAGGCCACGTTCACACGTTCAGTATTTGTAAGCCAAAACTAGGAGAAGGGTGAAAAATACAGACGTGGTGACTAGGGATGGGCGAACCCGAACTCTAAAGTTCGGGACCGTACCGAACACGGTGTTTGGTCACACGGTACCAAACAAACAATCCCGGAAAAAGCCGAAGACTGCCGAGAGCAGTGAATACTGCCGGCAGTTAATTAGCGGCCCAGGAAGCAGATGCGGCAGCGGGACTGGAGGACGTGATGCTGGGTACGCAACTATAATTTTAATGGGCTGGCCATATCTGTAAAGTTCAAGTTCGGGGTTCGGACGCAAGTTCGCGTCATCTCAGGCCCTGAACGCAAACTTTACAAAAAACTTGGGCGAACCCGCTGATGCCGAACATCATTTCCTTTGATTGTTTCACTCCTGATTTTGGCATACAAATACTGCTACTGACCAAATACTGAACCTGTCATAATACAGACAGCACACGTTTAAAAAAGTCAACATAACTAAAATCATAAAGTGCCATTGTAAAGGCGCCCAATGAAGTTTCGGGGGTGGTCTACAGTCACACCCAGCTACCCTTTCAATATGCTGTTATTTGAAGTCAAAAATGGCCCTAGAAAAAGATGAGGGTTTTCTGTAAACTTCTGCTTAGCTGATGTTGCGATCACCCCCTGCAGATCACATTCTGCATCCATGGTGTGCCATTTCACAGAGGTATGGGAACCACGCCAGGCATGTTTGCATTGTCAGTAACAAAAAACAGAGACTGGGGGAGGGGAAGGGCAAAATTAAAGAATAGTAAAGGAAGACGTTCTCCCAGCCTTCCCCTAGGTCTCACTCACATGATTACATTACCATACAGCAGAGCTAAGAACATCAAGTACACAGATCATTGCATACGTAAGTGGTTTATTGGTCAATGTTATCAGTAAGGATCCAGGACAAAGATGGATATTGTAAAATACATCTGATGGATGGGTAGAAATTAGTCATGGAAACAAGATAGGACCCAAGATAGCAATTTTTACCAAATGAAAGAAATGACACACATTCACAAATCAGTCAGTTGAAACATTGTGGTCGTTTCCACACCAACTGCAAAACAGACAAGAAATACACATTGTGAACATCACCGTCCTGTTGGATGTGAAATAAGTGAAGAAGCCGGGGATTCCGACCAGTGGTTCTCCAGGGTTTGACAACCACATGCGGACCAAAACCACTGGGACTCAGAGTATTGTACCGGGAGCCGCGCCTACGAGCTGGCCCGTCGGGCACACCGCCACACGTTCATCAGATACACAAATTACATAGGGGTCACTCACATTGGTATGGAAAAGGATTTGGGAGTTTTAACTCAAAATTATGCAATACTGCGTAACCTGTAGTACATAGGATACATAGAAGCACACAATAACATCTACTCAACCCTCGACGAATAAAAAAGGACAAACTATCAATAGGAGTCTGCAGTATTACCCACATCCCCGGGGTAGAAAAATAAAAGATCCAGGTATACACAAGGTCAGGATTTTCATCTTCACGATGATAGCTGCTCACAGAAACATGAGGAACATGCGGCCTGGAGGCTCCAGGGACAATTTGTAGAAATGGCTGTACCACATACATCCATGTAATGCTGAGCCGTTAGTGTACCTGGGATGAAGAGCGGAGGTGGTCTGGCTGTCATACACGCACCCACCACGATAATACTGGGAGCGTGCGAGGTTCCCTTGTGAAAACACATTCATGGTGCAGGGCAAGGCAGCACTGGAGGTCTTTACTCTTCAGTGATGTCTAGGGAGAGTGGGCTCTAGACTACATGGACAACTCAAAATATATGGCTTCACAAGGGAACGTTACACCAGTCCTACTCCCAGGAATATGGCGTGGGATGGTATAATGTACGATGACCGGACCCTCCCGTCTTCGGTTCAGGTGCACTAACAGCTGGAAGTTACATTGATCTGGTAGTGGAACCAGTCATACAGCCATTTCTTCAACTGTCCCAGGAGCCATTTTTCAATGTGACAAAGCCAAGCAGCATGTTAGTGCTCGTGTGACGTGCCATCATGTCCTGTAAGGTTTCCAGACTGGTCTCCCACCAAACATCTGGGAAGTATTGGTCCGGATTTGCAGAGGGGGCTGCCTGCAGCGGATCTTGATGATTCAGCGCGGGAGAGCAATGGTCAGACAACCATTACTAACCTCATTGGTAGCTGCCAAGATGTGTAAGTGTATGCCTGTGGGTGGCGCTCTTATGCTACACAGAATAAACTGACATTTGTAATGGTGTTTCCATCATTGGTGAATCACTAATAAGTCTCCACCCTGTGGTCGCCATCATCCCCTCACTTCTTTATGTTGGAAGTCCTATGTTAGATCCCTGAATGTGTCTGGTGTCCATAAGTATGGGGCTGCACATGTAAAGGTGGGGGGCACGGCTTCCTATAAAAGTGGGGCACAGACTGGCACTGATGTAAGTTCGCCAATATCATAAACCTGGTGCCAGCCATAGCGCTGTCCCATCTCTGGCAGCCGCACTTCTCTCCAGGTCTTCACCTCCATGGCACCTGGTGAAGATGGAGGCGCACTTTATGGCAGTGCGGACCTGGGAGTGACAGACCTTTGGCAGCCCGTGATCTCTAGTGACCCCTGAGGTAGCAGCAGTAACACACAGCCCACCGACCACACAGCCCACCCGGACGCACACAGCCCACCCGGACGCACACAGCCCACCCGGACGCACACAGCCCACCCGGACGCACACAGCCCACCAGGACGCACACAGCCACCAGGACGCACACAGCCACCAGACCACCAGCCCACCAGGACGCACACAGCCCACCAGGACGCACACAGCCCACCAGGACGCACACAGCCCACCAGGACGCACACAGCCCACCCGGACGCACACAGCCCACCCGGACGCACACAGCCCACCAGACGCACACAGCCCACCAGGACGCACACAGCCACCCGGACGCACACACCCACCAGGACACACAGCCCACCAGGACGCACACAGCCCACCAGGACGCACACAGCCCACCAGGACGCACACAGCGCACCAGACGCACACACCACCAGGACGCACACAGCCCACCAGGACGCACACAGCCCACCAGGACGCACACAGCCCACCAGGACGCACACAGCCCACCAGGACCACACAGCGCACCAGTCGCACACAGCCCACCCGGACGCACACAGCCCACCAGGACGCACACAGCCCACCAGACGCACACAGCCCACCAGGACGCACACAGCCCACCCGGACGCACACAGCCCACCCAGGACGCACACAGCCCACCAGACGCACAGCCCACCAAAGCACCAGCCCACCCAGGACGCACACAGCCCACCAGGACGCACACAGCCCACCAGGACGCACACAGCCACCAGACGCACACAGCCCACCAGACGCACACAGCGCACCAGGACGCACACAGCCCACCAGGACGCACACAGCCCACCAGACGCACACAGCCACCAGGACGCACACAGCCCACCGGACGCACACAGGCACCAGCGCACACAGCCACCGACGCACACAGCCACAGGACGCACACAGCCCACCAGGACGCACACAGCCCACCAGGACGCACACAGCCCACCAGGACGCACACAGCCACCAGAGACACAGCACACGAGCCACAGCCCCAGGACGCACACAGACGAGACAAGAGCAAAGCTGGCACCGCGCACTGGGGTGAGGGGCACAGCTATACATAGCGGCTCCAGCTGTCTCACAGCCGTGCCCACCCCCCGACTGCGAGGCTTACCTCTGGTCCCAGCCACAAGCAGCAGCAGGCAGCAGCACACGGGCAACCTCATGGTGCTGGGGAAGGTGGTCGCACACAGCTCTCAGGTAGGACCCCCGGAGGTCACGTGTCCCGTACTGCTGCAGCACTAACACTGAGGCACCAGGCACGAACCGCAGGAAAGTTTCCACCCAAACAGCTCCCACTCCTGTGAAGTTCGCAGCCCGCTCCTCCTACACCAGAGCTCTGCCCACGGCCAGCGGCGGGGTGTGGCGCCAATCCACAGACATGAGCTGTGCGCTCACTACTATGTACCCCCTGATGTCCTATCAGGTACAGTCATTGCTTCCTGCCCTCACAGCTATGAGACGACAGACTACAGCTAGACAATGGTGACTGTGCACTATATGGCAGCACAGGACTAGAGGCCCCTCACAGCTGTGTGACTAAGCACTATATGACAATGGAGGCCCCTCACAGCTGTGTGACTGCACTATATGACAATGGAGGCCCCTCACAGCTGTGTGACTGCACTATATGACAATGGAGGCCCCTCACAGCTGTGTGACTGCACTATATGACAATGGAGGCCCCTCACAGCTGTGTGACTGCACTATATGACAATGGAGGCCTCTCACAGCTGTGTGACTGCACTATATGACAATGGAGGCCCCTCACAGCTGTGTGACTGCACTATATGACAATGGAGGCCCCTCACAGCTGTGTGACTGCTCTATATGACAATGGAGGCCTCTCACAGCTGTGTGACTGCACTATATGACAATGGAGGCCCCTCACACGCTGTGTGACTGCACTATATGACAATGGAGGCCCCTCACAGCTGTGTGACTGCACTATATGACAATGGAGGCCCCTCACAACTGTGTGACTGCACTATATGACAATGGAGGCCCCTCACAGCTGTGTGACTAAGCACTATATGACAATGGAGGCCCCTCACAGCTGTGTGACTAAGCACTATATGACAATGGAGGCCCCTCACAGCTGTGTGACTGCTCTATATGACAGTGGAGGCCCTTCACAGCTATGTGACTGCTCTATATGACAATGGAGGCCCCTCACAGCTGTGTGACTGCACTATATGACAATGGAGGCCCCTCACAGCTGTGTGACTGCACTATATGACAATGGAGGCCCCTCACAGCTGTGTGACTGAACTATATGACAATGGAGGCCCCTCACAGCTGTGTGACTGCACTATATGACAATGGAGGCCCCTCACAGCTGTGTGACTGCTCTATATGACAGTGGAGGCCCCTCACAACTGTGTGACTGCACTATATGACAATGGAGGCCCCTTACAGCTGTGTGACTGCACTATATGACAATGGAGGCCCCTCACAGCTGTGTGACTGCACTATATGACAATGGAGGCCCCTCACAGCTGTGTGACTGCTCTATATGACAGTGGAGGCCCCTCACAACTGTGTGACTGCACTATATGACAATGAGGCCCCTCACAGCTGTGTGACTAAGCACTATATGACAATGGAGGCCCCTCACAGCTGTGTGACTAAGCACTATATGACAATGGAGGCCCCTCACAGCTGTGTGACTGCACTATATGACAATGGAGGCCCCTCACAGCTGTGTGACTGAACTATATGACAATGGAGGCCCCTCACAGCTGTGTGACTGCACTATATGACAATGGAGGCCCCTCACAGCTGTGTGACTGCTCTATATGACAGTGGAGGCCCCTCACAACTGTGTGACTGCACTATATGACAATGGAGGCCCCTCACAGCTGTGTGACTGCACTATATGACAATGGAGGCCCCTCACAGCTGTGTGACTGCACTATATGACAATGGAGGCCCCTCACAGCTGTGTGACTGCACTATATGACAATGGAGGCCCTCAAGCTGTGTGACTGCACTATATGACAATGGAGGCCCCTCACAGCTATGAGACGACAGACTAAGCTAGACAATGGTGACTGTGCCTCACTATATGGCAGCACAGGACTAGAGCCCTCACTCACAGCTGTGTGATAAGCACTATATGACAATGGAGGCCCCTCACAGCTGTGTGACTGCATCTATATGACAATGGAGGCCCCTCACAGCTGTGTGACTGCACTACATGTATATGTTGGTGGAGGCCCCTCACAGCTATGTGACTGCACTATATGACGGTGGAGGCCCCTCACAGCTGTGTGACTGCACTATATAACGGTGGAGGCCCCTCACAGATGTGTGACTGTTCATTATATGACAATGGAGGCCACTCACAGCTGTGTGACTGCTCTATATGACGGTGGAGGCCCCTCACAGCTGTGTGACTGTTCATTTTTGACGGTGGAGGCCCCTCACAGCTGTGTGACTGCTCTATATGACGGTGGAGGCCCCTCACAGCTGTGTGACTGCTCTATATGACAGTGGAGGCCCCTCAAAGCTGTGTGACTGTTCATTACATGACGGTGGAGGTCCCTCACAGCTGTGTGACTGTTCATTACATGACGGTGGAGGCCCTCACAGCTATGTGACTGTTCATTACATGACGGTGGAGGCCCCTCACAGCTGTGTGACTGTTCATTACATGACGGTGGAGGCCCCTCACAGCTATGTGACTGCACTATATGACGGTGGAGGCCCCTCACAGCTATGTGACTGCATATATGACGGTGGAGGCCCCTCACAGCTGTGTGACTGTTCATTATATGACAATGGAGGCCCTCACAGCTGTGTGACTGCTCTATATGACGGTGGAGGGCCCCTCACAGCTGTGTGACTGCTCTATATGACAGTGGAGGCCCCTCAAAGCTGTGTGACTGTCATTACATGACGGTGGAGGTCCCTCACAGCTGTGTGACTGTTCATTATGTGACGGTGGAGGCCCTCACAGCTGTGTGACTGTTCATTACATGACGGTGGAGGCCACTCACAGCTGTGTGACTGCACTATATGACGGTGGAGGCCCCTCACAGCTGTGTGACTGCACTATATGACAGTAGAGGCCCCTCACAGCTATGTGACTGCACTATATGACGGTGGAGGCCCCTCACAGCTGTGTGACTGCACTATATGACAGTGGAGGCCCTCAAAGCTATGTGACTGTTCATTACATGACGGTGGAGGCCCCTCACAGCTGTGTGACTGTTCATTACATGACGGTGGAGGCCCCTCACAGCTATGTGACTGCACTATATGACGGTGGAGGCCCCTCACAGCTGTGTGACTGCACTATATGACGGTGAAGGCCGCTCTCAGCTGTGTGACTGCACTATATGACGGTGGAGGCCCTCACAGCTATGTGACTGCACTATATGACGGTGGAGGTCCCTCACAGCTGTGTGACTGCTCTATGTGACGGTGGAGGCCCTTCACAGCTGTGTGACTGTTCATTATATGACAATGGAGGCCCCTCACAGCTGTGTGACTGTTCATTATGTGACGGTGGAGGTCCCTCACAGCTGTGTGACTGTTCATTACATGACGGTGGAGGTCCCTCACAGCTGTGTGACTGTTCATTACATGACGGTGGAGGCCCCTCACAGCTGTGTGACTGACTGTTCATTACATGACGGTGGAGGCCCTCACAGCTATGTGACTGTTCATTACATGACGGTGGAGGCCCCTCACAGCTGTGTGACTGTTCATTACATGACGGTGGAGGCCCCTCACAGCTATGTGACTGCACTATATGACGGTGGAGGCCCCTCACAGCTATGTGACTGCACTATATGACGGTGGAGGCCCCTCACAGCTGTGTGACTGTTCATTATATGACAATGGAGGCCCCTCACAGCTGTGTGACTGCTCTATATGACAATGGAGGCCCCTCACAGCTGTGTGACTGCGCTATATGACGGTGGAGGCCCCTCACAGCTGTGTGACTTCATTACATGACGGTGGAGGCCCTCACAGTGCATTAACATTCATGAAAATCAACAATGTCACACAAAACTATGCACAGTTAGGTAAAAACGTAATAAAGAATGATCATTTTAGCCGCCCAGTCACAGACCGTCAGCGTTTTGGGTTTGGGTTAAAGGTTGTTCCTTCATGATCGATTGCTCAAGGAAATAATATTTCCTGAGCGATGGTTGGTTTGTTTACCAGTGATGACTTAGTGTCACATGAAGTAACAAGAACATGGCATTCTGATCAATCAACCAACAACAGGCTTAAATCTAGCGCCAAATGCACATAAGAAGAAAACCGTCTGAACCTGACAACGTCTACGGAGCTGGCGACCATCCAAGATGTATATAGGCCCGATTAATCCACCTCTCCGCTCTGCAGTTCTTTTAATTGGCTCCCAATTTCTAAACAGTTTTGTTCATTCTACCTCCTGAAAATCAGAATAGAAAGCGATCATAGAATCATAGAATGGTAGAGTTGGAAGGGACCTCCTGGGCCATCTGGTCCAACCCCCTGCTCAAAGCAGGATTCTCTAAATCATCCCAGACAGATCAGAAAACGTCATTTGCTCAAAAATGGCACCAATAAAAACATGAACTCGTCCCCCAAAAAACAAACCCTCACATGACTTTGTCAGCAGAAATATAGAAAAATTATGGCGATGCAAAAACTTTATTTTGCCAAAAAAAGCATATTTTAGTGTGTGACAGCAGCCAAACATAAAAAAAATATATGTCTGTTATCACTGTAATCTCACCAACCTGAAGAATAAAATCACCTAATCACTTATACTGCACGAGGAACGGCATAATAAATAAATAAAACCAATTCTTCACCTGCTGTTGATTTTTTCATTCTACCTCCCAAAGATCGCAGTAAGGGTATGTGCACACGTTGCGGATTCGTGTGCGGAATTTTCTACACGGAATCTGCTATTTTTGGCAGAATCCGCAGGTCAAAATCCGCGAGTTTTTCCTGCAAATTTCTAGAGGATTTTGTGTGGATTTGGCATGCGTTTTTACATCTATGGATTCCTATAATGGAATGGGTGTAAAAACGCTGGTACAAAAACATGGTACTGTACATCTGATGGAAAACTGCTGCGGAGCCGTAGGGCCAAATCCGCAGACGAATCCGCAACGTGTGCACATACCCTAAGGCTCGGTTCACATTTATTCTGCGCTGTGCGCTTACACCGGGGTTTCTGTGTAAATCTCTGAAATTCGTGGTTCAGAAGGAACCCCCTGTGGAAGATTCCCTATAATGAGGCAGATGTGCACCTCTGAAAATAATAACAACGCTGAAGAGAGGCCAGACAGAGTACAGAGTAACTCTGCTGCCTCTTTATAGTGAATGAATCCCTTGGGAGTTTCATCTGAATTGCGTCATTCAGAGATTTAGATGGAAACCTCGAAGTAAGTGGTCAACGTAGAGTGCAGGATAAATATGATCCAAAACGTTATGTAATATGTTCCCAACAAAAGCTTCAACTTAATTCACAAAAAAGCAAGTCCTGACTCAGATCCTTCATCTGTTAACGGAATTATAGGGGGCTTCCATGTTACTGGTAGTACAAAGGCTTTGAAAAAGCAAAATGGCCCTCACCCCCCAAAAGAAATTCAGCGAATTCTGTGCTCCCAAATCCAAATGCCCCCTCCCTTCTGAGCCCCAAAGTGTGCCTAAATCACATATAGCGTCCACATTTGGCATTTCTGCAGCAATGAGAGCCCTCCTAGTTTACAGGTGCATGCCTCCAGAAGCACGGGCTGGGCATAATGTACTAGGCACTACAGTATAAGGGCACTACAATAGCAGATGTGCAATTTTCACTCTGCAACATCCAGTGCTGCTTGTTTGTGGAAAACACCCATGGAGTCAAAATCGTCACATCTGTAGATAAATTTCCAGAGGAGTGTAATTTCCAAAATACGGTCACTTGGAGGTATTGGCGTTCTCAGGAGAACTTGCTCAATAACTTGTATGGTCCATTTTCACCTGTTACTTTTCTGAAAATTAAATATTTGGGGCTAAAGCAAGATTTTTGTGAGAAAAGTGTATTCAACGTTATAAACTTCTGCGAAACACCTGTGGGTTCACCTGCTCCTTCCCTTCCGATCCCAGCCGTGCACCCAAACAGTAGTTTTTCCCCACATATGGGGTATCGGCGTAGTCAGGAGAAACTGCACAACAAGTTGTATTGTCCATTTTCTCCTGTTTTCCTTCTAAAAAAATTAAAATTTGAAGCTAAAGTAAAAAAAAAATTTCTGGGAAAAATTAAAATGTTTATTTTTTCCTTACACATTGCTTTAATTCCTGTAAAGCATCTAAAGGGTTAATATAAACTTCTTGAATGAAGTTTTGAGTACCTTGAGGGGTGTAGTTTTTAGAATGGTGTCACTTTTAGGTATTGTTTGTCACATAGCCACCCCAAAGTCACTCGGGATGTGGTTCCTAAAACAATGGTTTTGTAAATTTTGATGAAAAAATGAGAAATTGCGCATTAACTTTTAACCCTTCTAACAAAAAAATTATGTTTCAAAAATGATGCTGATGAAAAGTAGACACGTGGGAAATGTTATTTATTAACTATTTTGTGTGACAGAACTAACTGGTTAAAGGGTATAAAAATTCAAATTGTGATATTTTCACAAATAAACGCCAAAAATTTGAGCCTAAATTTACCACTAACATAAAGTACAACATGTCATGAAAATATCAATTTATGAATCTCTTGAATATGTTGTAGCATTCCAGAGTTATTACCACGTAATAATTGTAAAATTTGGCCTGGTAATGAAGGTGAAAACAGACTTAGGGGTGAAGGGGTTAATAACAAGCTTTTAGTAACTCCTTAAGGAAGGAATATACGCAGCACATCAATTCTCCCACTGTTGGTTTTACATTTTAAGCTATTCACTGTGCTACACAGATGAAGTTTTAACTTTATCCTGTAGGTTAGTTCTGAATATTTTTTATGACATATTTATCTGACATTTTTAGTGTGGAGGCCACACATATATTCATAACAAGTTGTTATTAACAACCTTTATGTAAAAAGATGAGTTGGAGTAATATTTCATTTTTATATTGCTTTTAAATTATAATTTGCTGTTCATTAGCAGTTTCTTGTGTGACGTGTTATGTATTTACAACCCCTGGCAAAAGTGATGGAATCACCAGCCTTGGAGGATGTTCATTCAGTTGTTTTATTTTGTTGAAAAAAAACAGATCACAGACATGGCACAAAACTGAGGTAATTTCAGATGGCAACTTTCTGGCTTTAAAAAACACTAAAACAAATCGAGAACAAATAATGTGGTAGTCAGTAATGGTGATTTTTTTTTAACCAAGCATAGGGAAAAAATTATGGAATCACTCAATTCTGAGGGAAAAAATTATGGAATCACCCTGTAAATTTTCATTCCCAAAACTAACACCTGCATCAAATTAGATCTGCTCGTTTGTCTGCATCTAAAAAGGAGTGACCACACCTTGGAGAGCTGTTGCACCAAGTGGACTGACATGAATCATGGCTCCAACATGAGAGATGTCAATTGAAACAAAGGAGAGGATTATCAAACTCTTAAAAGAGGGTAAATCATCACGCAATGTTGCAAAAGATGTTGGTTGTTCACAGTCAGCTGTGTCTAAAATCTGGACCAAATACAAACAACATGGGAAGGTTGTTAAAGGCAAACAAACTGATAGACCAAGGAAGACATCAAAGCCTCAAGACCGGAAACTTAAAGCAATATGTCTCCAAAACAGGAAATGTACAACAAAACAAATGAGGAACGAATGGGTGGAAACTGGAGTCAACGTCTGTGACCGAACTGTAAGAAACTGCCTAAAGGAAATGGGATTTACATACAGAAAAGCTAAAAAAAGCATCAATAACACCTAAACAGAAAAAAACAAGGTTACAATGGGCTAAGGAAAAGCAATCGTGAACTGTGGACGACTGGATAAAAGTCATATTCAGTGATGAATCGCAAATCTGCATTTGGCAAGGTGATGATGCTGGAACTTTTGTTTGGTGCAATGAGATTTATAAAGATGACTGCCTAAAGAGAACATGCAAATTTCCACAGTCATTGATGATATGGGCTGCATGTCAGGTAAAGGCACTGGGGAGATGGCTGTCATTACATCTTCAATAAATGCACAAGTTTATGTTGATATTTTGGACACTTTTCTTATCCCATCAATTGAAAGGATGTTTGTGGATGATGAAATCATTTTTCAAGATGATAATGCATCCTGCCATAGAGCAAAAACTGTAAAAACATTCCTTGAAAAAAGACACATAAGGTCAATGTCATGGCCTGCAAATAGTCCGGATCTCAATCCAATTGAAAATCTTTGGTGGAAGTTGAAGAAAATGGTCCATGACAAGGCTCCAACCTGCAAAGCTGGTCTGGCAACAGCAATCAGAGAAAGTTGGAGCCAGATTGATGAAGAGTACTGTTGACACTCATTAAAGGTACTGCCACACTTAGTGATCTCGTTAGCGATCTCAATAACGACGCAAGCTAATGAGATCGTTTTTGTGATCGTTTTAATGTCGCTAGTAGCTGCCACACTTAGTGATCTCGTTAACGACGCATAAGCGGTTAGCGATCTCATTAATGACTTTAACGGTCATTGCGATGTAAAAAACAGCGCACATCGCTCACAAAAGGTGCCAGACACAGCGATATAGGCTCACCAGCGGGACGCCAACGATCTAAATACGGTCCAGAACTCTAGTGAACGATCAGCGAGATCACAGCAGGGGCCACATAGTTGCTACATGCCACACACGTTAGCGTCACGAACGAGATCGCTAAATAGTGACGTATTTTAGCGACTCGTTAGCGACGCTGTTTAGTGTGGCATACCCTTAAGTCCATGCCTCACAGACTGCAAGCTGTTGTAAAAGCCAGAGGTGGTGCAACAAAATACTAGTGATGTCTTGAAGTGTTTTTTGTTTGTTTTTCATGATTCCATAATTTTTTCCCTCAGTATTGAGTGATTCCATAATTTTTTCCCTATGCTTGATTAAAAAAATCACCATTACTGACTACCACATTATTTGTTATTGATTTCTTTTAGTGTTTCTTAAAGCCAGAAAGTTGCCAATTGAAATGTCTTCAGTTTTGTGCCATGTCTGTGATCTGCTTTTTTTTCAACAAAATAAAACAACTGAATGAACATCCTCCAAGGCCGGTGATTCCATTATTTTTGCCAGGGGTTGTAAATCATTGCTCATCTGAACACTGATTATGATCCAGATGAATCCGTTTGTTTTTTGTTTGTTTTTTTAACAAAACCGTAGGGCTATTATAGCTCATTCGTTTCCACGAGGTGACTGAACTTAGAAATTTTATGAATCAGCTCTTGTTTAATAATGTTTTGTGAAATATAATGCACTTTTTGTTACTTTAATACAAAGTTTAGTGAATCTGCACATGGAGATGTGAGACGTTTCTCCTTTCATCTGTGTGAACACCAGTAAATTCTGCTGTGGACATCACATCAGTCGGAGATCGGGAGAGACATTTACTAGTTTATTACATCTATTCCTTCCCGTGACTTGCCTCTCAATGGTGGGTGAGCACACCCTCTTTATCGAATTTGTCCTTTATAATAGCGCAGTGATGATGTTTTATTTATTTTACTCACTTATATAGCGCCATTATTTCCACAGCGCTTTACAGATATTATCTCCTTTATATCCTCATACTAAGTATAGAGGACACGTCCTATAGCTGCAGCAGCGAAGTTTGGGACTTTTCTAGATTAATGCAGTGATACATACATGTATATTTTTAAGGTCATGGTCCTGCTGGCTAAAAAACACAAATCCATCTTGGAAACAAAGTATGCAAGTAGCACATTAAAAAGTTTGTAGGAAAATCCTGACTTTCACTTTCCTGTGTATTGCCCTGATGGTCGCTGATGACATCACTTGTGACCACTCTCCAGATGATGGGTATTGTTACATGTCCTCTCTGAAGGCTGAGCACAAAGAACTACACAGTTTACTACAAAGTCTTCTACAGCACCTATTCTCACCACTGTACACCAGGTGGACACAGGCATCCAGAGCAATGGCCAGAAACCACCACCCACCACTAAGAGCCAAACGGCCATGCTACTAGCTTTTTATCCTTCATTACTATTTCTACGCAGAAAGGGAATTTACTTGTAATTTTGTTACTAAAAATAAAAGCACAGTAAATGTCCCCGAACTACAAAAAGGCTTTTTACAGAGTCCTATTCTCCAGTGATAGAACTTGAAGCTTGTGGGTCGCAATGCAAAATCTACAACAGGGAACCTTATTATTATGGGTGATATGGGCCACAAGGTCCATTTTGGGCTCTATGGCATGGATTCACTCCAAAACCTACATCTACTATCAGTGTCAAACTGGGGTGCCAAGGGCCCACCGGTAACATTGACGTTAAGGGGGGCCCACTTTTCACCTGCATACAAATTTTACACCATCTTCATTCACAAATTTACCTATATTTCTACATAATAAAAGAACTGGGTAGTTTGGTTAATGAATGAGATGCTTTTTGTTTCTGTACATAGTGAATAAAGTGAATTATGCCAAATACTGCCCTTACAGTGTGGTTGGGGGCCCAGATCTGCACAGAGGCCCACCGGGGAATTCCCCAGTTCCCCTATGGGCCAGTCCCAGCCTGCCTGCTATTGTTACGCCGCTGCCTGTCTTATGATGTTCCCTTGAGTTCTCGCAATATATTACTGAACAAGCTCTTGTGTTCATCCTTTTTTGTCATATCTTTTACTTGTCTCCTACGGATTTAGGAAGCCATTGAAATCAGATGTTCCCACCTAACTGAAAAAGTGTTTATACCCTGTGGAAATGTGCACCACACAGCTGGATATGTACAGAATAATGTTTAATGGACCTAACTGCTCTCTATTCAGGCAGAATTTGTTCAGCTGCCTGAGTGTGCACACTCCAGTAATTGACCTATAACCCCGCATCCTAACACACAATGGCTGACTCTCTACTTTATCACTGCTGTTTTCACTGTTGGCATCTTAACTGAGAATGATTAGGCCTCCCTATTCTCCTTCCAAAAGCTCCAATTTACTGCTAATCTAGCCACGAAAACTCACCTACTGTTTAAATAAAGTTTTTTATAGTAACGAAAAAATACTGACATCTTGGCATTATACCACTGATCATCACAATAGTCTGACAACAGCTATGTCCACACCCTGAGGATTCTGTCAGGTAGTAAAATATCTACACAGAATAATAAAGGTTCTGTGAATTTCAATATCCACTGCACACCAAACTCATTATTGCTGTGGGTAGTGACATTGCAGTCACAGAAGTATCGGGGGCCCTCACCACAATGCTGTTGACTCTTCTGTTAACAGTTGGGCTGAACAATTCCGAAGGGATCAATCTAATCATGAAGAAAACGTTTAAAGCTGGGCTATCCTGCTGTCCTCTCTGTAGGAGTTTTACTCACTTGGGTGCGATGAGAGGTAAACAGGAGGCTTCATGGGTAGTGTTGAGCGATACGATAATGCAAATATCGGCTATCGGCCGATATTAGCTCTATCGGCCTTTCGATAATTCGTTTCGATATTTTCGTCTTATCGAATACCGGAATCGGATTTGTCACTGTCACTGTGAGTGTCCGTCGGTCGGGTCTGTCAGGAGTCAGCGGCACTTACCTGGCAGAAGATCTCCGGCGGTCACGTCCTGGACTGCTTGATGGCCGCCATTATCTTCTCCCTGGCGGTCACATGCAGTTTTTCGCGATAACTGCAGTGACTGCAGGGTAATCCCGGCCGTAAACCAGTCCGATGACGTCACCGCTGGGGAAGCAGGTAATCAGCTGTGCTGCGCCGGGATTCTGATGTAGCAGAGCTGGATCGTCGTGGGACACTCGTTACTATGGACTGCGTCGGTCAGGTGGGTCTCACAGGTTCCTGACACTCTGGGGAGTAGGGGTCGCACCTGGTAACATTTAGGGCGTACCATCCATTGTAACCCCAGTGTCGGGTGTAAGTCACCAAGTCTCCTGGCAACAGGTCCCTCCCCGGGTGTCCTTCTGGGAGGTGAGCTCCACGTCCCGCCGGTTCACAAAAACTTCTAAATAAAGTCCAGGCTCCTGGATGAAGCCCCAACCACCTTTCAATTTAAAGCTCCGTACTGGACCCTTACGCCGCGGCTCACACAGGGTTCCTTTATCCTTTCTCATCCGGTCCTTATCTGCCCGGTCCTTCTCCAGGTTACGTTGCCGAAGTTTTTGGGATTCTCGCTGCTCCCTTTGTCGCTCTGCTTCCCGCTCCCAACGTCTCCACTCTTCCTCCTGACGCCGGTTGAAATTCTCCTCCACCAGCTGCTCCATGTCTCCACCATCAAACTGCAGCTTACAGTGTCCGGTTTGCGGCAGCTCTCCTGGCGCCCCCCAGTCCTGGCGGTGCTCACCTGCGGAGGAAGCAGCCGGCTCTGGAACAGATGACAGTCGGGGCTCCGGTACAGGCAGGTAGACCTCTGGTGCCTGCGCGGCCTCCTCCATGAGGACGGGTGTCGCTTCTTCTGCCTCAGCGACGGGGGCAGACAGCGGGATCTGGGGTGCTGCCGGTGCAGCGTTTTTTGCACGAACGGGTGCCTCCACTGCGACAACGTCAACCGGATCACATTGCAAGGGCTCCTCTACTAGAACGGGTGCCTCACCTTCCGGTACAGACACTTCAGGTAAGAGGGATTGGCGCCGCTCCAAGTTTAGTTTTAGGGCACGCCAGCTCGCTTCCATCCTGGCGACCTCCTCCCGGTGCCGGGCCAGACCTCTTAGGGTATCCTCCGCTTCTTGCAGCGTAGGAGGGTTTCCAGGCCGGGTGCCCAACGGTGGTTCCGTGGCGATCGGGTCGCTTCCGTGGGGGGAGAGCTCTGAGTCTGACTGCTCCATCCCTTCACACTTCTGCTCATGTCCATTAGCCATCTCTGCCAAGTCACATGTGTCATTAGCATCTGGAGAGGGCCCCTCTTTTGTAGGGAGGCGGGACCTTCGTGTTAGTTTCCGCACACTGAGGAGGATGAGGAGGCTTAACTGAAGAGCTGTGGGGCACGATCTTACATTGCAGTACCATTTAGAGCCATCGTTTTCGCGTCACTGAGTGAGTGTACACCCATGAAGAGCACGCCCTTCTTCTTCACCAGTGCCTCGTCGTGACGCAGATATGGCGGAAAAATGGCAAATACATTCTCTGATGATTTTAGCAATTCTCAAGCACAAAACCAGTTCAATTCAGGCACACAGGACTCGCTTATAGCGAGCTACAGAATCCTGTTCGTGACGCCCAAGTTGAGTCGCACAGAGCCAGAGGTTTTGGGGGTACTCGGCACCGAGCCCGTCGACTTCTATGGGGTATGTCACGGCTTTACCCGGCAATTGAATCAGAGTCTATTTTACTATGTAGAAGTGTATAAACTATAAATATATGTATATATATGTCACAATGACATGTATATATATATATATGTATTCTATATGTGTATATTTTGTGTTTACAACGAAAGAAAGGGTTTTTTTTGTTGCGATATTTTGTTCCCATAGACTTACATGGGACTTCCGGTATCGAAATCGGATATCGACGATATTTAGTGCTATCGGCGATACAATTTCGATACGATATTTTTAGATATCGAGCACTATCGCTCAACACTATTCATGGGTTTGTTGCTTCATAAACCCAGAAGCAAAACAGAAAACAAACAGCTTTTAGATCAGGCAAGCAAAAATATAAAATGTCCATTGCAGGGCTCTGCTCTGCCAGGCCTTTGGGCACACAGGCTGGGCTAGTGTCCAGTATTTAGGTTTGGCCGGGAGCCAAACACACACAGGAGGCCTTCTCCCTCCCAACACACAGAGCCCTGTGCCAAACAACAGCATCTATTATATAGGCTGTTAACCACACCCAGATGTGAGGTATGTGGGTAGCTAGACCTGCCCATCGCTCACAGCTATCCATAACCCGGTCACAGGTGCACCAAACAAACCTCTTAGTGCCTTCATGCACTAGAGAAAATACTCCGGGTTACATCACAGAGACAAGGCATCTCTGAGATACATACCTCCCATCGACTACGTGACCAATAGCCACACTACACCTCGCTGCTCGTAACTCCATGATAATGAGAAAATTAGAAGTTTCAGCCAGGGCGTTTCTCAAGAGGTGAGTGTTCACTTGATCGTAAGGTTCAGCTCCCATAGTGAGTTTTTGACACGGCGTTGTTGCTGTGCAAAAAAATGCAGCGTCTGACAGTTCTAGCAAAGTGGATGGGATTCATACAAATCTCATACCTGTTGTGCTTTTATATGCAGTGTAAACTGACCTGCGGTGTGTGTTTGAAATCTGCAACATGTCAATTTCTGTTGCGGGTACGCAGATTTTGCCCACAGAATTACATTAGATGCAGAAAATATGCAGGTAAAAAACGCACCTTTGTTTTTAGTGCATTTCCACTATGTAATCTGCACATAACTATCAGTAAAGTTTTGTCAAATATCAGAAAGTTTCAAAAACAAAGCAGCTTCATTTAACCCTTTGATGTGGGCTCCGGTGGTGAGCTCACATCTTTCACGGGACATGTCAGCTGTTTTGAACAGCTGACATGTGCTCGGAATAGCTGCGGGTGGAATCACGATCCACCGGCCGCTATTAACCCATTAAATGCCGCTGTCAAACGCTGATAGCGGCATTTAACAAGCACTTCCAGCTATCGCGCTGGAAATTCGCCCACTGGTGACCCGCGTCACGTGATTGCGGGTCACCGATGTGTTGGCATGACAACCAGAGGTCTCCTGGAGACCTCTATGGTTGTCAGTGCCGGCTTGTTGTGAGCGCCACCCAGTGGTCGGCGCTCATAGCAAGTGAGTAATCGCCTCTATGTAGCAGAGCCGATCGGGTTATGGCAGCTTCTAGTCTCCCATTGAGACTACTGAAACATGCGAAAAGTAAAAAAAAAGTTTTTAAAATGATAAAAAAATATAAAAGTTCAAATCACCCCCCTTTCGCCCCATTCAAAATAAAACAAAAAAAA
This sequence comes from Oophaga sylvatica, assembly GCA_033576555.1. Lineage (NCBI taxonomy): Eukaryota > Metazoa > Chordata > Amphibia > Anura > Dendrobatidae > Oophaga > Oophaga sylvatica. The sequence goes on along the minus strand of JARQOD010000002.1, from coordinate 510,230,481 downwards.
TCAAACATACTCATATTTGGTATTGCCGCATTCAAAATCACCCGATCTATCAATAAAAAAAAATTAACCTGATCGCTAAACGGCGTAGCGAGAAAAAAGTCAAAACGACAGAATTACGTATTTTTGGTCGCTGCGACATTGCATTAAAATGCAATAACGGGCGGTCAAAAGATCGTATCTGAACCAAAATGGTATCATTATAAAAGTCAGCTCAGCACGCAAAAAATAAGCCCTCACCCGACCCAAGATCACGAAAAATGGAGACGTTACGGGTATCGGAAAATGACACAATTTTTTTTTTTTTTTAACAAAGTTTGGAATTTTTTTTCATCACTTAGATAAAAAAAAACCTAGACATGTTTGGTGTCTATGATTCATAATGGCAGGTCAGTTTTAGTATTTAGTGAACCTAGTAAGAAAGCCAAGCAAAAAACGAGTGCGGGATTGCACTTTTTTTGCAATTTCACCGCACTTGGAATTTTTTTTCCCGTTTTCTAGTACACGACATGGTAAAACCAATGATGTCGTTCAAAAGTACAACTCGTCCCGCAAAAAACAAGCCCTCACACTGTCATATTGACGGAAAAATAAAAAACTTAAGGCTTTGGGAAGAAGAGCAAAAAAACGAAAACGCAAAAACAAAAATACCTCCGGGATTAAGGGGTTAAAAAATGGCCCACCACAAACAGACAACATCAAACTGCAGCATAAAAATGTATGTAAAAAAATAAAGCAATAACCTAATTTAGCTAATAAGTGCAGAAAATCTGCAATATTAAAATCTCACCAAATTCTCATCGTAGAAGCATAGTCTAAAGGCACTGTCACACTTAGCGATCGCACTAGCGATCACGACAACGGCACGACCTGGCGAGATCGCTAGTGCGATCGCTATGTGGTCGCTAGTTAGCTTCCAAACACAAAGATCTCATCAGAGATCATCGATCTGTATAACGACCTCTGCGGTCGTTGGGAAAACCTAGTCCCACCTGCGACGCTGGTGAAGTAGTTCATAAAGGGTGTCACACTCAGCGATTCAGGCTCACCAGCGGGACACCAATGACCAAAAAACGGCTCAGAACGTTCATAAGCGATCAGCGACATCTCAGCAGGGGCCACATCGCCGCTACATGTCACACACAGCTGAGTCGCTAACGAGATCGCTACTGCGTCATAAAATCGGTGACTCTTTAGCGATCTCGTTAGCGATCTTGCTTAGTGTGACAGTACCTTAAGGCTATGTTCACACTGAGATTTTTTTTAGCTTTTTTGGAGTGGACCATCTCCAGAATCCTCTTAAAAACCGACTTTTTGAGAAACTCGGTAAATTAATTTATATGGCAAATCCGTTTTTCTATTCATATGAGGAGCTTTTTGAGGTTTTTTATTTTTTAAATCATTTTGTAAAATGCATATTGGGAAAAAAAGGGGTACATGTCACTATTATGAAGAGGTACAAACACTATGCGTCAGCACACTGCAACTGATGACGCTATGAACTCCAATATTGCCACACACTTATAAACATTAGGTACTTATTTAATATTTTTTTACCAAAAGTACAAAGCCCATCCAACCACATCAAGGTGTACCTAAATATGGATCGCACCCATTCACTTGCATTCGTGAGTCTCGTCCAATATACGCAGCCAATCCTGCTGTAATTTTTTTCTCATCCAGATTCCAGCTGAGAAGCAAATAATAATAATAATCTTTATTTTTATATAGCGCTAACATATTCTGCAGCGCTTTACAGTTTGCAAACATTATCGTCGCTGTCCCCGATGGGGCTCACAATCTGAGCACTAAATAAGTGACTACCATTAGTCAGAGTGCAATACAATTTTTTATTTGAGTGCACTCGTCCAATTTATATGCAGATGAGTATGAGCCCTTACGTTCCCAGCAACCGGAGATCGCCTTGTCGTTGGCCGCTGGGCCGGCATGAATTGGCCAAATTAGGTACTAAGTGTCTCCATTTTTTCCTGTTGTCTAGTGCAGTAATGCAAATGTCATATATTTCATGTTTACATGCTATAGCGCTACAGAGTGCAACTTTAGATGTTTGCTATCCTAAGGATAGGTCATCCGTGTAAAATTAGTGGACAACCTCTTTAAAAAGGTTCCAAAAGGTAACCCCCAGGAATCTCCTACAATATGGTCGACATTTTACCCTATGTGCTTCAAGCATTCTATACATACCACACATCAATATGATATCTCCATAATTGAGCAAATATTGCACCCCTATGGGTTGCAGCTATCAACACTTTTGCAATTTTACCCACAGATGCGAATATGCTCGTCGATCATGGATTCTGTAAAACTAGAATTAATACAAAAAACATAAAATATTGTTTTAGCTTGTCCTGTGTATGCGACTACACAGGACATTTGCTGGCCCAAATGGTTACCCAACATTGACGGCTACCTGGTTGTTACTCTGTATACACAATCAGGCAGTGATCCAATGTCCCCAGCCTTTTATCTGTATTAGGCTGGGGTCACACACAACGTCTAAAAAATCTGACCGTTTTAGTCGGTCAATAATCGTATTAAAATTTCATGAACATTGATGCGACTGGCATCCGATTTTTTGTAGTTGATGCGATTTTGTAGCATGTACGCTTACGTTTCACATCCGATTACCCACCGACTACCGATTTTTTAGTGGCATCATAGCAAAATGGACATTTAACGTTTTTGAGGCCTGCAAATCATTTGAATAATGAGCCAGACCCATATTTAAGCGGGGTTTGACTGTTCTTACCCTCCCACCCTTGCCGTTGAGTGTTTTGCTTCTTAGTGGTTCCTGTTGTGTTGCTGCTAAGTTAAATTATGAGTCACAGACTAACTTTTAATACAACTGAGCGTGTGCTGTACTATTGGCTGATATCCAGAACTTTTGGGGAGCCATACCCTGTAGTTGTTTCTCACAGAATCCGCAGAAGAATGTGGGTGCATCCCCTTGTGAAGGGAAGGATCAGCAAAGGCCATTTTGAGCGCCTGTATTCAACACTGCGTAGGAATCCTGACAAGTTTTTTGCCTACTGTCGCATGAGTGTTGGCACCTTTGATATTTTGCTGGACATATTGCGCCCTGGAATCACCTTTCAAACACCAGGATGCGTCCTTCAATTTGTGCTGAGGAAAGGCTCTTCTAACATTAAGGTATGTGTGTCAACGATATGTTGATGATGTTTTGCATAATTTACCATCTTTCACATTCTTCTTACTTTCTTCATCTTAACATACTGAACCTGATGTCATTATGAAATTGTGTTATTTAACCTATATGCTTGTGTGTAGCAGTCATAATGGTTTGTAACTCATAAAATTAATAGAATGGGTGAGTATACAAATGTCCACTGTTTAAATTTTCTTAATGGATTTTTCATATATTTTTTTCTGATGTGTACATGTTTGTTGTTGTTTGTGTATTGCAGGTTCCTTTCCACTGGGCTCTCATACGCTGCTCTGCATTTAGAGTTTTTAATTGGAAAATCCACCATTTCCGGAATAGTCAGCTCTACTTGTGGACAAATTTGGTCAAGACTAAATAAAGAAGTGATGCCAGAGCCCAAAATGGAAGATTGGTTGAGGATTCACATGGATTTCAAGAAAACAGTCATTTTCCACACTGTATTGGAGCCCTGGACGGGAAGCACATACGTGTGCGTAAGCCGCCAAAATCAGGGACCCAATTCTACAATTATAAGCAATATTTTTCTATAGTTTTGTTGGGCTTGGTCGACAGTAACTACCGCTTCATAATTGTAGACATTGGGGCCTATGGAAGGACTGGAGACTCCAGAGTCTTCAATTCTTCCATTATGGGTCGGCGGCTACGCAATAACCAATTGGACTTACCACCACATGTCAACTTCCACACTCCAATATGGATGCAGTGCCATATGTTGTAGTAGCGGATGAGGCCTTCCAATTAAGTTGTAATGTTATGAGGCCATATCCTCGGCGCAATCTCAACCATCAGAGACGCATCTTTAATTATCGCCTTTCTCGTGCACGACGCCTGGTGGAGTGCACATTTGGTATTCTTACAGCCAAATGGCGTGTCCTACAATCAGCCATTCAGCTAAGTGCATCAAATGTAAATCTTGTAGTGCAAGCATGTGTGGTACTACATAATTTTACAAGAATGCATGAATGCTCATCACTGATATGGCTGACCTTCAGTCTATAATATGATGAGGCCTATGAGACCAGTCATCCATCCTCGTCGTCCCCCTTCTGGTCTGAAAGTGCGTGAATTATTGACAAATTATTTTGTTTCCCCTCGTGGTTCTATTCCTTGGCAAGATGAGGCCATAGGTATGTAGTGTGTTTTATGTGATATCATAACATAAAGTTAGTTTTGATGAATCAATTCATGGTTGACTCTCTTTTTTTGTCTAATACTTTACCATACTTAATACACTACCTAACATAGAAGAATAAACACAGACAACCAATGTAACTTCACTAATTTTAATCATTAGTGTTTTGTGTTGAAGCCTTTTAAAGGCTGATATATTTTTTGGTAACCAGGACCAACATGTCCAAACCGAACAAAAAAATATGTATAACATTATTACTCATAAAATAAAAAAATATATCACTTATTAAAAAATAAAAAATTATTACAGCTACAATTGCTGGTAGCTTGGTGGTGGTGTTGGAGAGGATGGAGGGCCAGGTTGTGGATTCTGCCTCACACAATCTGCAACCTGTGTTTGAGAAAGACCAGGTGCAGATCCTACAGTAGCAGCTGGGTTACTTGCTGCATCATGAAGGCCTTGTGGGTAGGGGTACATAGGGAATTGATGCTCATAGTCATATAGATATGACTGAGCACTAGCAGAGTGACCCCCAATATGCCCATGTCTAACATATCCATGTTGTGGCCAGCCAACAACATTGGGTATGTTAGAGTGGGCATATTGTGCATGGCCACTCTGTCCCATTGTTTGGAGCTGGGAAGCTCCATACAAAGAATGAGCTGCAGTAGGAGGAGGAGGAGGAGTTGGGTTTTGTTGCAAAGAAGGAGGAGGAGGATGATGATGATAAAGGAGGAGGAGGAGGATCAGAGGCAGAAGCAGATTGTGCTGGATTTGGTGCTACCAACCTCCCTAAATTTTCTGGACCAACCACCCATCTATGAAGATAATCTAGTAGGTTGGTGGGATCATTAGGGCCTGATCCAGCTTCCAACACAATCTGCAGTCCACTTCTGATCCTCAGTCTGTGCTGTATTTGAGTAGCCCGGAGATAAGGGGCCAGACTGCGGCAAAATGCCTCCTCACCATAATCTTTACCTACACTGGACAAATAGTCCAGAACTCCTCGGTCCACCTGCCTCCTTGATACAGAACCCACTCCTTCTCGTCGCCGCCTACCTCGCCTTGTGAGTTGGGAAGGAGGAGGCGATACATCTTGAGCCCTATTAGGGCTGCTGCTCTGAGGTAGATCCTCAGTTTCCAGATGCAGTGTCTGGGAATCCTCAGCTCCTGCAGCTGTTGTTGGTGCTGTTTGGGTGGACCCACATGCTGCTGAGGAAGGGCCTGCCTCCTCTTCTCCATCACCAACTGGGTCGATAACCACTTCTGAGTCAGACCCCGTCTCCCTCTCAGTTAGGTTTGACTCAGTTCTAGGAATGAAAAAAACAAAAAAAAAAATACTTTAAAAAAAAAAAAAATTAGAAACATGAAAGTCCTTCAACACACATGCACTTACGGTCGCAGATCCAACACTGGCTCAAGGAAGTTTAGTCTATCAAAATAGAGGTACTTCCTCTTCTTAGATGCTGAAGCCCCACTCCGATCTCTAAACTGCCTCTCCCTCCGGTAGCAGTCACGACAACTACGCCATCGCCTTGTCACATCATTCACTACAAATTTAAGAAGAGCATAACGCTTTTAATGACTGATATCTATTTAATAAGGCAAAAACAAAAATAGGCAACACTGAACATTTAAATACTGGTCATGTGTGATGTGATTTACAATATTAAAACACATCAACATACAACCAGAAGTATCCATGTTATAAGCACTAACATACATTTTAAAAAATGCTTGGCCCTTTACCAAACGCCTCAATCAGTTAGAATTTTATCACCAAAACACTACATCTGAGGTGAAGATAACTACAAAATGTGGTAGTCAATAGATGCCGAAGCATCGATGATATTTAACCCCTCTCTGACATTAGACGTACTATCCCGTCCATAAAACCCGTGCCATTCTGACCATGGACGGGATAGTACGTCATAGGCGATTAGCTGCGCTCCCTCCGGGAGCGCAGCTAATCGCCGCCGGGTGTCAGCTGATTATCACAGCTGACACCCATGACTGTGTGTCAGGAGCGGTCACGGACCGCTCCCGGCACATTAACCCCTTGCACACCGCGATCAAACATGATCGCGGTGTACTGGGGGCACAGGGGAGGATCGCGCAGGGTGGGGGCTCCCTGCGCGCCCCCCTGAGACCCTCAGAGCAGCGCGATGTGATCGCGCTGCTCTGAGGGCTTCCTCCCTCCCAGGACCCGGATCCAAGATGGCGCCGGGGTCCTGGAGGGAGGCGGCTTCCTCAGTGCCTGCCGAGAGCAGGCATGAGGAAGCGTCCTGCACTGCCTGTCACATCGCTGGTGTGACAGAGTGCTGTGCACACTGTCACACCAGCGATCTGATGAAATACAGTGATGTCCCACCCTGGGACAAAGTAAAAAAGTAAAAATAAACATGTGTAAAAAAAAATCCAAAATAAATAAAAAAAAAAAATATATATTCCCCAATAAATTCATTTCTTCCTGTAAATAAAAAAAACAAAACAATAAAAGTACACATATATGGTATCGCCGCGTCCGTAACGACCCCCCCTATAAAACTGTCCCACTAGTTAACCCCTTTTGTGAACCCCTTAAAAAATAAAAAATAAAAACGAAGCAAAAAATCAATGCTTTATCATCATACCGCCGAACAAAAAGTGGAATAACGCGCGATCAAAAAGACCGATATAAATAACCATGGTACCGCTGAAAACGTCATCTTGTCCCGCAAAAAACGAGCTGCCATACAGCATCATCAGCGAAAAAATAAAAAAGTTATAGCTCGCAGAATAAAGCGATGCAAAAATAATTATTTTTTATATAAAATTGTTTTTATTCTATAAAAGCGCCAAAACATAAAAAAATTATATAAATGAGGTATCGCCATAATCGTACTGACCCGAAGAATAAAACTGCTTTATCGATTTTACCACACGCGGAACAATAAAAACGCCTCACCCAAAAGAAATTCATGAATTGCTGATTTTTGTTCATTCTAACCTCCCAAAAATCGAAATAAAAAGCGATCAAAAAATGTCACGTGCTCAAAAATGGTACCAATAAAAGCGTCACCTCGTCCCGCAAAAATTAAGACCTCACATGACATTGTGGGCCAAAATATGCAAAAATTATAGCTCTCAAAATGTGGCGATGCAAAAAACTACTTTTTGCAATAAAAAGCGTCTTTTAGCGTGACAGCTGCCAATCATAAAAACCGCTATAAATAGTAAATCAAACCCCCCTTTATCACCCCCTTAGTTAGGGAAAAATAATAAAATAAAAAAAATGTATTTATTTCCATTTTCCCATTAGGGTTAGGGTTAGGGTTTCGGCTAAAGTTAGGGTTAGGGTTGGCGCTAAAGTTAGGATTAGGGTTAGAGTTAGGATTAGGGTTAGGGTTGGGATTAGGGTTGGGACTAGGGTTAGGGGTGTGTTGGGGTTAGGGTTGGAGTTAGAATTGGGGGGTTTCCGCTGTTTAGGCACATCAGGGGCTCTCCAAATGTGACATGGCGTCTGATCTCCATTCCAGCCAATTCTGCGTTGAAAAAGTCAAACGGTGTTCCTTCACTTCTGAGCTCTGCCATGCGTCCAAACAGTAGTTTATCCCCACATATGGGGTATCAGCGTACTCTGGACCCCAAGAGTTATTGTGAAATTTGTCCTATTTCTTCTGTTACCCTTGGGAAAATAAAAAACTGGGGGCGAAAATATTATTTTTGTAAAAAAAATAAGATTTTTTTGTTTTTACGGCTGTACATTATAAACTTCTGTGAAGCACTTGGGGCTTCATAGCGCTCACCACACATCTAAATAAGTTCCTTGTGGGGTCTATTTTCCAAAATGGGGTCACTTGTTGGGGATTTCCACTGTTTAGGCGCATCAGGGGCTCTCCAAATGCGACATGACGCCCCCAGACCATTCCATCAAAGTCTGCAATCCAAAACGTCACTACTTCCCTTTCCGAGCCCTGACATGCGCCCATACAGTAGTTTTCTCCCACATATTGGGTATCAGCGTACTCAGGACAAATTGGACAACAACTTTTGGGGTCCAATTTCTCCTGTTACCCTTGTGAAAATAAAATATTGGGGGCGAAAAAATCATTTTTGTAAAAAAAAAAGGATTTTTTATTTTTACGGCTGTGCGTTATAAACTTCTGTGAAGCACTTCGGGGTTCAAAGTGCTCACCACACATCTAGGTAAGTTCCTTGTGGGGTCTATTTTCCAAAATGGGGTCACTTGTGGGGGGTTTCCACTGTTTAGGCGCATCAGGGGCTCTCCAAATGCGACATGACGCCCCCAGACCATTCCATCAAAGTCTGCAATCCAAAACGTCACTACTTCCCTTCCGAGCCCTGACGTGCACCCATACAGTAGTTTTCTCCTACATATTGGGTATCAGCGTACTCAGGACAAATTGGACAACAACTTTTGGGTTCCAATTTCTTCTGTTACCCTTGTGAAAATAAAATATTGGGGGCGAAAAAATCATTTTTGTAAAAAAAAAAAAGGATTTTTTATTTTAAGGCTGTACGTTATAAACTTTAGTGAAACACCTGGGGGTTCAAAGTTCTCACCACACATCTAGATAAGTTCCTTGAGGGGTCTAGTTTCCAAAATGGTGTCATTTGTGGGGGGTTTCCACTGTTTAGGCAGATCAGGAGCTCTCCAAACACGACATGGCGTCCAGCCAATTCTGCGTTGAAAAAGTGAGACGGCGCTCCTTCCCTTCCAAACTCTGCCATACACCCAAACAGTGGTATACCCCCACATATGGGGTATCAGTGTACTCAGGACAAATTGCACAATAACTTTTGGAGTCTTGTTACCCTTGGAAAAATAAAAATTCGGGTGAAAAGATCATTTTTGTGGAAAAAATATGATTTTTAAATTTTACGGCTCTACGTTATAAACTTGTGTGAAGCACTTGAGGGTTCAAATTGCTCACCAAAGATCTAGATAAGTTCCTTAGGGGGTCTAGTTTCCAAAATGGGGTCATTTGTGGGGGGTTTCCACTGTTTAGGCACATCAGGGGCTCTCCAAATGCAACATGGCATCCAATCTCAATTCCAGCCAATTTTGGTTGGAAAAAGTCAAATGGTGCTCCTTCCCTTCCGAGCTCTGCCGTGCGCCCAAAGAGTGGTTCCCCCCCACATATGGGGCATCAGCGTACTCAGGAACAAATTGGACAACAACTTATGTGGTCCAATTTCTCCTGATACCCTTGGGAAAATAAAAAATTAGTGACTAAAAGATAATTTTTGTGGGAAAAAAATAGGATTTTTTATTTTCATGCCCGGGCATTATAAACTTGTGTGAAGCACTTGGGGGTTCAAAGTGCTCACCAAAGATCTAGATAAGTTCCTTAGGGGGTCTAGTTTCCAAAATGGGGTCACTTGTGGGGGATTTCCACTGTTTAGGCTCATCTGGGGCACTGCAAACGGAACATGACCCCCATCAACGTCTGCATTCCAAAACGTTACTACTTCCTTTCCAAGCCCTGCCGTGCGCCCAAACAGTTTTCCACCCCCACATATGGGGTATCAGCGTACTCAGGACAAATTGGACAACAACTTTTGGGGTCCAATTTCCTTGGGAAAATTCAAAAATTTAGGACTAAAAAATCATTTTGTGAAATTTTTTTTTTTTTTTTCACACCCAGGCATTATAAACTTTTGTGAAACACTTGGGGGTTCAAAGTGCTCACAACAGATCTAGATAAGTACCTTAGGGGGTCTAGTTTCCAAAATGGTGTCACTTGTGGGGGGTTTCCACTGTTTTAGGCGCATCAGAGGTTCTCCAAGCGCGACATGGCGTCCAATCTCAACTCCAGCCAATTTTAGTTTGAAAAAGTCAAACGGCGCTCCTTCCCTTACGAGCTCTGCCGTTTGCCCAAACAGTGGTTTTCCCCCACATATGGGGTATTGGCGTACTCAGGAGAAATTGCATAACAACCTTATCTGTCCATTTTTCTCCTTTTACCCTTGTGAAAATGAAAAAAAAAGTTTGTAAAAGATCATTTTTGTGGCTAAAAAGTTAAATATTCATTTTTTCCTTCCACGTTGCTTTAGTTCCTGTGAAGCACCTGAAGGGTTAATAAACTTCTTGAATGTGGTTTTGAGTACCTTGAGGGGTGCAGTTTTTAGAATGGTGTCACTTTTGGGTATTTTCTGTCATGTAGACCCCTCAAAGTGACTTCAAATGTGAGGTGGTCCCTAAAAAAAATGGCTTTGTAAATTTTGTTGTAAAAATGAGAAATCGCTGGTCAACTTTTAACCCTTATAACTTCCTAACAAAAAAAAATTTTGATTCCAAAATTGTGCTGATGTAAAGTAGACATGTGGGAAATGTTATTTCTTAACTATTTTGTGTTACATATTTCTCTGTTTTAAGGGAATAAAAATTCAAGTTTGAAAATTGCTAAATTTTCAAAATTTTCGCCATATTTGCGTATTTTGCAAAATAAACGCAAGTTATATGGAAGAAATTTTACCACTAACATGAAGTACAATATGTCACGAGAAAACAATCTCAGAATCGCGAAGATCCGTTGAAGCGTTCCGGAGTTATAACCTCATAAAAGAGACAGTGGTCAGAATTGTAAAAATTGTCCCGGTCATTAACGTGCAAACCACCCTTGGGGGTGAAGGGGTTAAATATACATGGATATTTTTGGACTACACACACAGCAATGTGTACTTCTAAATAGTAAGAGGTCGATAATGCTGCGTTTTAAATAGCATTTAAACACATAAGGCTAGATTCTTATTTGCAAAAATAAATTTTTTAAACATTTTGAAAACCGTTACATGTGGTACTTACTAAGTCGCTCTTGGTCCTCCCTGGATCTCTCATTATAGTCCGGAAAAATGTGCACACATATAGTTTTCCATGCCGCCTCTTTGCGCGTCCGATTGCTGTAGTTGGAATCGCGCTGGTCCCACAATTCAGGCCTCTCCTGCACCAATACAATGAGGAGTTCCACATTGATGTGGCTAGATGCCATGTTTCTGGACTCCGTGTAGGCGTTCTTCTGTTGTTTTTTAAGATGTGCTTAGCTAATTAGCATGTAAAGGCTTCCTGAGAAATTCAAAGACAGTTTCCTGTCACCTGGAAAAGTTGTGCGATTTTAATCGCAAGTCACACGTGCGGTCCGTTTGTAATCAGATTTTTCATCGCTCCCATAGACTTGCATTGGCGATAGTCGACCCACAATCGGTGACAATCGCAGCATGCTGCGATTGCACTCGGACGTTTAAAACGGACCACAAAAAATCTGATACTGGGAGCTGCTCCATAGATTAACATTGATCCGACTGCAATGCGATATTTCATCGCATTGCAGTCGTCCGATTTTGTCGCCAGTGTGACCCCAGCCTTACTCATAACCCCTTACTCATGTGCGATCACATCAGAGGGGAGAGAAATTCCATGCAGGATCTGGATGTAGATTTTGGATATAGGAGTCCAGTTCACCTCACGGTTTTGGAGAGCCCTATGCCAAACTAATGGATGTGACATTGGACTTTTCCTCTGCCTACCATCCCCAAACTAACGGTCAGGCAGAACGTACAAATCAAATCCTGGTAACTTATCTCCGTCATTTCTCCAACGTCCACCAGAACGATTGGTCCAGCTTGCTCCCTTGGGCCGAGTTTGCTGATAATAACTACACCAGCGAATCCTCATCCAAGTCGCCTTTCTTTATCATCTACGGGCAACATCCTGGTGTAATCTACGGGCAACATCCTGGTGTACCTCTGCCGGTACCTCCTGTCTCGGGTATGCCGGCGGCCGATCTTCTGACCAAGGAGTTCTCCAGGGTCTGGCAGGAGACCAAAACTGCACTTGTATGAGCACGGGACAGGACAAAGAGACATGCCGATAAAAAGTGTCTGGATTCCCCGTTGTATCATGCTGGGGATAAAGTATGGCTGTCCTCCAAATTCGTCCGTCTTAAGATCCCCTCGTATAAACTAGGTCCCCGGTACATCGGTCATTTTGAGGTCTTAGCTCGTATCAACGATGTTGCCTACAAGTTAAAGCTCCCCGCCTCGCTACGAACTCCAAATTCTTTCCACGTTTCTCTCTTGAAACCTGTCATACTCAGCCAGTTCCACGCTTCCACTGGTCGTTCGCCTCAGCCTGTTCCGCACAAGATGTCTTTGAAGTTAAAGACATTCTTGCTATGAAAAGGTCTAGAGGAAGGACCCTCTTTTTAATTGATTGGAAAGGTTTTGGTCCTGAGGAAGGTCTTGGGAGAACATCCAGGCTCCTCGAATTTTAGCTAGATTCCTTTCCAGTCTTAAGAAGAGGGGGCGTAAGGAGCGGGGTACTGTCACGCCTCCACTGCGCTTCCCTCCGAACCCCGATGTGCTCCCCTCCCGGCGCGCCCCCGGAGTGAGCGCGCGTCACCCGGTCTCCACACTTCCTCCAGGCTAAGACAGCAGCAGCTCCATCCATTTTTTCTATGATCCAGGGGGAAACCCTGACCCGGAAGTCCTGCAGCGCAACGCCCATATCAGGTAGCCTCGCCCCCTGCTCTGTGCCTAACTATCATTTGTGTTCCACATCTGATTCAGGCCCACGCTTACCTGCGTTCTCCTGCCTTTTGCCCTGTCCTGCACCCTGCGCTGCATTCCCTTTTAGTGCCCGTCCGTCCCAGCCTGTGCCTGCCTCCTCCTGTGTCATCTCTCCCTTGTCTTCAGCCGCCTCCTTCCGGCCCTGCAGCACTCTTCCCTGTGGTCATCGGTTGCTCCTTCCTGTCTTGTCTGCCACTTGCCTGTGTCTCCCTCCATCTGTTCCCGGGTATCAGCTGCCACGGCGATACTCTCTCCTGGGTCTGCCCCTAACGTTCCCTGTATAGGGGGTGGTCCATCTGGCCAGATCGCCCAGGGGAGGTTCGTCATCGCGGTCCTGTGGGTTCACTACTGGATTTCCCAAGCATCACAATAATTGCTGCTCCAAAATTTACAAGGAAAAGTAAAATTTGAAAAACTAGTCTTACCCTCTTACTCCCTGACCTACTGACTCCTTCACCCTATACATTGTGGATTGTAAGAGCACGTGAGCAGGGTCCTCGCCCCCTCCATACCAGCTTGTCATTGTTAGGTTATGGTCACATGTCTTATTCATCCGTTGGAACAGATCCAGCAGCAATCTGTTGGCAAAAAAGTCATGCAGACACAACTTTTTTTGTCCATTTTTTAAAAAATTTATTTCTGCTGGCTCTGTTCTAACGGATGACTACTGGACATGTGAATATAGCCTTAGTTTGTTTATTGCAATTTATAAATGTCACCACTCACAGCACTGAGAGCGGCGGCTATAAGCACGCCCCGGTACTTTGACTGACAGCCAGCTGTGCAGTGCATTAGTGCTGTGAGAGGTGATTGAAGTCACGCTGGCACACCTAGAACTGAAAACCAGCGACTCCTGGGAGAAATAAAATTTATATTTTTCCGTGTCCAGAACACTTATTAAGGGTGTCAGACACCTTCCTAACCTTATTATCCTGCAAATTAACCCCATAACTACAGGATAATAGCATTATCTGATCTGAGAGGTTCCCTTTAAAGGGGATATCGAGACATTAAAAAAAATCTGCCTAAGCACTAACAGGCATGTAGTTGCTGTCAGAGGCAGCTACCTGCCTGTTGTACCCGGCACCAGTCATTAACCACTCTTGCTGGAGATTCAGCTGCTCCCTGTCAACAGAGCAGTGATTTCTCCCTGCTGACAGGGCGGGACTACTGGTGTCATGCTGATTGACAGCTGGATTCCCCAATTAGGAAGCGGGAAGCTGCCTGTCAATCAGCATGACAGTAGTAGTCCCGCCCTGTCAATAGGAATAGAAACCGCTGCTCTGTTGTGATGTCAGTGGAAGTCTGTGACTGCTCTGTGCTGGTGGAGACCAGCATCGGGCACAACAGGTAGGTAGGTAGCAACTACCTGCCTGTTAGTGCTTAGGCACTTTTTTTCCTTAAAGTCCCAGAAATCCCAATTAAGCACAGTGCTCAAATAAGGCTTTCTGATAAATGTGTATAGAGACTAATGTCTCATGTACAATTGGATGTATTAGAGACATATGACAGTGCAGTCTGTAGTAGGGCACCTTATTACTGATTTATGCCACTTGAAACAACAAATTAGAATGAGTTATCCTCAGTCGATCTATGTAACTGCAGGAAGTTTCTTACTGGGTGGATACTAAATTCTCTACATTCTTCTTTAATGAAGTGCTCAGGCACAGAAAACGAGTTTTTGTGTAAAAGCATACCTATATCTATGATAACTCTAGTGTTCAATGATACTGTTAAATAGTTGTACAGCCAAAAGCCACCATTGCTTCAGGCCACATCAAATATGACAAGCTACTATGTGTGATTTTTGCATTGATCATACTGTTGGTTGTTGGTTTTGTTTTTTTACAGAAAATTACAGGGGCAAAAAAGGCACTTTTGCATCTGTGAGCAGGGACGGACTGGGACCGAAATTCAGCCTGGCATTGGAAAGCACACAGGCCTATGCTGTCCTCGCCCCAAAGCCCCAGATGGGATACATTACTAATATAGCCTGAGGGAAATCAAGATTTACTACATTTACCAATATTTCTAATAATACCAATAATATCACTATATAAGATTGAATAATATTAATACTGCACACAGAGTGACTGCAGACTTTAACTTCAAGCCTGGAGAACCTTTCACCAAAAACACTGTACTAGGACTGATATCAACACCATACAGTGACCATATAATGGTTGATATTACACTGTGTTCCAAATTATTATGCAAAAATTGTTTATGAGTGATAAGGTAAGAATTTTTTTGTTAGTTAAACTCATTGATGGTGATGAATGTCAGGGCTCTTTATATCACTGTAAGCAATTGCAAACACCTGTGCTAATTAGTTTGGCAGGTGTGTCCAATGAAAGGCAAGACTACTTAAGAAGGCTGTCCCACATTATTAAGCAGCCTACATTTTCTGCCAAAATGGGAAAGAAAAAGAATGTGTCGGCTGCTGAGAAGCAACAAATTGTGGAGTGTTTAGGTCAAGGCATGACTACAATCAACATTGCCAAGACACTTCATCGTGATCATCGCACAATCAAGAAGTATGTAGCTGATTCACAGTACACACGTGTGCGTGCTGATAAGGGAAAATTGAGGACTCTTTCCTACAGGCAATTACGTTAGGTTAAAAGAGCAGCTGCAAAAAAGCCTTGTCATAGCAGCAGACAAGTTTTTTGAAGCTGCTGGTGCCTCCAACGTCCCCCGAACAACAGATGTAGGGTCCTTCAGAGGTTTGCAGCTGTGCGTAAGCCATCCTGTCGACCTTCTCTCTCCACTGCACACAAGCAGAAACGGCTACAGTGGGTCTAACAATACATGAAGACTGACTTCAAAACTGTTTTGTTCACCGATGAGTGCTGTGCAACGCTCGATGTTCCAGATGTATGGAGTGGAGGATGGCTGGTTGATGGACACCCCATGCAAACACGGCTACGGTGCCAACAAGGAGGAGGTAGAGTAATGTTTTGGGCTGGAATCATGGGGAGAGAGATTGTCGGCCCCTTTAGGATCCCTGAAGGGGTAAAGATGAACTCCATAGTGTATGTTACGTTTCTCAAACAGCACTTCCTGCCATGGTTCAAGAAGAAGAACCGTGCATTCCGCAGCAAGATCATTTTCATGCATGATAATGCACCGTCTCATGCTGCACATAACACATTTGCATCTCTGGCTGCTATGGGCATAAAAGGGGACAAACTTATTGTGTGGCCCCCATGCTCCCCTGACCTCAACCCCATTGAGAACCTCTGGAGCATCATCAAAAGGAGTGTCTATGATGGCGGGAGGCAGTTCACATCTAAGCAACAGCTCTGGGAGGGTATTCTGTCCTCATGCAAAACAATTGAAGCAGAAACCATCCAAAACCTGACAAATTCAATGGACGAGAGAGTTCAGAAGCTCCTTTCGAACAAGGGGTCCTATGTGCAAATGTAACATCACCTAGAATAACGTTTTGAGTTGAAAACTGTTTGATTTCAGTTTGTAATAACCTGCTAATGCTTAGAATTTCAAAAATGACCATTTTTTTGTTCTTTATTAAAATGAAAAGGTTGAAAACTCTGCTGTGCATAATAATTTGGAACATGCATTTTGAGTGCAGTTTGAGTGTTTTATTTTTAAAAAATATACTGTTATCATAGGCAGTTTGTACAAAAACCTTTCAATTGTACTCTAATAGTTATTTGACTGGAAAATTACAATGACTGCAATTAATATAGGTAATTTGGGAAAATCTGAGAAAATATTATTTGCATAATAATTTGGAACACAGTGTAGTTCTGCCCCAGTGCTCTGCATAACATATACAATAGGGGAAATAAGTATTTGATCCCTTGCGGATTTTTTAAATTTGCCCACTGACACATGAACAGTCTGTAATTTTATAGGTAGGTTAATTTTAAAGGGAACCTGTCACCCCCCCCCAAGGCCTTTTTAAGTAAAAGAGCCATCTTCTGCAGCACTAAGGCTGCATTCTGTGAAGGTGTCTATTAGATTTCTGCTAGGAACACTGAAATAGACAGTTTTATAATTTGTCCGCCATACCTCTATTGTGTCCGGGGGGTATTTATTATTATTATTATTATTAATATTTATTTCTATAGCACCATTGATTCCATGGTGCTGTACATGAGAAGGGGTTACATACAAATTACAGGTATCACTTACAGTAAACAAACTAACAATGACAGACTGATACAGAGGGGAGAGGACCTTGCCCTTTCAGGCTTACATTCTACAGGATTGTGAGGCAGGAGACAGTAGGTCGGGGGGTTGCAGCAGTTTCCGGTGTTGGTTGAGGCAATAACTCCGGTAGTGGTGAGGAGGCAGCAGGGTCATTGCAGGCTGTAGGCTTTCCTGAAGAGATGGGTTTTCAGGTTCTGTCTGAAGGATCTGAATGAGTTTGATAGTCGGATGTGTTGGGGCAAAGAATTCCAGAGGATGGGGGATATTCGGGAGAAGTCTTGGAGGCGGTTGGGTGAGGAGCGAATAAGTGTGGAGGAGAGAAGGATGTCTTGGGAGGATCGGAGATTACGTGAGGGAAGATATCGGGAGATTAGTTCAGAGATATATGGAGGAGACAGATTATAGATGGCCTTGTAGGTCAGTATTAGTAATTTGAACTGGATACGCTGAGGGAATGGGAGCCAGTGAAGAGATTTGCAGAGGGGAGAAGCGGAGGAGTAGCGAGGAGAGAGGTGAATTAGTCGTGCAGCAGAGTTAAGGATGGACTGGAGAGGTGCGAGGGTGTTAGCAGGGAGGCCAGAGAAAAGGGTGTTGCAGTAGTCGAGGCGGGAGATGATGAGGGCGTGCACAATCATTTTAGTAGATTGAGGGTTGAGGAAAGGACGGATTCTTGAAATATTTTTGAGCTGAAGGCGACAGGAGGTAGAAAGAGCTTGGATGTGCGGTTTGAAGGACAGGGCAGAGTCAAGGGTTACTCCGAGGCAGCGGACTTCTGGTACGGGGGAAAGCGTGATGTCGTTAATTGTGGTAGATAGGTCAGGTAAGGAAGATCTGTGGGATGGGGGAAAGATTATGAGTTCAGATTTGTCCACATTGAGTTTGAGGAAGCGGGAGGAGAAGAAGGAGGATATGGCTGATAGACACTCCGGGATTCTGGATAGCAGAGAAGTGATGTCTGGGCCAGAGAGGTAGATCTGAGTGTCATCAGCGTAAAGGTGGTACTGGAATCCGTGGGACTTTATGAGTTGCCCCAGGCCAAGTGTATAGATTGAGAAGAGTAGGGGTCCTAGAACAGAGCCTTGGGGAACTCCAACAGAGAGAGGGTGGGACGAGGAGGTAGTGTGGGAGTGGGAGACGCTGAATGTGCGGTTGGAAAGGTATGAGGAGATCCAAGATAGGGCGAGGTCTTTGACGCCAAAGGAGGAAAGAATCTGTAGTAGAAGGCAGTGGTCAACTGTGTCAAAAGCAGAGGACAGGTCAAGAAGCAGGAGTATAGAGTATTGTCCGTTTGCTTTGGCTGTAAGTAGGTCATTAGTAATTTTGGTCAGGGCTGTCTCAGTGGAGTGATGGGGGCGGAAACCAGATTGTAGAGTGTCAAAGAGCAAGTTAGAAGAGAAGTGGTAGGAAAGCTCAGCGTGGACATGCAGCTCCAGGAGTTTGGAAGCGAATGGGAGCAGCGATATTGGGCGATAGCTGGACATAGCGGTTGGGTCGAGGGTTGGCTTTATTAGGGGGGGTATGTCTTCTCCCCCTGTGTCAACGGCCTCAGAGGTGTCAATTAGCTCCCTCTTGCGTCTGTGCGCTGCCTCCTGTGTTCCAGTTACATGCACGGCCTAAATTTCTCGGGCGTGCACCGTGTGCGCTGGCTGGGAACTTACATCAGGTGAAAAGACAAACTTCCCGGACACAATAATAATTAATTATAAAACTGTCTATTTCAGCATTCCTAGCGATCAGAAACCTAATAGACACCTTCACAGAATGCAGCCTTAAGGTACTGCCACACTAAACAATCCCGCTAGCGATCACGATAACGACGCATACTAATGCGATCGCTAGCGGGATTGTTTCTATATCGCTAAATGCGGCCACATTTAGCGATATAGTTAACGACGCTATCGCCGTTAGCGATCTTCTTAACGACTTTAGCGGTACAAAAGTACCGCTAAATCGCTAAGAAAAGGTGCCACACTAGCGATATATACTTACCCAGCGGGAGCGCCGACGAGAAAATAGGGTCCGGAACGATTCCAGCGACGAGCGAGATCACAGCAGGAAGCTCGTCGCTGGCAGCTGCCGCACTGAACAACATCGCTAACGGGATCGCTAAATAGTGACGTTTTTTTAGCGATCCCGTTAGCGATATTGTTCAGTGTGGCATACCCTTTAGTGCTGCTGAAGGTGGCTCTTTTACTTAAAAAGGCCCTGAGGGGGTGACAGGTTCCCTTTAACATTGAGAGATAGAATATCAAAAATAAAATCCAGAAAATCACATTGTATAAATTATATAAATTTATTTGCCGCTGAACAGGAGGTTATTTCCCCCTACTGAAGCCCCTAAGTGGTTTCACCCACTAGGATACCCATTCATGACTTCCATAGAATATGATTGCCTCACACAGTAAGATGGTCACTGCAGCCCCCCGGTGGGCTGCAGCCCATGGTATTCACCACAGCCCCCAATATATAGCATGATGTTCACCGCAAGCCCCTGTATAAAGTACAATGTCTACCATAACCCTCCATACAGCATAGTGCCCCCCGTATTCACCCGATACGGTGTGATGGTCACCACAGCTCCCCACACAGTATTATGGTCACCAAAGACCTCCACATAGTATGATTGCCTGCACAGCCACCCCACAAAATATGACAATTCCCCACAGCCCCAATACAGAGTGATGATCCCCCCACAACCCACCATATAGTATAATGGTTCCCCCACACATAGCCCTATTACAGTATGATGGTCCTCCACCCCCACCTATATAGCATGCTGGCCTGTTCCACATCACCTCATTTAGTATGATGGGCCACCTCATAACCCCCTATACAGTATGAGAATCCACCTCACAGCCCCTTATATAGCATGATGGTTCACCTCATAGTCCCCTATACAATATTAGGATCCACCCCACAGCCCCCTATATAGTATGATGGTACCCCCAACATCCCTCTATATAGTATGTTTGTTCACCTCACAGCCATCTATATAGTATGATGGTCAACCCCACAGCATCTTATACAGTGTGATGGTCCACCTCACAGCCCCTTATATAGTATGATGGTTCACCCCACAGCCCCCTGTATGATTGTCCCGCAACAACACCCTATGTAGTATGTTGTCCACCTCACAGCCCCCTATTTAGTATGACAGTCCTTCCCACAGCTCCCTATATAGTATGAATGTTTTCCCAACAGCCCCCTATCAACCACTTATATAATATGATGGTCAATCCAACAGCCTCTTATTTAGTATGATGGTTTACCTTTAAGCACTCTGTATAGTATGATTATCCACCCTATAGTCCCTTAATAAAATGATGGTACACCTAACAACTTCCTACATAGTATGAGGATCCCCAAAAAACCCTCTATAGTTTGATGGACTACCAACAACACCCTATACAGTATGAAGACACCTCAACTCCCCTATATAGTATGATCGTCCACCTCAAAGTCCCCTATATAGTATGATGGTCCACCACACAGCCACCTATATAGTATGATGGTCAACACCTCAGCATCTTATATAGTATGATGGTTCACCTCACAGCCCCTTATATAGCATGATAGTCCTCTACACAACCCCCTATATAGTATGAAGGTCTTTCCAACAGCCCGCTATCAGCCCCTTTTATAGTGTAATAGTCAATCCAACAGCCTCTTATTTAGTATGATGGTTTACCTTTCAGCCCTCTATAAAGTATGATGGTCCACCTCACGGCCCCTTATATAGAATGATGGATCCAGCTGAATAAATATGTAGGTGGGCTGCGCTGCTGAAGTGAATCAATTCTCCAGAAAAGATGATAAGCAAAAGGCTTTAATTCACAACGCATTTCAGCACCACACACGATGCCTTTTTCAAGTGATAACAAATCCTATATTGTATGATGGTATCCCCAACAGAAACTCAAAGTCCCCTATATAGTATGATTGTCCACCTCACAGTCCTATATAGTTTGATGGTCCACCCTCAGCCCCCTATATAGTATGATTGTCCCCTCCAACAGCACCCTATTTAATTTGATGTCACCACACTGCCCCCTATATAGTACAGTCATGGACAAAAGTTTTGAGAATGACACAAATATTAATTTTTACAAAGTCTACTGCTTCACTTTTTCTAATGGCAATTTGCATATACTCCAGAATGTTATAAAGAGTGATCAGCTTAACAGCAATTACTTGCAAAGTCAATATTTGGCTAGAAAATGAACTTTATCCCCCAAAACACATTTCAACATCATTGCAGCCTTGCCTTAAAAGGACCAGCTAACCTCTTTTCAGTGATTGCTCCATTAACACAGGTGTGGGTGTTGATGAGGACATAGCTGGAGATCAATCTGTCATGATTAAGTAAGAATGACACCACTGAACACTTTAAAAGGAGGCTGGTGCTTGGCATCATTGTTTCTCTTCTGTTAACCATGGTTATCTCTAAAGAAACATGTGCAGCCATAATTGCAATGCACAAAAATGGCCTAACAGGGAAGAGTATCGCAGCTAGAAAGATTGCACCTCAGTCAACAATCTATCGCATCATCAAGAACTTCAAGGAGAGAGGTTCCATTGTTGCCAAAAAGGCTCCAGGGCGCCCAAGAAAGACCAAGCACCAGGACCGTCTCTTAAAAGTGTTTCAGCTGCGGGATCGGGCTACCAGCAGTGCAGAGCTTGCTCAGGAATGGCAGAAGGGAGGTGTGAGTGCATCTGCACGCACTGTGAGGCGGAGACTCTTGGAGCAAGGCCTGGTCTCAAGGAGGGCAGCAAAGAAGCCACTTCTCTCCAGAAAAAACATCATGGACAGACTGATATTCTGCAAAAGGTACAGGCAGTGGACTGCTGAGGACTGGGGTAAAGTTATTTTCTCTGATGAATCCCCTTTTCGATTGTTTGGGACATCAGGAAAACGCCTCATTCAGAGAAGACAAGGTGAGCGCTACCACCAGTCTTGTCTCATGCCAACTGTTAAGCATCCTGAAACCATTCATGTGTGGGGTTGCTTCTCAGCCAAGGGAATCGGCTCTCTCACAGTCTTGCCTAAAAACACAGCCATGAATAAAGAATGGTACCAGAATGTCCTCCAAGAGCAACTTCTCCCAACCCTCCAAGAGCAGTTTGGCGATCAACAATGCCTTTTCCAGCATGATGGAGCACCTTGCCATAAAGCAAAGGTGATAACTAAATGGCTCAGTGAACAAAACATAGAGATTTTGGGTCCATGGCCTGGAAACTCCCCAGATCTTAATCCCATTGAGAACTTGTGGTCAATCATCAAGAGACGGGTGGACAAACAAAAAACTAAAAATTCTGACAAAATGAAAGCATTGATTGTGCAAGAATGGACTGCAATCAGCAGGAATTTGGTCCAGAAGTTGATTGAGAGCATGCCAGGGAGAATTGCAGAGGTCCTGAAGAAGAAGGGTCAACACTGCAAATATTGACTTGCTGCATTAACTCATTCTAACTGTCAATATAAGCTTTTGTTACTCATATGTTTGCAATTATATTTTCTGTCTGTGATAAAAACATCTGTCAAACACTCATAAAAACCAGAGGGCAGCAGATCATGTGAAAATATAATATTTGTGTCATTCTCAAAACTTTTGGCCATGACTGTATGATAGTCCACCCCACAACCCCCTATATAGTATGACGGTCTTCCCAACGGCTCCTTATATAGTATGATAGTCCACCCCACAGCCCCATATATAATATGATGGTTCACTTTACAGCCATCTAAATAATATGATGGTCCACCCCACAGTCCCTCATATAGAATGAGAAGGTCCACCCCACAGTACCCTATATAGTATGATGATCCACCCCACAGCCCTTTATATAGTATAGTGGTCTACCCCACAGCCACCTATATGGTATGATGGTATCCCAACAGCTCCCTATATAGTATGATGGTCCACCCCATAGCCCCCTATATAGTATGATGGTACCCCCAACATCCCTCTATATAGTATGTTGGTTCACCTCACAGCCTTCTATTTAGTATGATGGTCAACCCCACAGCATCTTATACAGTGTGATGGTCCACCTCACAGCCCCTTATATAGTATGATGGTTCACCCCACAGCCCCCTGTATGATTGTCCCGCAACAACACCCTATGTAGTATGTTGTCCACCTCACTGCCCCCTATTTAGTATGATAGTCCTTCCCACAGCTCCCTATATAGTATGAATGTTTTCCCAACAGCCCGCTATCAACCACTTATATAATATGATGGTCAATCCAACAGCCTCTTATTTAGTATGATGGTTTACCTTTAAGCACTCTGTATAGTATGATTATCCACCCTACAGTCCCTTAATAAAATGATGGTACACCTAACAGCTCCCTACATAGTATGAGGATCCCCAAAAAACCCCTCTATAGTTTGATGGACTACCAACAACACCCTATACAGTATGAAGACCCTCAACGTCCCCTATATAGTATGATCGTCCACCTCAAAGTCCCCTATATAGTATGATGGTCCACCACACAGCCACCTATATAGTATGATGGTCAACACCTCAGCATCTTATATAGTATGATAGTTCACCTCACAGCCCCTTATATAGCATGATAGGTCTCTACACAACCCCTATATAGTATGAAGGTCTTTCCAACAGTCCGCTATCAGCCCCTTTTATAGTGCAATAGTCAATCCAACAGCCTCTTATTTAGTATGATGGTTTACCTTTCAGCCCTCTATAAAGTATGATGGTCCACCTCACGGCCCCTTATATAGAATGATGGATCCAGTTGAATAAATATGTAGGTGGGCTGCGCTGCTGAAGTGAATCAATTCTCCAGAAAAGATGATAAGCAAAAGGCTTTAATTCACAACGTGTTTCAGCACCACACCGATGCCTTTTTCAAGTGATAAAAACAAATCCTATATTGTATGATGGTATCTCCAACAGAACCTCAAAGTCCCCTATATAGTATGATTGTCCACCTCACAGTCCTATATAGTTTGATGGTCCACCCTCAGCCCCCTATATAGTATGATTGTCCCCTCCAACACCACCCTATTTAATGTGATGTCACCACACTGCCCCTATATAGTATGATAGTCCACCCCACAACCCCCTATATAGTATAACGGTCTTCCCAACAGCTCCTTATATCCTTATATAGTATGATAGTCCACCCCACAGCCCCATATATGATATGATGGTTCACTTTACAGCCATCTAAATAATATGATGGTCCACCCCACAGTCCCTCATATAGAATGAGAAGGTCCCCCACAGTACCCTATATAGTATGATGATCCATCCCACAGCCCTTTATTATTATTATTATTTTTATTATTATTATACATTTATATAGCGCCATTTATTCCATGGCGCTTTACATATGAAAAGGGAAAAATATAATATAGTATAGTATACTTTATATAGTATAATGGTCTACCCCACTGCCACCTATATGGTATGATGGTATCCCAACAGCCCTCTATATAGTATGATGGTCCACCCCATAGCCCCCTATATAGTATGATGGCCCACCCCACAGCACCCTATATAGTATGATGGTCCTCCACACCCCCAATATAGCATGATGGTCCACCCAACCTAACCCTATATAGTATAATGGTCCCCCACTGGCCCCCCCAAAATAAAAAAACCTTATACTCACTTAATCCAGACACCTCATACTTTGCACCCTCCATCTACTTTTCTATCTGGTCTTGCAGTGAACAACGGGGCACGAAGCAGTGACAACATCGCATCACCGACTTCACCTGCGTGGCGCCGGCCTCCAGCAGGTCGCAATCTAGAAAGTGGCCTGCTCAGGTAAGCGATGGAGTCAGTGGGTCTGTGCTCCATCACAACTGTTAACAGTATCAGCGTCCAGAGGACACCAATTCTGTTATCAGTGTAGCATACAATGCAGCCACGGTTGGACAGGCCCTTCTGGCATTTGCTAATTTTATATCTGGTCTTGCAGTTGACACTGGGGCACGATGCAGTTACATCATCGCATCACAGACATCCCCTGCGTGGCGCCGGCCTCCTTAGTCACAGTCTAAAAAGTGACCTGCTGAGGTAAGTGATGGAGTCGGTGGGTCTGTGCTCCATCACAACTGTTAACAGTATCAGTTTCCTGAAGATGCCAATTCTGTTAGCAGTGTAGCACACAATGCAGCCCCGGCTTCTGGCATTTGCCATATGGCCAGTCTGGCCTTGTCTGTAAAGCATTTGTAACCCTACGAACACCCTATTTCCTGATGTGAATCACAAACGGGATATAAACATAAAATAGCAGAAAAAAGATGTGCTGGATACTGTGTATTTTGACCTTAAGGCAATTGAATCTAGGTGGGAAGCATACTGTACATACCATATAGAGGTGTGAGTTCACATCTAGGACTAAATGCCAGCACCTAATTAAGCAATGGCAGATATAATTTGATCACAACAGTATGACAATTGAACAGAAGAAGGTCAAATTCTGTCAAGGAGAGAGGAGTAAGTATACTGTATACGGTATCTGGTAAATGATGTCACCCCGAGGTCTGGAGCTTAACCTACAAGACAAACTTCAAAGATGTTATTAACAATTTGGAAATGCCCTCTGATTAGTTACTTGAGTTGAGCAAATCATAATACTCGGGTGCTCGATCCAAGTAACAAGTATAATGGAAGTCAATGGAAAACTGGAGCATTTTTCCGCCCCCCCATTCGATCTGGAGGAGTCTAAAAATGAAATTGATTGAAATTGATGGAAGCAACGCTGAAATGAAACAGCATGGGGAAGACCCCTAGAAGTATCTCTAAATCCCAGGGGTCGCTGCTGTGAACAGTGTGGTCTTATGAGTATTACATCACTTTTATGGACTGACAAACATACAAAACCAAAGATAAAATGGATTTTACTGTAAAAAATGTTAAGAGACATTCTTTCTAGGATAATGACTTGGTATATAAGGCAAAATGGTATTTTCACGTAGTATTTTTGCTGTGTTTTTGCACATTTGCATTGCTTTCAATGGTGAAAAAAGACATTCACCAGGAAATGCAATTTTAACATTTTACTACCTTATCTGGCCATGTGGTGTGAGAGATATGATCAGACGCATCCTGTTTAATTTATCAAGGAGGAACTTTGAAAGTCACACTTTATTTTTCAGTGCCATCAGGCGGCCCTCACTATTGTTAGAGGGCAATCAGGTGGCCCTCACTCTAATTGTAAAGGGCCAACAGCCAGCCCTGCCCTCACAATTTTTGGTAAAGCACATCATTCTACTGTTCACTGTAAATGGAATGAGGCATTCAAATAAAAGAACTCAGTAGTTATAGTCAAATATGTTGGAGGTTCAAATGTATTTTGGGGTTGTTTTACTGCCTCTGGCCCTGGCTGCCTTGATTGTTTGCAAGGCATCATGAAATGTGAAGATTCAGAAAGGATTTTGGGTCGCAATGTAGTGTCAAGTGTCAGAAAGCTGGGTGTGCATCCTAGGCTAAGGGTCTTCCAGCATGATAATGACCCAAAACATACGTCAAGAAGCACCCAGAAATAGATGGAAACAAAGCGCTGGAGAGTTCAAAAGAGGTAATTCCATCTCCAGTAGTGTGAAGTCTCCCATCACTACCTCTAATGTACATCTGCTACTGTGAAACTGCGAATGGACACTTTAAATCAGTTAATTTTGCCTGCTTTGATGAATTTCTGAGTACAAAACACCATAAAAAACATGAATCTATCTATGAGTGTATGGGAAAAATGGCAATCAATTTATGGTCTGTGGAAGAGATGTATGTGACCAGAATGAACACTATATATAGCAGATGATACCTAGCACCTATACCTACACTACACGCAGCTAACAGCAGTATTAATAGGGAATAAAATAGATGTTACCTTGATATTTTTTTAGGTTGCAGCAGCAAGAATTAGAATTTATATGGCAATAATCCCTGACTAGATGCCTGTAATACGCTATCCCTACTGCGACAGCTCACCCTAGACGAATAGCAGATAAGAGTGATATTATTGCAGAATATAGAAGGAATTTGAATTGGACCTGAAAGGATTTTTTTCTTGTATGTGGCAGCAACAAACTCTGGAACAACATAAGCAACACTGCCAGCTTTGATGAATTTTTGAGTACAGATCACCGTAAAAAGCACAAATCTCTCAACGAGTGTATGGAAAAAAGCAGCAGCAAGGATTATAATTTGTCAGGTAATAATCCCTGACTAGATGCCTGTAATATTCTAACCCTACTGCAACAGCTCAATGTGCAAGAATTGCACATAAGAGCAGTATTTTTAGAGAATAGAATCTATTTGAATTAGCCTTGAAAAAAGCTATTAGTTTAACATAGCAGCATCAATGACTGTTACTTCATCAACCCTGCTGGGGAATATAGTGGAGCATGTAGCTTCTACTCAGCCTGACATGGAGGAGACCAGGATCTTCTGTACTTACTGTGCAGTCTCCTGTCCCGGCTGTAAAATCCTGTATGCAGTGTTAAAACTCCCTATGTGACGACCACCTGACAGCCCACAACAAAACACTAGATCATGTACTAATAGAACCCGCCAGCTCTTTAGGTTCCAAAAATGTTCCCTCAACTAGAAGGTGGAGCCTCAGAAAAGCATTTTTTCCTATTACAAATGAGTGTGTTTCCTAGACTGGTAAAGAGTATGCACTAAGTGCAAGGGATGCCAAAAATTAGAAGGAGGCACTCCAATACCCCTTTGAAGACACGTAGTAGAGGGCATCATAAAACATTTTTTCACCATTAAGGAGTTTATATTATAGACTGGTAATGTGCATGCACTAAGTGCATGGGCTGAAAAAGATTTGCCCCTGGGGTATACATATGTATCAAAGAATTTTAGAGGTAGACCTCCCTAAATTCTTAATGCGGGCATCATAAACACCATTAAAAAATTTATAGTGAGGGTAGCATGATATGATATGGTGGTTAAAAAGAAGGAGAAGAATGAGGAGGATGACACAAAAAAGACAAAATCCTGAACCATATACCCATATTTGGGTGGGAAGGGGTGCATGGGAATAGACCAGAAAAAAACCCAATGGATTTGAGTTTATGTTCCGCTGCTGTCATCCGGTGGTGTTGAGAAGTTTGGGCCAATCCAGCCCTTGTTCATTTTGATAAGAGTCAGTCTGTCAGCATTTTCAGTTGACAGGCAGATGTGCCTATCAGTTTAATACCCCGGGCAGCACTAAAAACCTGCTCTGACAAAACTCTAGTGGCAGGTCAGGCCAGGACCTCCAAGGCGTAAAGAGACAGTTCATGCCACGTGTCTTATTTGGATACCCAATAGTTGTAAGGCACAGAGGAGTCACACAGGATGCTGGTACAGTTGGCAAGTTACTCTTTAAGCATCTTCCAAAACTTTTCCCTCCTTGTCAGAGTACTCCATGCATCCGGGCCTGTGTGATTGGAGGGTCTGAGAAAACTGTCCTAGACCTTTGATAGTGTTCCCCTGCCTCTGCTGAATCTGGTATGTGTCTCCACCATCTCTACTTTTTGGTTGTCAAAGGAACTGTGACCTCTGCCAGATGGGAATGTTTTAAATAATTCTTTAACTAGGGCCTCCTGGTACTGCAACATTTTATTAGAACTCTCCGCCACTGGAAATAGAGATTGAAAGTTCTTGTAGCGTGGGTCTAAAAGGGTTACCAACCAGTAATTAGTATTGGCCAAAATGCATACAATGCATGGGTCACAGGAAAGCCAGCAGAACATAAACTCAGCCATGTGTGCCAGACTGCCAACAGCCAAGACTTCCCAGTCCCCACCAAGAGTGACGACTGTCTTTCTTCTCCTTGTCCTCATCCTCCATGTCCTTCCTACCCTCCTCGTCTATGGGCCATCCATGCTGAACAGATGGAATGAAGGTGGTGTGGGTAGTACCGTCTGCAGAACAGGCAACCAGCTCATTTTCCTCCTACTCCTCCTCATTATCACCCAATCCGCGTTGAGAAGATGAGATGAAGCTGGGCTGTGTAGCATCACCCTGTATAGTTTCTTGCTTCATCTGAACTTGCTCCACCTGCAAAGCCTTCTTTTTAATTGTGAACAGCGAGTGTCTCAGTAGACAGGGAAGCGGGATGATTACGCTGTTTATGCCTCATACCATCTTGGTCAAGTCCTCAAAGTTTTGGAGAACCGCACAGATGTCAGACATCCATGCCCACTCATCATCTTTTAGGTGCGGAGGCTGATCGGAATACCGACGGACATGTTACAACAGGTATTCAACTACTGCCTTTGGCTGCTCACGAAGCCTTGTCAACATGTGTAACATTGAGTTCCAACATGTGGTGACTTTGCACATCAGTCAGTGAGCTGTAAGTTGCAAATGCTACAGCACTGCCAGGGCAGCGGCAGCTGTAGCTGACTCGTGGAAATTTGCACACACGCGGTGTACTTTCACATGTAGCTCAGGCAGATCTGTGTAGGTTTTAAGGAACCGCTGAACAACTAAGTTGAGTGCGTGGGCCAGGCATGGTCCGTGTATGAGGTTGCCAAGCTTCACAGCCGCCACCAGGTTACGTACATTGTCACATATGACCATGCCTGGTAGTAGGTTCAGGGGCGAGAGCCAGGGATCAGTCTGGTCTTTTAGACCTTTCAACAACTCTGTGGTGGTGTGTGATTTGTCAACTAATCAGATTAGCTTCAGCAGAGCTTGTTGCCACTTGGCTGAGGCAGTGCTGAAGTGCTTCCAGCTTGAGACTTATGTTGACGTTTCGGAGATGGAGGGTGAGGAGGAGGTGCAGGAACTGCTGTATAAGGTGGGGGAAACCCTCATCAAACCAGGGCCTGCAATCCTCGGTGTCAGTAGCACGTGTTCTGTCCCAGGGTCCAACTGGGTCCCGGCTTCCACACACAGTGGGAATTTTAGCATCCCTGGCCACAAGCACTTGTCCACGTGTCTGTGGTTAAGTGGACATTCCCAGTAACAGCATTGTTCAGGGCACAGCTGATGTTATGGGACACGTGCTTGTGTAAGGCGGGGCAGCATATCGGGATAAATAGTGACAGCTCGGGTCTGAGTACTGAAGGATATGGCATGTTCTACCCTTAAATAAACTATTCAAAATACAAAAATAGAAAAACATGTAGCCAATTTATTGATGTGAAAAAAGACAAACACTTCAAAATACATTACAAACAATTAAAAATAGCCAAAATAAATTTGGCACATGAAACTACCCATATAAGTCCTTATTAGGAGCCAATATCAACCTTCCTCCAATTGCTAGGCAGATTAAATGTACAAGTAATCACCATATGAAAGACGACATGTCTGACAGAAAATAATAAACAGACAATCAAGGTGACCTATAATAAAAGCCAAAATGAATAACACTGCAAGCACTGATGCAATATGATGCAAAATGCTCAATAAAACCCAGCAAATACCATTAGACTGTTAGAATAAACAGATAGAAATGATCAGTGTAACAGTTACAACAAAATGTCCACATGTTAAAACATCTCTCCCACGAATACATGGCAGAAAAAGAGGCATACAAAGTACCAAAATAGTAAAATATAAATTTTATTAATACTCCAAAAAACATATGAAAACAAAACAAGGGACATACATAGCAACGTGGGATTATAAACCACCATCCGGAATAGAGGATGTCCAATCCATATAGATGTGCAAAGCGTTAAGCAATCAGTATACTTATCTAGGAGAGATATTTGATATAAAAGTGTACAAAGCCTTATCAAATGTACAAAAACGATGTTGGAATTAACAGTATATCAGAAAATATATCAAAATAAAGTGCTTAGTACTGCATACAAGGCTTTATAAGATGTACAATTAAATGTTAGAACTAACAATCTATCAATATAAAGTGCTTTGTGCAGTGTATCCACAACGGATACACTTGAAAGTAGACTATGGATGTCCACATTATGCAGTTGCAGGTTTATTGTGATGTTGCATTTAGTTCCTGAATTTTACCTGAAGAAACTTTTTACCAGCGATGTACCTATTATCTTGGCATGTATATGGAAGCAAAAGTTCTTTGCAGCAAACTGGTCAGCATAGTTAACATTTGTCACTCTGTTTGATATGAGATATCGTACTTTGCAGGGCTCAGTTCGGATGTTATAAACCCCTTTTGACATTTGGCTAGCATGAGACATGCAGCAAGGAGTGGAGCATGTGATGTTTTGTTTAAGATTATACGCAGGATTTCATAGGATACAGCTTTGATGTATAGGACATTAGATGTATGCAGACATCTCTTTAGTATCTGGAGCTTAATTGGAGAGATATATTATAATTGGTTAAATATATCGTTCAAATGATTTAAATGAGAGCTACTGTACTTTATCTTCAATATTCCAGATAAATTTGTCTAATTCTGTTTACACTGCACAAAGCACTTTATATTGATAGATTGTTAGTTCTAACATTTAATTGTACATCTTATAAAACCTTGTATGCAGTACTAAGCACTTTATTTTGATATATTTTCTGATATACTGTTAATTCCAACATCGTTTTTGTACATTTGATAAGGCTTTGTATGTTTTTATATCAAATATCTCTCCTAGATAAGTATACTGATTGCTTAACGCTTTGCACATCTATATGGATTGGACATCCTCTATTGCGGATGGTGGTTTATAATCCCACGTTGCTATGTATGTCCCTTGATTTGTTTTGTTTTTATATGTTTTTTGGAGTATTAATAAAATTTATATTTTGGTACTTTGTATGCCTCTTTTTCTGCCATGTATTCGGGGAGAGATGTTTTGATGTTATCTTTTGAGGTGATGCTCATGTGTATATTCTAGGACATTTATTGACATGTATAAATGTCCACATGTTGTGGGAAATTATACAATTTAGCTGAATACTATGATTACAGATGTCGCCATTAGAACTAAAGTCTACTCACATGTGGTCCTGGAAAATAATTATGTAATTATAAATAATTATGTAATTCTGAAAGTCTACCACATGTGAGTAGACTTTGGTTCTAATTGGTTCCAATGGCGACATCTGCAATCATAGTATTCTGAGCGTGTATGCACAAGACTTTTTGGGTAATGCTCGTTTTCGATATTGCATGGGTTCAGTGTCTATTGCTTAGGCACTGACATCTATTGTTACCTGTTATGATTTGGTAGCTGAGGAGAGCAGGCAAAAAAGGAAATACACCAGAGAGGTTGGAATCTATGGGATTGCAGTACCCTGACTAACCACCACAACTAAAGGCAGCCGTGGAGCGTACCTACGTTGGTCCTAGACGCCTCGTCACAGCCTGAGAAGCTAACTACACCTAAAGACAGAAAGAGGAAAACTATCTTCCCCGGAGCAGATCCCCAAAGAACATAGAAAGCCCCCAAACATGTAATGGCGGTTAGACAAGAGGAAATACAGACACAGACAGAAAATAGTATGAGCAAACGTTGGGGCCCAAACTTCCTAAATAGAAAAGGATAGGAAGGACACTTACTGCAATCCCAAAAAACCCTGAAAAGTACTAACTCTACTAATTACAAAAACACCTGAGATCACACAACCTCTACCACCTAAATTAGTTCTCTGGTGTAACAAAACTAAACAGCAGACACTGAAAAAACTGGAAAAAGCAAATGAACAAACAACAGTGGCTGAACTAAACTGAGAGGAGCACAAGCCCCCGGAGGGGACCCAGCAGACCCCCACAGAAGTGCAGGACAAAATGCAAAAAGCAAGCACAAAAAACTAAAAGAAGAAAATGTCTTATCTGTTAGCAGAAGATGCAGGCACGAAACAGCAAGCTACAAAGTGAACAGGAATCAAAGATGAGACCAGAACAATTGATCACCGGCAACCCTTATGGGAGGGAACCTCCCTTATATAAGACCAGTCAGTAACACCTGATCGCCAATCTTCACAATCTTCATTGGATAGTTCAGTACTGTTTGTAACCACCAGAGGGAGCTTCTGCTCAGAATTCATTTCTAGCACATTCACAACAGTACCCCCCTTGAGGAGGGTCACCGAACCCTCATTTGAGCAACCAGGTCGGTCAGGATGAGCTCTGTGATACACACGGATGAGTCTCCTAGCATGGATGTCCAAAGCAAACACCAAGAATTGTCCTCCTGACCATAACCTCTCCACTTAACCAAATACTGGAGTTTCCGTCTAGAAAAACGAGGATTCAATATTTTCTCAACCACATACTCCAGATTGCCCTCAACCAAAACAGGGTCAGGAGGCACAGCCATAGGAACCACTGGCTCGACAAACCTCTTCAATAAGGACTTGTGGAACACGTTATGGATCTTAAATGTCCCTGGAAGAAGTAAACAAAAGGAAACAGGATTAAGAATCTTCATGATCTTATAAGGTCCAATGAACCTAGGCTTAAACTTAGGAGATGCAACTCTCATAGGGATATTTCTTGAGGACAACCAGACCAAGTCCCCCACTTCAAACCGAGGACCATCAGTCCTATGCCGGTTGGCAAACCGCTGGGCCCTCTCCTGAGAGAGGGACAACCTCTCCACTACCTGGTCCCAAATCTGCTGCATACGCTCCACAACAGAGTCAACACCTGGACAGACAGAAACCTCCGTCTGTCCTGAAGAAAATCGAGGGTGAACCCAAAATTGCAGAAAAATGGAGACATCAAAGTGGCAGAGCTAGCCCTATTATTAAGAGCAAACTCAGCCAAAGGCAAAAAAAAGACCCAGTCATCCTGATCAGCAGATACAAAGCATCTCAGATAAGTCTCCAATGTCTGGTTTGTTCTCTCAGTTTGTCCATTGGTCTGAGGATGAAAAGCCGAGGAGAAAGACAATTGAACACCAAGTTTAGAACAAAAAGTCCTCCAAAATCTGGAAACAAACTGGACTCCTCTGTCAGACACAATGTTCTCAGGAATGCCGTGTAACGAACCACGTGCTGAAGGAACAAAGGCACCAATTCAGAGGAGGAAGGCAACTTAGGTAATGGCACAAGATGTATCATTTTGGAAAACCTATCACAAATCACCCAGATAACGGTCATTCTCTGAGAAACAGGGAGGTCGGAAATGAAATCCATAGAGATATGGGTCCATGGTCTCTTGGGCACAGGCAATGGCATCAACAAACCACTAGAGCGAGAGCAAGGCTTGGAGCGAGAGCAAGTCCCGCAGGACTGCACAAATTCCCTGACGTCACGAGACAAAGTAGGCCACCAAAAGGACCGACTAACCAAGTCTCTGGTACCAAAAATTCCGGGATGACCGGCCAACGCGGAACAATGAATCTCAGACATCACACTCTTTTTCCACCGGTCTGGGACAAACAATTTCCCAATAGGGCAGCGCTCGGGTTTATCCTCCTGACACCCTTCCAGAGCCAGTCTCAAATTGGGCGAGATGGCGGAAAGAACTACACCCTCTTTCAAAATAACAGCAGGATCAGATAACTCAGGAGAGTCCGCAAGGAAACTCCTCGAGAGGGCATCCGCCTTAACATTCTTAGTGCCAGGAAGAAAGGAAACCATGAAATTAAAACGTGTGAAAAACAAGGCCCACCTGGCCTGTCTAGGATTAAGTCGCTTGGCTGATTCCAGATAAACCAGATTCTTATGGTCCGTGAGGACCACCACCTGATGTTTGGCTCCCTCCAGCCAATGTCTCCACTCTTCAAAAGCCCACTTCATGGCCAATAACTCCCGATTACCCACGTCATAATTACGTTCAGTTGGAGAAAATTTTCGAGAGAAAAAGGCACAAGGGTTACTTTTAGAGGTCTCTGCCCCAATTTCAGAGGCATCAACCTCCACCTGAAATGGCAGAGAAACATCAGGCTGCCGTAGAACAGGAGCAGAAGTGAATCTCTGCTTAAGTTCCTGAAACGCAGAGACTGCCTCAGGAGGCCAATTCACCACATCAGAACCCTTTTTGGTCAAATCAGTCAATGGTTTAACAATAACAGAGAAATTACCAATAAATTTATGATAAAAATTGGCAAAACCCAAGAATCTTTGAAGAGCCTTTAATGAAGTAGGTTGGACCCAATCACAGATGGCCTGAACCTTGACCGGGTCCATTTCAATAACAGATGGGGACAAAATGAATCCCAGAAATGAGATCCTCTGTACGCCAAAAAGACACTTTGATCCCTTCACATACAGAGCATTCTCTCTCAAAATCTGGAACACAGTCCGAACATGTTTCACATGAGAGTCCCAGTCATTGGAAAAAATCAAGATATCATCCAAATAAACAATCAGAAATTTATCCACAAAATCCCTGAAAATGTCATTCATGAAGGACTGGAGCATTAGTGAGCCCAAAGGGCATCACTAGGTACTCAAAATCCCCCTCTGGGGTATTAAATGCCGTCTTTCATTCATCCCCGTGCTTAATGCGAATAAGGTTATACGTCCTCCTGAGGTCAAGCTTGGTAAACCAAGTAGCACATTTCACCCTGGAAAACAGGTCAGAAATCAAGGGTACGATAATGTCATGCAGATTATACAGCACCAAAAATTTGCAACTCTCCTGATGATCAGGTTCAACCCTCATCACCTGAGTAGAGAACTGAGGTTTATTCTCAGCCAAAGGGGTAGAATCGATCCCCAGTAGGGGAATAGACTTCCGTAGGGGTATCAAGGGAAACCCACAACGTTTAGCAAAATCAAAATCCATCAGGTTAATAGCTGCTCCTGAATCAACGAAAGCCTGAGCAGAAAATGTGGACAGGGAGCAAATCAGGGTAACAGTCAACAAAAATTTAGTCTGAACACTACCCAAGACAACTGAGCGTGCAAAACGTCTTCCCCGCTTAGGGCAGACTGAAATAGCATGAGAGGCATTACCACAGTAGAAGCATAACCCATTGCGTTTTCGAAACGCATGACGCTGTGCCCCAGAAGCCACTCTGTAGCGCCCGCGTCCCTGCCTGCTGCCAGACAGGGACGTCGCTCTCCTCACCTGCGCTCAGCGTCCTCAGTGCTCCCAGCCTCCTCTGCGCCTCTGGCATCCTCGGCGTCCTCCTTCCGCCCTGCTGGTCCCGCGCGCTCCTTCCCTGCTGCTGGCCTTAGGGCGCGCGCCCGCACTCTCCCCCGCTCTTAAAGGAGCCGCACACATTTTCCAAATCAGTCTCCAGCCAATGCTGGTGGACTCCACCCTATATTAAGGGCTTCCTCCTTAATGGAGGTGCCCGAGCAATGTTGTTTCTGTGCAGTCTAACTCTGCTTCAGCCATCAGCTCCTGTTTCCAGTTGCCTGCATGTTACCTGTCTGTTTGCCTGTCGGCCATTTGACTGCAGCTCTATCCAGAGGTTCGGACATCTTCAGCAGAGATCCCCGGCTGTTGCCTGCTCACCTGGGAGCGATCATCTGCCATCCGACTGCAGCTCTATCCAGAGGTTCGGACATCATCTGCGGAGATCCCCGGCTATTGCTGAGACTCTTGCCTGCTCACCTGGGAGCGATCATCTGCCATCCGACTGCAGCTCTATCTAGAGGTTCGGACATCATCAGCAGAGATCCCCGGCTATTCCAGAGACTCTTGCCTGCTCACCTGGGAGCGATCATCTGCCATCCGACTGCAGCCTACCAGGAGGCTCCACCAGCTCAGGTCGTATATGCCTGTTTGTCTAGAGACTGCCTTGGTCACTTACCGTGACAAACCTGCCTGTCCAGAGACTACCCTGGTCACTTGCCGTGACAACCTGCCTGCCCAGAGACTGCCCTGGTCATTAGCCGTGACAATCTGCCTGTCCAGAGACTGCCCTGGTCACTTGCCGTGACAACCTGCCTGTCCAGAGACTGCCCTGGTCACTTGCTGTGACAACCTGCCTGCCCAGAGACTGCCCAGGTCACTTGCGTTACAACCTGCCTGTCCAGAGACTTCCTTGGTCACTTATTGTGAAAACCTGCCTGTCCAGAGACTGCCTGGCTAATTGCCGTGATTCCCTGTCCTATTCCCGGATGCCACCCGCTCTCTTGCAAGTAAATTGTCTTGTATAATAAAGCTTAGTGGTTCCACCAACCAGACCCGTTTCCGTCAGTGGTTCCACCTACCAGACCCGTTACAGTTTGCTCGGGCCATGGAACCCGGTGGCACCCAAACCCCTTCACTTCCGGAACTGTGTCATGAGCTGTCTCGCCAGAGGTCTCAACAGGAGGCTATCCTGGGTCACCTGCGGAACATCAATTCCCGCTTGAACACTCTGAATCCATCACCAGCAACCACCGCTGGAGCCATGACTCATAATCCGGCAGCCCCGCTGACTCCCAATTCCGTGGTTTCCATTCCCGGTCCCCGACTTTCAGCTCCTCCTAGGTATGGAGGCGACCCTGTTATGGCTCGGGGTTTCATTAACCAGTGCACCCTGCATTTCGAAATCCTGGCACACCAGTTTAATTCTGACCGGGCCAAAATTGCCTTCATCATGTCCCATCTCACCGGAGAGGCTCTGGCCTGGCTTAATCCTCTCTGGGAGAGAGAAGATCCTCTGGTGTCAGACCTGCCTGCTTTTCTCTCGGCCTTCCGGAGGGTATTCGACGAACCTGGACGGAAGACCTCCTCTGCATCATCTCTGTTGCATCTCGTCAGGGAAGTCTCACCGTTGGTCAATATGCCATACGGTTCCGTACTCTAGCCTCAGAACTGGCTTGGGACAATGAAGCTCTAATTTCGGTCTTCTGGGAGGGTCTGTCCGGCCGTATTAAAGACAAACTTGCCGGTCGGGACATTCCAACCTCGCTTGATGATTTAATAAATCTTGCCAATCAGATTGATCTACGGTTCCAGGAACGAGCCAAAGAGGTCACTCGTGAAAAAGACTTTCCTCATTTAACCTCTTCCGTTTCTCCCCAGGTGCACACTGCTGAGCCTATGGAGGTCGACCAGACCAAGATGGTCAAAGCCCGTCAGGACTCACGCTGTGCCGAGAAAAGTTGCTTCTACTGCGGCAGTAAGGAGCACTGGATCCGAACCTGTCCGGAGAAGTCGGGAAACGCCTGTGTCTAGGTTCGCTCGGAGAGGTCAATCTAGACAAAAATAAATCCTCTTCATCTCTGCTGCTCTCGGTCTCAATTCTTCTCGGTAAGAACCGTTACTTCGAGATGGCCCAACTTGATTCTGGAGCAGCTGGGAATCTCGTGTCACAGGCTCTAGTAGAGAAGTATCGCATTCCCACGAAACCTCTTGTTGAACCAGTATCTGTTGCTGCTGTGGATGGGGGTCTCCTACCTCGTCCCATCCGACTTATCACCGAAGCCATAACCCTGCAGGTGGGAATGTTGCATTCTGAGAGCATCTCATTTCATGTTCTGCCTGGACTCTCTCATGCTTTCTTACTAGGTCTGCCTTGGCTCCAAAAGCATGCACCTGTGCTTGACTGGCAGAATGGAGAGATTCTTCGCTGGGGACAGGACTGTCATCAAACATGTCTGGTGCCTGTTCATCCCGTCAGTCCTTCTCCTACTCCTGCTAATCTACCAGGACTCCCGATTCCATATTGGTCATTTGCTGATGTCTTCAATAAAAAGGAAGCAGAGACATTACCCCCACATAGACCATATGATTGCCCGATCGACCTGCTACCCGGTACCACGCCTCCCCGTGGGCGTATTTACCCGTTGTCCGCTGCTGAGACCAGGTCGATGTCCGAATATATCGAGGAGAACTTAGCAAAAGGATTCATCCGGAAATCTACCTCCCCAGCGGGAGCAGGTTTCTTCTTCGTAAAAAAGAAGGACGGATCTCTCCGTCCCTGTATTGACTACAGAGGCCTAAATTTGATCACGGTGAAGAATAAGTACCCTCTTCCGCTCATTCCAGAATTGTTTGATCGTCTTAGAGGGGCTAGAGTCTTCACCAAACTAGATCTTCGTGGAGCATACAACCTGGTTCGTATCCGTCGAGGAGATGAATGGAAGACGGCATTCAACACCCGGGACGGCCACTACGAGTACTTGGTGATGCCCTTTGGTCTCTGTAATGCTCCAGCAGTCTTTCAGGAGTTGGTCAATGACATCTTCCGGGACCTCCTCTACTCCTGCGTTGTGGTGTACCTTGACGACATCTTGGTCTTCTCTCCGGATCTCCAGTCTCACCGGAGGGATGTTCGTCAGGTTCTGCTCAGGCTCAGGCAGAATCACCTCTTCGCCAAATATGAGAAGTGCCTCTTTGAGCAGACATCGCTTCCGTTTCTGGGCTACATCATTTCTCAGACAGGCCTACGAATGGATCCGGAGAAATTGTCTGCCATCGAGAAGTGGCCCCGACCGGAGGGGTTGAAGGCCATTCAGCGGTTCCTGGGATTTGCCAACTATTACCGTCTCTTCATACCGCACTTCTCTTCCAGGACTGCGCCAATCTCCGCGCTCACCCGCAAGGATGCTAACCCCAAACAGTGGACGCCCGAAGCAGAGGAGGCCTTCCTTTCTCTAAAACAGGCCTTCTCTTCCGCTCCAGTGCTGCATCGCCCGGATGGCAACAAGCAGTTCTTCCTGGAGGTGGACGCTTCCTCTGCTGGAGCCGGAGCGGTACTTACCCAAAAAGCTTCATCCGGGAGGATGGTATCCTGCGTTTCTTCTCCAAACTCTTCTCCTCCTCCGAGCGCAACTACTCCATAGGAGACCGAGAGTTATTGGCCATCAAGTTGGCATTGGAGGAGTGGCGTTACCTACTCGAAGGGGCTCTTCATCCGGTAATCATTTACACGGACCACAAGAATCTGGCATACCTCCAGCATGCCCAGAGACTTAACCCTCGCCAAGCCCGGTGGTCCTTGTTTTTTGCCCGCTTAGATTTTCTTTTGCATTTTCGCCCAGCTGACAAAAACATCAAGGCGGATGCCTTGTCTCGGTCTTTTCTGGTGTCGGATCTCGAGGAGGAACCTAAGCATATCATCGATCCCGCCAGAGTGATGCAGGTGGCTCCCGTGAGTTTAAATTGTCTCCCTCCTGGTAAGACGTTCGTATCAGAAGCTGATCGGAAGAGAATCTTACATTGGGGTCATTCATCTAAACTCGCTGGCCACGCTGGTCAAAAAAAGACCCTCCAACTCATTACCCGGCATTATTGGTGGCCTACCCTGCACAAAGACGTAATAGACTTTGTTTCTGCCTGTGTTTCCTGTGCCCGCAACAAAGTTCCGAGACACCTGCCTGCCGGCCGTCTTCTTCCGCTTCCTGTACCCCTGCTCCCTGGCAACATATAGCCATGGACTTCATTACTGATCTTCCCGTCTCTGCTGGTTGTACAGTCATTTGGGTGGTCGCTGACCGCTTTTCCAAGATGGCTCACTTCATTCCTCTGCCAGGTCTTCCGTCTGCATCCGAGTTGGCTAAAGACTTTATCCGCCACATCTTCCGTCTTCATGGTCTGCCTCGTCACATTGTGTCGGATCGTGGGGTTCAGTTCACCTCACGTTTCTGGAGAGCCACTTGTAAGTTGCTAGACGTCACCCTGGATTTTTCCTCCGCTTACCACCCACAGTCCAATGGACAAGTTGAACGAATAAATCAGAATTTGACCAGTTATCTTCGACACTTCGTTAATGCCCACCATTCTGACTGGGTGGAGCTCCTGCCTTGGGCCGAATTCTCCTACAATAATCATGAGAGCGAATCTTCCACCAAGTCTCCGTTTTTTGTAGTCTTCGGTCAACACCCTCGGATCCCTGTCCCTGTTTCCATCTCTGTGGACAATCCAGCTGCGGAATCTCTGGTTAGAGAATTCTCCTCCATCTGGGAGAGTACCCGGTCCGCACTCATTCAGTCATCCGAGCGCATGAAAAGACATGCTGACAAAAAACGTCTGGATCCTCCTCAATTCCGTCCTGGGGACAAAGTCTGGCTTTCGTCCAAATATGTTCGACTCAAAATTCCGTCCTACAAGTTAGGTCCTCGGTTCATCGGTCCTTTTGAGATCATCAGTCAGATCAACCCGGTGTCCTATAAATTGAAACTCCCGGTCAATTTGCGAATTCCTAATTCTTTTCATGTATCTCTCCTCAAACCTGTGGTTCTTAACTCTTTTTTTAAGTCTACAGGTACACCTCCTGCTCCAGTGGCTGCTGATGATGAATTTGAGGTAGAGAACATTCTGGCCACAAAAAGGGTAGGAAAAAAGACTTATTTTTGGTGGATTGGAAGGGGTTTGGTCCTGAGGAGAGAACCTGGGAACCTCGGGAGAACATCCATGCCCCTCTCATCCTAGCTAAATTTTTTTTCTGGCCTAAAAAGGGGGGGGCCTAGAGGGGGGGGTACTGTAGCGCCCGCGTCCCTGCCTGCTGCCAGACAGGGACGTCGCTCTCCTCACCTGCGCTCAGCGTCCTCAGTGCTCCCAGCCTCCTCTGCGCCTCTGGCATCCTCGGCATCCTCCTTCCGCCCTGCTGGTCCCGCGCGCTCCTTCCCTGCTGCTGGCCTTGGGCGCGCGCCCGCACCCTCCCCCGCTCTTAAAGGAGCCGCGCCATTTTCCAAATCAGTCTCCAGCCAATGCTGGTGGACTCCACCCTATATTAAGGGCTTCCTCCTTAATGGAGGTGCCCGAGCAATGTTGTTTCTGTGCAGTCTAACTCTGCTTCAGCCATCAGCTCCTGTTTCCAGTTGCCTGCCTGTTACCTGTCTGTTTGCCTGTCGGCCATTTGACTGCAGCTCTATCCAGAGGTTCGGACATCTTCAGCAGAGATCCCCGGCTGTTGCCTGCTCACCTGGGAGCGATCATCTGCCATCCGACTGCAGCTCTATCCAGAGGTTCGGACATCATCTGCGGAGATCCCCGGCTATTGCTGAGACTCTTGCCTGCTCACCTGGGAGCGATCATCTGCCATCCGACTGCAGCTCTATCTAGAGGTTCGGACATCATCAGCAGAGATCCCCGGCTATTCCAGAGACTCTTGCCTGCTCACCTGGGAGCGATCATCTGCCATCCGACTGCAGCCTACCAGGAGGCTCCACCAGCTCAGGTCGTATATGCCTGTTTGTCTAGAGACTGCCTTGGTCACTTACCGTGACAAACCTGCCTGTCCAGAGACTACCCTGGTCACTTGCCGTGACAACCTGCCTGTCCAGAGACTGCCCTGGTCACTTGCGTGACAAACCTGCCTGTCCAGAGACTGCCCTGGTCATTAGCCGTGAAACCCTGCCTGTCCAGAGACTGCCCTGGTCACTTGCTGTGACAACCTGCCTGCCCAGAGACTGCCCAGGTCACTTGCGTGACAACCTGCCTGTCCAGAGACTTCCTTGGTCACTTATTGTGACAACCTGCCTGTCCAGAGACTGCCTGGCTAATTGCCGTGATTCCCTGTCCTATTCCCGGATGCCACCCGCTCTCTTGCAAGTAAATTGTCTTGTATAATAAAGCTTAGTGGTTCCACCAACCAGACCCGTTTCCGTCAGTGGTTCCACCTACCAGACCCGTTACACACTCTATCACACTGCATGGGTTCAGAAGCTGGTTCACAAGGCAACACTATTCCACGCATACCTCTACGCTCACGCAAATTTCTGTCAATTTGAATCGCTAATGACATAGAATCATTGAGACCAGAGGGGACAGGGAATCCCACCATAACATCCTTTACATTCTCTGACAGACCCTTCTGAAAAAGGGCTGTCAAAGCATCGTCATTCCATTTGGTCAGGACTGCCCACCTTCGGAATCTCTGACAGTAAAACTCAGCGTCCTCAAGCCCCTGATTTAATGCCAACAAGGCTTTTTCAGCTTGATCAGTGACATTAGGCTCATCGTACAATAACCCCAGAGCCTGAAAAAATGCATCAACATTACTCAAAACAGGATCCCCAGGTGTCAGGGAAAAAGCCCAATCCTGAGGATCGCCGCGCAGGAGAGAGATGACAATTTGAACCTGCTGTGCTGCGTTCCCTGAGGACTTAGATTTCAAGGCAAAAAACAACTTACAGTTATTTTTGAAATTCAGAAATTTAGCTCGATCCCTGAAAACAAATCTGGCATGGGAATCCTAGGTTCCACAACAGGCAACCCTGCAAGATAGGTAGCAATACTCCGAACTTCAGTGGCAAGCTGATCCACATGGCCAGACAACTGTGCAAACTCCATTGAGAGAAAAAAAAATCTTCCTCAGCATTCAGAGAAACAGAGGGAAAAAAAATAAAAAATCTCTGACAACTCTGACAATCTTCTTTCTTTAACACTATTTTTCCCTTCTGTGAGTACCATACAAATATCAGTTTTTTGGCCGGTGATACTGTTATGATTTGGTAGCTGAGGAGAGCAGGCAAAAAAGGAAATACACCAGAGAGGTTGGAATCTATGGGATTGCAGTACCCTGACTAACCACCACAACTAAAGGCAGCCGTGGGGCGTACCTACGTTGGTCCTAGACGCCTCGTCACAGCCTGAGAAGCTAACTACACCTAAAGACAGAAAGAGGAAAACTATCTGCCCCGGAGCAGATCCCCAAAGAACATAGAAAGCCCCTAAACATGTAATGGCGGTTAGACAAGAGGAAATACAGACACAGACAGAAAATAGTATGAGCAAACGTTGGGGCCCAAACTTCCTAAATAGAAAAGGATAGGAAGGACACTTACTGCAATCCCAAAAAACCCTGAAAAGTATCAACTCTACTAATTACAAAAACACCTGAGATCACACGACCTCTACCACCTAAATTAGTTCTCTGGTGTAACAAAACTAAACAGCAGACACTGAAAAAAATGGAAAAGGCAAATGAACAAACAACAGTGGCTGAACTAAACTGAGAGGAGCACAAGCCCCCGGAGGGGACCCGGCAGACCCCCACAGAAGTGCAGGACAAAATGCAAAAAGCAAGCACAAAAAACAAAAAGAAGAAATGTCTTATCTGTTAGCAGAAGATGCAGGCATGAAACAGCAAGCTACAAAATGAACAGGAATCAAAGATGAGACCAGAACAATTGATCACCGGCAACCCTGATGGGAGGGAACCTCCCTTATATAAGACCAGTCAGTAACACCTGATCGCCAATCTTCACAATCTTCATTGGATAGTTCAGTACTGTTTGTAACCACCAGAGGGAGCTTCTGCTCAGAATTCATTTCTAGCTCATTCACAACAGTTACCACAACAACTTGAGCGCGTGCACAGATGATTTTTTTGCGATACTCACCA
The DNA here is from genome assembly GCA_033576555.1 of Oophaga sylvatica. Classification (NCBI taxonomy): domain Eukaryota; kingdom Metazoa; phylum Chordata; class Amphibia; order Anura; family Dendrobatidae; genus Oophaga; species Oophaga sylvatica. Next base: position 510,186,292 of record JARQOD010000002.1, on the reverse strand, counting down.
TTTACTGTGTGTCATTTTGGCATCTGCTGTGTGAGCGCTGATGTCCACTACGTGCTTGTTTGGTGGTGGTCGCCATTGCAATTTGGGTGCTTGCGCAGTGTGCTTCTGTATGTTTGTTATGATAACATCTGTAGTCATGGCAGCGTGAGTGCGGGCGCATAATATCTCTGTGTGCTGCTCATCGTCAACAATGTATGGGCTCAATGTCCATTGCGCAGGCGCTGATAATTACTGCACGCATGTGCACAGGATGTTCGTGCGGTGCTTGCCACTGACTTTGTGTGACTCCGATATTTGCTGTGCAGGTGCTATTGTGCGTTTGCTTGACAATAGTCACCATGGCAATTTGGGCACATGCGCGCTATACTCTTGTGCGCTCGCCATTTATACTATGTGGACTGAGCGTCTACTGCGCAGACGCTGTTTGGTCTCGTGTGTGTTTCATAGCCCTCGCTGCCGGACGCCGACTCTATGCGCTCCTCCATGATCCCCATGTGAGTTTTCTCATTAATTATATTGTGTATAAAGACATCGCTTGCTTGGATTCACTTTACCCCATTTCCCTTGAGGAAGCCATGCTTTAGTTGGCGATACGCATGGGGATTCATACCCCCTCCTTTTTTATCATGCAGGCATCAAATTTTCCTGTTCACCTTTAGGCGCCTTTTTCATGGGTATGCACTGTATATTGATATTATCATTATAAACCTAGCTAAATTGTATAATTTCCCACAACATATGGACGTTTGTTGTAACTGTTACACTGATCATTTCTATCCGTTTATTCTAACAGTCTAATGGTATTTGCTGGGTTTTATTGAGCATTTTGCATCATATTGTATCAGTGCTTGCAGTGTTATTCATTTTGGCTTTTATTATAGGTCACCTTGATTGTCTGTTTATTATTTTCTGTCAGACATGTCGTCTTTCATATGGTGATTACTTGTACATTTAATCTGCCTAGCAATTGGAGGAAGGTTGATATTGGCTCCTAATAAGGACTTATATGGGTAGTTTCATGTGCCAAATTTATTTTGGCTATTTTTAATTGTTTTTAATGTATTTTGAAGTGTTTGTCTTTTTTTCACATCAATAAATTGGCTACATGTTTTTCTATTTTTGTATTTTGAATAGTTTATTTAAGGGTAGATCATGCCATATGCACACGTCTTTTCTCTCTAGCTGTTATACATTCACTTTTACGTGTGTGGCAATTGATCCCCTCTTTCTCTTATTTTGGTAGTGCCCTCAAGTCTCTTTTTCTTACATGAGTACTGAAGGATGGCCACCGCTATGAGGTTACGGAAAGCTTCCGTTTCCACAAGCCTAAGCAGTAACATTTCAAGGGCAAGCAGTCTGAAAATGTGTCCGTTTACTATTGTGGCCTGTGGGTGGGTGACTACGTATTTACGCTTGCGTTCTAATGACTGAGGTAGGGACAACTGAATCCTGCGCTGTGACAAGGACGTAGACATGGTTGCTTATGGTGGTTGCAAGTGGGCAACAGCAGATGCAGGGTGGAAGGCATCTTTGCCTGTGTCATGGACTGGGGATTGGCCTGCACGTACAACAGGGGAAGAGGCAGTGGTGTCACCCTCAAACACTGTTTGTGGACCCTGGCATTCAGCCCTACTAATTGAGTGTTTTTCTGTCATGTGCCTGAGCATGCTGGTGGTGGTCAGGCTTTTAGTTGTGCTGCCCCTGTTGATGCTGAAATGCAGATGTTGCAAATGGACTTTTTTTGGTTAACTGGACTGTCTTTAAAATAGTACCAGACTAAGGAACACCTAACCCTTGGCCTGCAACTTCACCTGTGTTGGTGCTCTGGGTAACAGTTGCTGCCTTGTGTCTCTGGCCACCCCACTGTCTCTTCCTGCTTGTTGTGGTGCTGCGGATCTCTCGCCTTGTGCGCTGCTGTCCTCACTCTGCATGTCACCTTCCCAAGTTTGGTCAGTGATGACTTGATCATCCAACACCTCGTTTTCCATTTCTGCACCCTGGTCCTCCACCTTATTTGCTAACTTAACAATCAGTTGTTGACAATTGTGTCTCATTATCATCCACCTTTTGCAACAGTAATTGTATTTTTCCACCATCACCTTCTTGTGAGCGTGGACTGCTCAAATATTTGGGTATCGCCACATTCGATCTCCTCATGTCCCGCTTGAAATGGCAGGGCGAGAGGCTAGAATCTATAAATGAAAATGTGAACAGTTCTTTGGAGTGTCCAAGTGTGAGATCACTTGTCTCTGGGCACTCGGCATGGTGGGAGGAAGGAGGATCAGGGGGAGAATTATGTGGTGAGAATCACAGCTACTGAGACTGGAAGACAGGGTGGCGCTGGCAAAGTGACTGAAAGCATTATCTTCTATCCTTCAAACAACCTTTTCATACTAGTTTGGCTTCATGAGTGGTGCTCCATGCTTTCCTACAACGTTGGAAAGGATGCTAAGTAGACATGATGTTTGTTTCTTGTGCTTCCGCAGCACGCAGTTTCACCTTGCCCATGGCCTCAGCTTCTGCGCTTATCATCAGCATCACGTCCACTTCCTTGTCCCTTACCACACGCCTTGCCCATTCTAAATTACGTATAATATATCCCTGTTGAGAAAACTTTGCAGGATGTAGTTAGCGATGCTATTGATAACCAACCAAGTTTGGCTGTTTGTTATTGATGCATAACTGGTGTAGTATAAATGGCGCATAATTTTTTTCCGCTGAAAAAACTTTGGAGGATTACTATCGCAGGAAAATTTGCCCACCTCAGATGGACTTGTTACAGTGCAGGAGCAATTTAGCGATGCTATTGATAACCAACTGTGACAGAGTCATTGGCACTTTATGAGATGGGAGATATGTATTATGAAGATTGCTTTCTTCTGTGATCTGAATCCCATAAGTTTGTCTCCAGCATGTTATGTGCTGAAGTGGTTAACCAGCCTCATCAAGGGACTAGGTTTTTGTGAGAAGGTGACAGGTGGGTGGGATGCCTACTCACCATATATCCACCTCCAGGGTGTGGTTGGCAGAGTTACATGTCCAGCTACTGTGTTTTTTTTGTCTGCTGCATGTTTGGAGGAAGGAAGTCTCCAGACTCAACTCTGGTGGGAGCTGAAGTGTTTTGTATCCCAGAGGGCTGGAGCTACACTGGGAAGGACTTTTGTATGGACTTTTTATTTTCATTTGTGCCAAAAGGCTGTTTTGTGTTATTATTTTGCTCTGTGGTTTATGAAGCAATAAACCCCCCTGAGACTTTAATACCAAGTGTTCCCGTGACTACCTTGGGGAGCAGCTGAGTGAGCCAACCTGCCACACAACTAAGTCTGGCTGTATGGTTTTGACGCACAAACTTTGCAGGATTAGTATTGCATGAAAATTTTCCCACCTCAGATGAGCTTGTTACAGTACAGGAGCAATATATAGCGCTGCTATAGTTAAGCAACCAAGTCTAGCCGTATGCTTTTGAAGCACAACTGGTGTAGCATAAATGGCATATATATTTCCCTGCTGAAAAACTTTGCAGGATTACTATTGAAGGAAAATTTGCCCACTTCAGATAGACTTGTTACAGTGCCGGAGCAATATAGCGATGCTATTGATAACCAAGTCTGGCTGTATGTTTTTGAGGCACTGGTGCAGAATAAATGCCGTATATTTCCCTGCTGAAAAAACATTGCAGGATTGCTTTCACAGGAAAATTTGCACACCTCAGATGGACTTGTTAAAATTCTTGCGCTATGTAGCAATGCTAATGCTAACCAACCAAGTCTGTCTGTATGCTTTTCACGCACAACTTGCTCAGTATAAATTGCATATAATGTTAATATTTCCCTGCTCAGAACAATTTGCATGACTAAGAGCAAAAAGAATATTATTAGCCCTGAGAAGGACTTTTGGTATGAGTTGCAGCAGAAAGGACGTCAAATTAAACCTATCCTGTCCTACACTATTACTTCAGCATAATCTCTTCCTAAGTGCTCCCCTTCTTCCCAGAGCCATAACTTTTTATTTTTTGGTCAAAATGGACAAGTAATTGCTTGCTTTTTGTGGGACAAGTTGTATTTTTGAATGACACTATAGGTTTTAACATATCGTGTACTGGAAAACAGGAAAAAAGTTCCAAGTGCGGTGAAATTGCAAAAAAGTGCAATCCCACAGATGTTTTTGGTGTTTTTTTTTACCATGTTCACTAAATGCTAAAAGTGACCTGCAATTATGATTGTTCAGGTCATTTCAAGTTCATAGACATCAAACATGTCTAAGTTCTTTTTTCTTTAAGTGGTGAAAAAAATTCCATAGTTTGTTAAAAAAAAAAAAAAAAAAATTGCGCCATTTTCTGATACCCTCAATACGCCGTTTAACCATTGGGTTAACTTTTTTATATTGATAGATCGGCCAATTCTGAACACGGCAATACCAAATATGTGCATATTTGATTTTTTATTGTTTTATTTTGAATGGGGCGAAAGTGGGGTGATTTGAACTTTTATATATGTACAGCTCCGGCAAAAATTAAGAGACCACTTTCAAATGTTATGTTTGTATGATTTTTGTCTTTGTAGGTATATTTTTGAGTAAAATGTAATTTGTTCTTTAAACTTCTGACAACATGTCTCCGAATTTCTAAGCAATAAATTTTGTATTTTTGTTCTGACAAACAAAAATGGTCAAAATTAAAAACAAACAAACAGTGCTTTCAGACCTCAAATAATGCAAAGAAAACAAGTTCATAATCATGTAGAAACAACCATGCTAATGTTTTAACTCAGGAAGAGTTCTGAAATCAACTGCTTGCCACCAGTCTTTCACACTGCTTCTGGCACAAAAAATGTAAGCAGTTCTTCTTTGTTTGATGGCTTGTGAATCCATCATCCTCTTGATTACATTCCAAAGGTTTTCAATGGGGTTCAGGTCTGGAGAATGGGCTGCCCATGACAGGGTTTTGATGTGGTGGTCTCTTAATTTTTTGCCAGAGCTGTATATTTTTTGAATATTTTTAAAAACATTTTTTTAACTTTTTTCATGCTTCAATAGTCTCCGTTGGAGATTAGAAGCTGCAGTTGTCCGATCGGCTCTGCTACATGCAGGTGATGATCAGATCGCCTGTATGTACCAGAACTGCTCACTTGCTACGAGCGCCGACCACTCAGTGGCGCTCATAGCAATCTGGCTATGACAACCATAGAAGTCTGCTGGAGACCTCTGGTTGTTATGCCAACCCATCGGTGACCCACGATCATATGACAGGGTCACCAATGGGCGTGATTTCAGAGATTGACAGCAGCTTTTAACAGGTTAACAGCCACGGGTGGATCGCGACTCCACCCGCAGCTGTTGCGGTAAATGTTAGCTGTATAAATCACCTGTCATGTGCCCGGAAAGGTGTGGGCTCAGCGTCGGAACCCGCACCAAACGGGGAGTCCGACATCGACGTACTATTACGCTTGATGTCGGTAAGGATTTAATGATGTCTAATCCCTGCCTATATGCATCTAAAACTCTGTCACTAGCTAAGCAGCACAGCACCTCTCCCAGTTCTGCCTATTGGTACACTCGGCTGAGCATGACATCACGGGTCTTTTATAGACCCAATGATACTATTCGCCCAGCTAATCACAGTAATGCCATAGCCAAGTTGGCTATGTCATTACAGTGACTGGCAGGCAATCCCCACAAGTTTATTGGCTGTCTAACAAGCACCAAACAAGCAGAGCAGGGACTTGAGCTTGCACATGAGCATTCAAAAATACTCATCTAGTAATGAGCATCTCGCTCATCACTACCTCTGATATTTCCCATGGTTGCTCTTCCAAGGACTGCAGTAGGCAAAAGATTTTAGGTGGATATAAATTTACTTAAATGTGTTGTCTGCTGCTCTGACAACCCCTATATTCACCTCAGGTGCCCGTGCCGTTGCAGCAGTGTTGGCACGGTCCTTT
>JARQOD010000002.1:510019251-510180253 GCA_033576555.1 Oophaga sylvatica | reverse complement strand
TTTTGTAATTTTCAAATTTTTAATTTTTATTCTGTTAAACCAGAGAGTTATGTGACACAAAATAGTTAATAAATAACATTTCCCACATGTCTACTTTACATCAGCACAATTTTGGGAACAACATTTTTTTTTGTTAGGAAGTTATAAGGGTTAAAAGTTGACCAGCAATTTCTCATTTTTACAGCAAAATTTACAAAACCATTTTTTTTACCACCTCACATTTGAAGTCACTTTGAGGGGTCTATATGGCAGAAAATACCCAAAAGTGACACCATTCTAAAAACTGCACCCCTCAAGCTACTCAAAACTACATTCAAGAAGATTATTAACCCTTCAGGTGCTTCACAGGAACTAAAGCAACGTGGAAGGAAAAAATGGACATTTTAATTTTTCCAACAAAAATTTTCTTTTAGCAGCAATTTTTTCATTTTTACATGGGCATCAGGATAAAATGGATCCTAAAATTTGTTGGGCAATTTCTCCTGAGTACACAGATACCTCATATGTGGTCATAAACCACTGTATGGGCGCACGGCAGGGCTCAGAAGGGAAGGAGCGCCATTTGACTTTTTGAATGGAAAATATGCTGGAATATTTAGCGGTTGCCATGTCACATTTGGAGAGTCCCTGTGTGCCTAAACATTGGAGCTCCCCCACAAGTGACCCCATTTTGGAAACTAGACACCCTAAGGAACTTATCTAGATGCATAGTGAGCACTTTAAACCCCCAGGTGCTTCACAAATTGATCCGTAAAAAAAAAAAAGTACTTTTTTTTCACAAAAATTTTCTTTATCCTCGGTTTTTTTCATTTTCACATGGGCAACAGTATAAATTGGATCCTAAAATTTGTTGGGCAATTTCTCCTGAGTACACAGATACCTCATATGTGGTCATAAACCACTGTTTGGGCGCACGGCAGGGCTCAGAAGGGAAGGAGCGCCATTTGACTTTTTGAATAGAAAATATGCTGGAATATTTAGCGCTTGCCATGTCGCATTTGGAGAGTCCCTGTGTGCCTAAACATTGGAGCTCCCCCACAAGTGACCCCATTTTGGAAACTAGACCCCCTAAGGAACTTATCTAGATGCATAGTGAGCACTTTGAACCCTCAGGTGCTTCACAAATTGATCCGTAAATAAAAGAAAGTACTTTTTTTTTTAAAAAAATTTTCTTTTAGCCTCAGTTATTTTCATTTTCACATGGGCAACAGTATAAATTGGATCCTAAAATTTGTTGGGCAATTTCTCCTGAGTACACAGATACCTCATATGTGGTCATAAACCACTGTTTGGGCGCACGGCAGGGCTCAGAAGGGAAGGAGCGCCATTTGACTTTTTGAATGGAAAATATGCTGGAATATTTAGCGCTTGCCATGTCGCATTTGGAGAGTCCCTGTGTGCCTAAACATTGGAGCTCCCCCATAAGTGACCCCATTTTGGAAACTAGACCCCCTAAGGAACTTATCTAGATGCATAGTGAGCACTTTGAACCCCCAGGTGCTTCACAAATTGATCCGTAAAAAAAAGAAAGTACTTTTTTTTCACAAAAATTTTCTTTTAGCCTCAGTTTTTTTTCATTTTCACATGGGCAACAGTATAAATTGGATCCTAAAATTTGTTGGGCAATTTCTCCTGAGTACACAGATACCTCATATGTGGTCATAAACCACTGTTTGGACGCACGGCAGGGCTCAGAAGGGAAGGAGCGCCATTTGACTTTTTGAATGGAAAATATGCTGGAATATTTAGCGGTTGCCATGTCGCATTTGGAGCGTTCCTGTGTGCCTAAACATTGGAGCTCCCCCACAAGTGACCCCATTTTGGAAACTAGACGCCCTAAGGAACTTATCTAGATGCATAGTGAGCACTTTGAACCCCCAGGTGCTTCACAGAAGTTTATAACGCAGAGCCGTGAAAATAAAAAATCATTTTTTTTTCTCAAAAAATGATTTTTTAGCCCACTATTTTTTATCTTCACAATGGTTACAGGAGAAATTGGACCCCAAAAGTTGTTGTCCAGTTTGTCCTGAATACGCTAGTATCCCATATGTGGGGGGGAACCACTGTTTGGGCACACGTCAGGGCTCGGAAGGGATGTAGTGACGCTTTGAAATGCCGACTTGATGGAATGGTCTGCGGGCATCTTGTTACGTTTGCAGAGCCCCTGATGTGCCTAAACAGTAGAAACTCCCCACAAGTGACCCCATTTTGGAAACTAGACCCTGCAAAGAACTTATCTAGATGTGTGGTGAGCACTTTGAACCCCCAAGGGCTACACAGAAGTTTATAACGCCCGAGCATGAAAATAAAAAAATCATATTTTTTCCACAATCAGGATCTTTTAGTCCCCAATTTTTTTATTTTCCCAAGGGTAACATGAGAAATTAGACCCCAAAAGTTGTTGTCCAATTTGTCCTGAGTATGCTGATATCCCATATGTGGGAGAAAAGTACTGTATGGGCACACGTCGGGGCTCGGATGGGAAGTAGTGACGTTTTGAAATGCCCACTTGATGGAATGGTCTTCAGGCGTCATGCATTTGCAGAGTCCCTGATGTGCCTAAACAGTAGAAACTCCCCACAAGTGACCCCATTTTGGAAACTAGATCCCCCAAGGAACTCCTATAGATGTGTGATAAGCACTTTGAATCTCCAAGTCCTTCACAGAAGTTTATAACGCAGAGCCGTGAAAATATAAAATCATTTTTTTTTTCCACAAAAATAATTTTTAGTCCCCAATTTTTTTCCCAATGTTAACAGGAGAAATTAGAACCCCCAAAGTTGTTGTGCAATTTTTTCCGAGTACGCTGATACCTCATATGTTGGGATAAACCACTGTTTGGGCATACGTCGGGGCTTGGAATAAAGGGAGCACTGTTTGACTTTTTGAACGCAAAATTTGCAGGAATCAACGGTGGCGCCATGTCGCGTATGGAGACCCCCTGATGTGCCTAAATAGTGGAAACCCCTCAATTCTAACTCCAACCCTAACCCCAACACACCCCTAACCCCAACCCTAACCCCTACACACACCTAACCCTAATACAAACCCTAATCATAACCCTAACCCCAGCACACCCCTAACCCTAATCCCAACTCTAACCATAAACCTAACTACAATTCCAACCCTAAGCCTAATTCCAACCCTAACCCAAATTCCAACCCTAACCGTAATTCTAACCTTAACCCTAATGCTAACCCTAGTTCTAACCCTAAGGCTGGGTTCATATTGCGTTTTACCAGCCCGTTCAACACGTAGCGTTGACCGGCTGGTAACGGTATAGCATAACGCGATCGCGTTATGCTATACCCGCTAGCGCAGATGAATCAGCAGATAATCAGCCGCGGATCCGCAGCAAAATGAGTCGCGGATCAGCAGCAAAATCCACCGCGGATCAGCAGCAAAATCAGCCGCGGATCAGCAGCAATATCCGCCGCGGATCCGCAACAAAATCAGCCGCGGATCAGCAGCAAAATCCACCGCGGATCAGCAGCAAAATCAGCCGCGGATCAGCAGCGAAATCCGCCGCGGATCAGCAGCGATATCCGCCGCGGATCAGCAGCGAAATCCGCCGCGGATCAGCAGCGAAATCCGCCGCGGATCAGCAGCGAAATCAGCCGCGGATCAGCAGCGAAATCAGCCGCGGATCAGCAGCGATATCCGCCGCGGATCAGCAGCGAAATCCGCCGCGGATCCGCAGCGAAATCCGCCGCGGATCAGCAGCGAAATCCACGGCGGATCAGCAGCGAAATCAGCCGCGGATCAGCAGCGATATCCGCCGCGGATCAGCAGCGAAATCCGCCACGGATCAGCAGCGAAATCAGCCGCGGATCAGCAGCGATATCCGCCGCGGATCAGCAGCGAAATCAGCCGCGGATCAGCAGCGATATCCGCCGCGGATCAGCAGCGAAATCCGCCACGAATCCGCAGCAGATCAGCAACTAAATCAGCCGCAGATCAGCAGCGAAATCCGCCGCGGATCAGCCGCGAAATCCGCCGCGGATCAGCAGCGATATCCGCCGCGGATCACCAGCGATACCCGCCGCGGATCCGCAGCAAAATCAGCTGCGGATCAGCAGCAAAATCCACTAGGAAAAAAAAATTCTTTATTTTATTATTTGTCCCTACCTATGACAGGGGGGGTTCATTTACTTTTTTTTTATTTTGATCACTGTGACAGTTTATCACAGTGATCAAAATAAATTATTGTACAATGGAGGGCGCACTGTGCATGCGCCGGCCGGCGGGCGCACTGCGCATGCGCCCGCCATTTTCCAAGATGGCGGCGCCCATGAAGAATCCCGGGCAGCCGCCGGGACGGTTCCAGGGACATCGGTGGACCGGGAGAGGTGAGTAGGGGACGTCGGAAGGTGAGGGGGGGGGATCGGAAGGTGAGGGGGGGGATCGGAAGGTGAGGGGGGGTGATCGCAGGAGCAGGGGAGCAGACAGCGACGGCGGTGACCGATCGCTGCCATCTTTCGATGGCGGCGGCCGATCATCGCCGTGACATGGTGTGGGGGGGGTCTGATCGCGGTCTCCAGCCATGGCAGATGCTATTGCAGCATCGGCCATTGCTGGATTGTAATATTTCACCAGTTTCATTGGTGAAATATTACAAATCGCTCTGATTGGCTGTTTCACTTTTAACAGCCAATCAGAGCGATCGTGGCCACCTGGGGGTTAAGCCAACCCCCCTGTGGTGATGCAGTAAGGGTCCTGTTACTGCGGGTCGGGTGACCTTTCAGTGACCCCGGTCCCCCGACCCGCAGGAACATGATTTATAGCATGACGCCGACGTCGGCGTCATAGGTCGGGATGGCACAGGTTTTCATGACGCCGACGTCGGCGTCATGGGTCGGGAAGGGTTTAAAGGAAGGTGTCAGTGCCACACAGACCCCTACACAGACTGCCTGGAGACTGCATGCTGATAAGACCTGAAGATACAGCCTGGATCCCTATAAAAAGGCCTGCAAACAGCGTGCACTAAACTACACTGCCTGGAGATTGGAGCTGGACACTGGACGATCCATCTTGGACCACAACAGCCTGGATATTGCCTGGAGACACTGTGCCTGGACTCAAGACCTATCCAAAGTGCAAGAATGTGAGTAGAATCATAGAATCATAGAATGGTAGAGTTGGAAGGGACCTCCTGGGCCATCTGGTCCAACCCCCTGCTCAAAGCAGGATTCTCTAAATCATCCCAGACAGATGTCTGTCCAGCCTCTGTTTGAAGACTTCCATTGAAGGAGAACTCACCACCTCTCGTGGCAGCCTGTTCCACTCCTTGATCACCCTAACTGTCAAAAAGTTTTTTCTAATATCTAATCTGTGTCGCCTCCCATTCAGTTTCATCCCATTGCTTCTAGTCTTTCCTTGTGCAAATGAGAATAAAGATGATCCTTCTACAATGTGACAGCCCTTGAGATATTTGTAGACAGCTATTAAGTCTCCTCTCAGTCTTCTTTTTTGCAAGCTAAACATTCCCAAATCCTGCAACCGTTCCTCATAGGACATGGTTTGTAGACCGGTCACCATTCTGGTGGCTCTTCTTTGAACTTGCTCCAGTTTGTTGATGTCTTTTTTAAAATGTGGTGCCCAAAACTGGACACAGTATTCCAGATGAGGTCTGACCAAAGAGGAGTAGAGGGCAATAATGACCTCACGTGATCTAGACTGTATGCTTCTGTTGATACATCCTAGAATTGTATTTTCCTTTTTTGCTGCTGCATCACACTGTTGACTCATGTTCAGTCTGTTATCAATTAGTATACCCAAGTCTTTTTCACATGTGCTGTTACTTAGCCCTATTCCTCCCATTTTGTATATGCTTTTTTCATTTTTATTGCCCAGATGTAGTACTTTGCATTTTTCCCTGTTAAAAACCATTCTGTTAGTTGCTGCCCACTGCTCCAGTTTATTTATATCTTTTTGAATCCTCTCTCTCTCTTCTCTAGTATTAGCTACCCCTCCTAGCTTTGTGTCATCAGCAAATTTGATCAGTTTACCCTCAATTCCTTCATCTAAATCATTGTATAAAGATGTTGAACAATACAGGGCCCAAAACAGAGCCTTGTGGTACCCCACTTGAGACATTCTTCCAACTGGATGTGCAGCCATTTACGACCACTCTTTGATTCCGATCACTAAGCCAGTTATGAATCCACCTAACAGTTGCCTTGTCCATTCCATACTTAGTCATTTTTTCAATAAGGATTGTGTGAGATACTTTGTCAAATGCTTTGCTGAAGTCAAGATATACTATATCTACAGCATTTCCCTGATCCACCCAGTCAGTGATTCTGTCATAGAAGGAAATTAAGTTAGTCTGACATGACTTATTAGTTACAAACCCATGCTGACTTTGTTTAATCACTTCATTCTTATGCAAATTCTTTAACCAAATGACAGGCTGTCCTTATAATGTAATATGTGCTCATGTAATTTTTTTTTTTTTTGCAGCATGTCTTCTGGATCAGAATATTCACCATCCCGGCAAGAACTGGCCGAAGCAGAGCATGATGTGAGTATCTTCCTGCCTTTGGGTAAGTATAGCTGCAGAATCTACAAATGGCTAAAATTTGTGTTTCTTTTTCAGACATCATCGTCGGACACGGGCATTGAGGAGTCTCAGCAGGAGCAGTCGCAGCCGAGTCAAGTCCCGGTGGCGAGACGGAATGTAAGTATATAGCCTTTGAATGTCTATTTCTTTTCTACTCCTATTGTTCTTTTATTTTTAAAAAATATACAAGATTGTAATTTTTATTTTGTTTCTTCTAGGTTCCACAACGGGACGACGACCTGTATGTGGATAATGAGGCCCTCATCTCCCAGGTCCATGAGCGTGTCCCGTTGTGGGACAGCCGTGATCCGCAGTACAAGGACAATGTGGTGACCCGGCGGCTATGGAACGAGGTGGCCGCAGCGTTGATGGATGGCTGGGACAGCGCCTCTCCAAACCTGAAAAAGGCGTTTAGTAAGTATTTTCATTCTCTGTAATGCTGCACTCACTGTTGTTCCTGAGGCCACTGATGGGTTTACAGGCAGATATATTCTGCCAGTAAACCCAACAGTGCCCTATGGTTCAACACTGACTGCCCTGTGTATGCTCTTGCAATGTGTTCTGCATTCTAGTGTTAGTTTTTATGCTGCACTCACTGTTGTTCCTGAGGCCACTGATGGGTTTACTGGCAGATATATTCTGCCAGTAAACCCAACAGTGCCCTATGGTTCAACACTGACTGCCCTGTGTATGCTCTTGCAATGTGTTCTGCATTCTAGTGTTTGTTTTTATGCTGCACTCACTGTTGTTCCTGAGGCCACTGATGGGTTTACTGGCAGATATATTCTGCCAGTAAACCCAACAGTGCCCTATGGTTCAACACTGACTGCCCTGTGTATGCTCTTGCAATGTGTTCTGCATTCTAGTGTTTGTTTTTATGCTGCACTCACTGTTGTTCCTGAGGCCACTGATGGGTTTACTGGCAGATATATTCTGCCAGTAAACCCAACAGTGCCCTATGGTTGAACACTGACTGCCCTGTGTATGCTCTTGCAATGTGTTCTGCATTCTAGTGTTTGTTTTTATGCTGCACTCACTGTTGTTCCTGAGGCCACTGATGGGTTTACTGGCAGATGTATTCTGCCAGTAAACCCAACAGTGCCCTATGGTTCAACACTGACTGCCCTGTGTATGCTCTTGCAATGTGTTCTGCATTCTAGTGTTTGTTTTTATGCTGCACTCACTGTTGTTCCTGAGGCCACTGATGGGTTTACTGGCAGAAATATTCTGCCAGTAAACCCAACAGTGCCCTATGGTTGATCACTGACTGCCCTGTGTATGCTCTTGCAATGTGTTCTGCATTCTAGTGTTTGTTTTTATGCTGCACTCACTGTTGTTCCTGAGGCCACTGATGGGTTTACTGGCAGATATATTCTGCCAGTAAAACCAACAGTGCCCTATGGTTCAACACTGACTGCCCTGTGTATGCTCTTGCAATGTGTTCTGCATTCTAGTGTTTGTTTTTATGCTGCACTCACTGTTGTTCCTGAGGCCACTGATGGGTTTACTGGCAGATATATTCTGCCAGTAAACCCAACAGTGCCCTATGGTTGAACACTGACTGCCCTGTGTATGCTCTTGCAATGTGTTCTGCATTCTAGTGTTTGTTTTTATGCTGCACTCACTGTTGTTCCTGAGGCCACTGATGGGTTTACTGGCAGATATATTCTGCCAGTAAACCCAACAGTGCCCTATGGTTCAACACTGACTGCCCTGTGTATGCTCTTGCAATGTGTTCTGCATTCTAGTGTTTGTTTTTATGCTGCACTCACTGTTGTTCCTGAGGCCACTGATGGGTTTACTGGCAGATATATTCTGCCAGTAAACCCAACAGTGCCCTATGGTTCAACACTGACTGCCCTGTGTATGCTCTTGCAATGTGTTCTGCATTCTAGTGTTTGTTTTTATGCTGCACTCACTGTTGTTCCTGAGGCCACTGATGGGTTTACTGGCAGATATATTCTGCCAGTAAACCCATCAGTGCCCTATGGTTCAACACTGACTGCCCTGTGTATGCTCTTGCAATGTGTTCTGCATTCTAGTGTTTGTTTTTATGCTGCACTCACTGTTGTTCCTGAGGCCACTGATGGGTTTACTGGCAGATATATTCTGCCAGTAAACCCAACAGTGCCCTATGGTTCAACACTGACTGCCCTGTGTATGCTCTTGCAATGTGTTCTGCATTCTAGTGTTTGTTTTTATGCTGCACTCACTGTTGTTCCTGAGGCCACTGATGGGTTTACTGGCAGATATATTCTGCCAGTAAACCCAACAGTGCCCTATGGTTGAACACTGACTGCCCTGTGTATGCTCTTGCAATGTGTTCTGCATTCTAGTGTTTGTTTTTATGCTGCACTCACTGTTGTTCCTGAGGCCACTGATGGGTTTACTGGCAGATATATTCTGCCAGTAAACCCAACAGTGCCCTATGGTTCAACACTGACTGCCCTGTGTATGCTCTTGCAATGTGTTCTGCATTCTAGTGTTTGTTTTTATGCTGCACTCACTGTTGTTCCTGAGGCCACTGATGGGTTTACTGGCAGATATATTCTGCCAGTAAACCCAACAGTGCCCTATGGTTCAACACTGACTGCCCTGTGTATGCTCTTGCAATGTGTTCTTCATTCTAGTGTTTGTTTTTATGCTGCACTCACTGTTGTTCCTGAGGCCACTGATGGGTTTACTGGCAGATATATTCTGCCAGTAAACCCAACAGTGCCCTATGGTTCAACACTGACTGCCCTGTGTATGCTCTTGCAATGTGTTCTGCATTCTAGTGTTTGTTTTTATGCTGCACTCACTGTTGTTCCTGAGGCCACTGATGGGTTTACTGGCAGATATATTCTGCCAGTAAACCCAACAGTGCCCTATGGTTCAACACTGACTGCCCTGTGTATGCTCTTGCAATGTGTTCTGCATTCTAGTGTTTGTTTTTATGCTGCACTCACTGTTGTTCCTGAGGCCACTGATGGTTTACTGGCAGATATATTCTGCCAGTAAACCAACAGTGCCCTATGGTTCAACACTGACTGCCCTGTGTATGCTCTTGCAATGTGTTCTGCATTCTAGTGTTTGTTTTTATGCTGCACTCACTGTTGTTCCTGAGGCCACTGATGGGTTTACTGGCAGATATATTCTGCCAGTAAACCCAACAGTGCCCTATGGTTCAACACGGACTGCCCTGTGTATGCTCTTGCAATGTGTTCTGCATTCTAGTGTTTGTTTTTATGCTGCACTCACTGTTGTTCCTGAGGCCACTGATGGGTTACTGGCAGATATATTCTGCCAGTAAACCCAACAGTGCCCTATGTTCAACACTGACTGCCCTGTGTATGCTCTTGCAATGTGTTCTGCATTCTAGTGTTTGTTTTTTATGCTGCACTCACTGTTGTTCCTGAGGCCACTGATGGGTTTACTGGCAGATATATTCTGCCAGTAAACCCAACAGTGCCCTATGGTTCAACACTGACTGCCCTGTGATGCTCTTGCAATGTGTTCTGCATTCTAGTGTTTGTTTTTATGCTGCACTCACTGTTGTTCCTGAGGCCACTGATGGGTTTACTGCAGATATATTTGCAGTAACCCAACAGTGCCCATGTTCAACATGTCCATCTGCAATCCATTAGTAGAAATAGCAAATTTGCCCCGTGTTCAACCTGACTGCCGTGTATGCTCTGAATTGTTCTGCTTTAGTTTGTTTTTATGTGCATCACTGTGTTCTGAGCCTGATGTTCTGCAGATATTCTGCCGTACAACAGCCTTGTTCACATCATGACATGTGGTTTTGGCTATGTGTTTGCTTTATTCATTTTTTGATGTCCAGTCACTCTGTTCCTCATGTAGGTGTTTTTCTGCCATATATTGTAACAGCAAACATTTTTATTTTTTTATTTTGATCATCAGTAAACAAAATCCGCACACGATGGCGCTCGATGAAGGACCGCTTCAACACTTATGTTCGAGCAGATGGACAGGTTCGCAGTGGTTCTGCAGCAAGGCCCAGAAATAAATATCGCTATTATCGCGAGTTGGCGTTCCTGAGACCGGTCCTTGCTAGCAGAGCGTAAGTTTTTTTTGATTTTCTTTTTTTTTTTTTAAGTTTTTTATTTATTTTATTTTCCACAGCTGATGCTTCTTGTTCATGCATTATAGTAAGTTTTTTTTTCTTTCCACAGCACCTGGAGCAGCACCATGCAGCCTGTCCCTGAAGCGGTCCTTCCTCGGACAACCTTGGACTTGTCCCAGCCATCCGACACCCTGGAAGCAACTTGCAGGTCAGCAACACGGACAGCTGGTGACCAGGAAGCTGGTCCATCAAGTGTTCCCCTCTCCCAGGTCTCTGGCACTGGTTATGCGGGCACTTCCCGCCAGCGGCAGAGGGCCATGGAGAGGAATGTCTTGCCCGAGTTTGTTCACTTGAGCGAGTCCTTTCAAGGCAATATCAAGACGCTTGGAGGCAGAGTTGGTAGCGGTTTTTCACTGATGGAACGTGGTTTTACCCACATGGATCACCGTTTCAACTGTGTCGAACAGCGTCTTGATCGCCTGGAGGCCGACCTCAACAGACCAGCGCACCATTTTTTCAGTAAAATAGAACGGGGCATGGCGGAACACCTTACTCCTGAGCAACAGCTGAGTGTGATGCAGGCCTGCAGCACTGCTTTCTTGCAGCAGATGCAGCAGAATCGGTACGTGCAGCAGTCAGTGGTTGCATATCCAACAGTGCCACCACTGATTCGCCACACATCACTACCGACTTCTGCTGCATACCACTGCACGGCCACCAGCATTCCGAGTCACCACTACACCACCACAAGTCCGAGTACTGTTGGACACTCCACCGTCGCCACCACCATGGCAAGCGCTGCTCCTGTGTGGAGCAACACCCCACAGACACTGGTCCACAGTCATGCACTCAAGCCACCGCAGTACCTGCTTGGGCCATGGCACCCACTTCTCCTTCTAGGAGTACCGCCACCAGTCAACAATTTCCCGCCACAGCACCCACTGATCCTATGAGTACCGTCACCAGTCAGCAACAATCCATTTCAAGGGCACCCACTTCTCCTTCTATGAGTACCGACACCAGTCAACAATTTACCGCCACAGCACCCACTGATCCTATGAGTACCGCCACCAGTCAGCAACAATCCATTTCAAGGGCACCCACTTCTCCTTAGAACACCGCCAACCCTTTGGTTACTCCGAGCACTGCCAACACTTCCACCGCCACTGCCACCACCGAGCATGAGAGCGGTGACCCACATTCAGTCTTTTTTGTTTCAAGGCCAAGGTCAACCAGCTCAAGGCGGACACAGAGAAGTCGGTCCATGCATACTCCTGTCCCCAAGAAGAAAAATAAAAAATCTTTGTTTGTCCATCCCCCCTCTCCTCCTAATGTGTCTCAAAGTGACTCTCATTTGATGTGTGATCTTCCTTCACCCACTACTTTTGTTTCCCCTTCCCCTCGAAACCCTTTATCGGTTTCCAGCCGCTCTTCATCTCTGCACACCCCCAGAGTATCGAAATCACCACCAAAACGCCAGTAGCAATAAAAAATTTGTAATAAAAAAGCAGATTTCTATACAACTTCTGTGGCAGTGACGATACATATAGCATCTTGTTATAGCATCTTGTACAAACATTGTACTAATCAGATTTTTCTATGACTACTGGGGCAGTGACTACCAATTGCATGTTGTACAAACATTGTACTAATCTGATTTTTCTATGACTACTGGGGCAGTGACTACCAATTGCATGTTGTACAAACATTGTACTAATCTTATTTTTCTATGACTACTGGGGCAGTGACTACCAATTGCATGTTGTACAAACATTGTACTAATCTGATTTTTCTATGACTACTGGGGCAGTGACTACCAATGGCATCTTGTACAAACATTGTACTAATCTGATTTTTCTATTACTAGTGGGGCAGTGACTACCAATTGCATGTTGTACAAACATTGTACTAATCTGATTTTTCTATGACTACTGGGGCAGTGACTACCAATGGCATCTTGTACAAACATTGTACTAATCTGATTTTTCTATTACTAGTGGGGCAGTGACTACCAATTGCATGTTGTACAAACATTGTACTAATCTGATTTTTCTATGACTACTGGGGCAGTGACTACCAATTGCATGTTGTACAAACATTGTACTAATCTTATTTTTCTATGACTACTGGGGCAGTGACTACCAATTGCATGTTGTACAAACATTGTACTAATCTGATTTTTCTATGACTACTGGGGCAGTGACTACCAATGGCATCTTGTACAAACATTGTACTAATCTGATTTTTCTATTACTAGTGGGGCAGTGACTACCAATTGCATGTTGCACAAACATTGTACTAATCTGATTTTTCTATGACTACTGGGGCAGTGACTACCAATGGCATCTTGTACAAACATTGTACCAATCTGATTTTTCTATTACTAGTGGGGCAGTGACTACCAATGGCATCTTGTACAAACATTGTACTAATCTGATTTTTCTATGACTACTGGGGCAGTGACTACCAGTGGCATCTTGTACAAACATTGTACTAATCTGATTTTTCTATGACTACTGGGGCAGTGACTACCAATTGCATGTTGTACAAACATTGTACTAATATGATTTTTCTATGACTACTGGGGCAGTGACTACCAATTGCATGTTGTACAAACATTGTACTAATCTGATTTTTCTATGACTACTGGGGCAGTGACTACCAATGGCATCTTGTACAAACATTGTACTAATCTGATTTTTCTATTACTAGTGGGGCAGTGACTACCAATTGCATGTTGTACAAACATTGTACTAATCTGTTTTTTCTATTACTACTGGGGCAGTGACTACCAATGGCATCTTGTACAAACATTGTACTAATCTGATTTTTCTATGACTACTGGGGCAGTGACTACCAATGGCATCTTGTACAAACATTGTACTAATCTGATTTTTCTATTACTAGTGGGGCAGTGACTACCAATTGCATGTTGTACAAACATTGTACTAATCTGATTTTTCTATGACTACTGGGGCAGTGACTACCAATGGCATCTTGTACAAACATTGTACTAATCAGATTTTTCTATTACTACTGGGGCAGTGACTACCAATTGCATGTTGTACAAACATTGTACTAATCTGATTTTTCTATGACTACTGGGGCAGTGACTACCAATTGCATGTTGTACAAACATTGTACTAATCTGATTTTTCTATGACTACTGGGGCAGTGACTACCAATTGCATGTTGTACAAACATTGTACTAATCTGATTTTTCTATGACTACTGGGGCAGTGACTAACAATTGCATGTTGTACAAACATTGTACTAATCTGATTTTTCTATGACTACTGGGGCAGTGACTACCAATGGAATCTTGTACAAACATTGTACTAATCTGATTTTTTTATAACTTCTGGGCCACTGACAATACCATGCTCATGTTGGACACAAATTCTACTAATCTGATCTATCAAAAACCTTTGTGTGAATAGAAATATTTACTTTTTTTGTTAATAAAAAGAAATTATAATGTGATCTATACAAATGTAATCAAAAAAATCATTGGCAATTCAAATGTTGTTTTCCTGTTGTACAAAATAAATGTGCCAATCTTCTTTTAGTAATTTTGGTTTGCTTGTGTGTTTATTTCGCCACCTACACACTGCGACGTACACACACTGCGATGTACACTTTGCGTTTTTGACTACACATAACTACAGGAATGACACAAGTTTGTGTACTTCATGGAGATATGTTTAGTCCAAAACACAAATATATTACTTTTTTTGCAACAACAGTCTGTCTGTCTGATAATATTGCACAGACTGAATAGAGGATGGTGTTGAGTGCAAGGCATATCTATTTAACCTTGCCAGATATACTAAAAAATGAAATGAGTAGGTGTGTTTTTGACATTATTTCACTTTGTGATACAAGGCCAGGGATTCTAGATATAGCTTGTAATTGAGCACATCCTCTATTCAGTGTGTCTTGAAGAAACAGAGGAGATGATGGTGAAAATACACTTTATATGTACAATACCCTGACCTTGTATCATTACTATCACACCTGGCCAGGTGAATAGACGAGTTTTAACCAGATGCGTTGCTTCATTATGCATATATTTGAAGCGTACTGTAGT
This sequence comes from Oophaga sylvatica, assembly GCA_033576555.1. Taxonomy (NCBI): domain Eukaryota; kingdom Metazoa; phylum Chordata; class Amphibia; order Anura; family Dendrobatidae; genus Oophaga; species Oophaga sylvatica. The sequence goes on along the minus strand of JARQOD010000002.1, from coordinate 510,165,535 downwards.
GTGCTGCTGTTTATAACTCATGTGTACTCACCTGCCCAGCCTTGTATCATTACTATCACACCTGGGCAGGTGAATAGACATGAGTTTTAACAGCAGCGTTGCTTCAGTCTGCATTAATTTGAAGCATACTGTAGTGATGCTGCTGTTTAGAACTCATGTGTACTCACCTGCCCAGGATTGATAAATTCTGAAGTGACGATGCGTTATTTGGGGCATCACCACTTCAGCATGCCACCAGCCATTGGTATAGAACAAGATGTATAATCTTTATTATCTCTGTGTTCCAAATCAAGTCACAGTGACACAAATAATTTATGTGTTAAATAAAGGTCATACAACTTGTGTGCATGTATATTTAACTACATAGTCAGGATTAAAAATAAATTCATGATGCACACAAAATATGCATCATGAATTCACTGGCCATTTCATAATTGTTTTTTAATTTAAAAACAGACTGCACGTGGTACAGGTATAAACAGAGGTATTTTATTGAAGTAAAAAAAAAAAAATTTATTTACATACAGACAAGAACATTCTTTTACACCATTTGTTCTTGCCAATCCACCCGTCCTACATCTGAGATGAAGTAGGCCGCAAATTGGTCTCTCATTTGGCTGACTTCAACAGAAGACCTGAGAGGGTGCTGAGTGAACTCAGGCAATGGGTTAGGAGCTGCATCATCAAGTTCAAAGTTTGGGTGCTCTTTCGCCATGACAAAGTTATGTAGCACCACACAGGCCTTCACAACTTCCTCCACTGTTTGCACTTTCAGATGAATGGCTGTGCCCAGAATGCGCCACCTGGAAACCAGTATACCGAAGGCACACTCTACAGTTCTCCTTGCCCTGGTCAGCCTGTAATTGAAAATTTTTTTGTTGTGGTCCAAGTCCCGGCTGGAGTAGGGTTTAAGTAGGTGTTGGCTCATCTGGAATGCCTCATCCCCAACCATTACAAATGGCATTGCTGGACCTTCGGTGTGGGGAAGAGGCCGTGGCATGGGGAAATTAAACTGGTTTCCATACAACCTCCGTCCCATGTCCGAGTTCTTAAACGCCTGTGAATCATTCCCACGGCCAAATGCCCCAATGTCCACTGCAACAAACATACAGTCTGCATCCGCAATGGCCATAAGAACTGTAGAATAGTACTTCTTGTAATTGTAGTACTCCGAGCCTGTTCTTTTAGGTTTGATGATGCGGATGTGTTTCCCATCAACTGCTCCCAAACAGTTGGGGAAATTGCATGTTGTCCAGAATTTTTCTGCTATTTCTAGCCACTTTTTGGTGTTGGGCAGGGGCATAAATTCCGGACAGAGAACAGTCCACAATGCCCGGCAGGTGTCAACAACAATTCCTGACAACGTGGAGATACCAATCCGGTACTGGAAGTGAAGTGAAGACAGGCTCTCTCCAGTAGCAAGGAATCTATAGAAAGAACAAAAAAATTATTATTGTATATGTTTTTGTAAAACATTAATAAACCAAAAAATGGCATCAAAATAATTCTGCAGGTCTTTGTTTACTAGCTGTCAGAACAATAATTCTGTCATCTTTGTAATAGTACATGGCATAAGTAATACAATGATGCAGGCATTGGTTTCTCAATAATACGTACCGTAATGTCACCAGGAGTCTTTCCTCTGGAGGAATCGCCCGACGCAGCTGGGTGTCCTGTCTCCTTATTAATTGTTGTACCCGAGCAAGTAAATCCATGAAGGATTGTTGTGACATCCGGGTGTAGTCGTTAAATTTCTCCGGGTTTGACTGCAGCTCACTGTAGAGGGTGTGATACGCTCCACGACTCTCCCGGAGTTCAACAATGGGATGTACCCACAAATGCCGCCGCTGCCGTCTACGCTGTCTATCTCTCTTCCTTTGTTCATGGCAAGCAACGGCATAAGACTGTGCCATAGCCATGTCCACATCCAGGTTAAAGAAGAAATTCTGCATAAGCTGATCCATGTTCACCAAGGCAAATGCAAGCAAATGTAAAAAAGGGCTGTGAACAGGCTCTATATAAATATTTTCAATAAGACACGCCCACTGGTGTCCCATTGGTGGGTTCTGTTGCAAGAATTTTTCAAGGATTTTCATCATGTGTTTTGCACAGAAAAAAACGCAAACGCATACAAAAACGCTTTAAATCGCATACAATCGCTTACAAACGCTGCGTTTTTTAAAAGCAATGCGCACTATTCGACTGCAAAAAATCGCAGCGATTACACGCGTTTGCACGCGGATTTTTCATGCGTTTCATGTGCTCACGATGCGCAGCGCTAAAAACGCAAGTGTGAAAGTAGCCTAAGAAGACATCCATCCCATTTGAGGACTCTTCAAGTTTACGAGACCTAATGGACAGGAAGGCTGATATTCTCCTGAAACGGGCGTGGGAGTCATCTGCGGCCTTGATCAGAACAAACATAGCAGCCACGTCCATGGCGAGATCTATGTTTTCGTGGATGGGGCAATTGGAGGAACATTCGTCCAATAAGACCCCAAGAGACGATATCTTAGCCTCCCTTTCCCCAATAAAATCCGCTACCGCCTTCCTGGCTGATACATCTGCAGAATTTGTCAGATTCTCCGCTAGGAATAGTTCTCTGTCCAATGCGGCCCGTAGAGCTATTTGGTTAAAATCATGGTCAGGGGACAATGCCTCCATGACCAAGCTGTGCTCCATTCCCTTCTCCTGGTTGAGGATATTTGGACCAGCATTGGATAACATCCTGTCATGGTATAGGAAATGGTTAATGTCCTGTCTAGGGTTGAGCATTCCGATACCGAAACCGGTTCCGATACCTGAAATCCAATGTAAGTCTATGGGAACAAAATATCGGAATATTTTTAATTCCGATATTTTGTTCCCATAGACTTACATTGGATTTCAGGTATCGGAACCGGGTTTCGGTATCGGAATGCTCAACCCTAGTCCTGTCCATCAGGGTTAACTTTTGCTGGCCTCCCTTTGGATCTGGGAGGGTATTTATACCCAGTCCAGAGGGAGATTCTCTGTCAGCTATACTTTCGTTGTGACTGTGTATTTGACCCCCCTGGTTTGTGTGTATACTGCTCTGCTTGTTTGACTCCTGTGTATGACCCGGTCTGTTTGCTCTCTCTGCTCTCTGTCTCACGTTTTGCTTATATTGTCTTCTCCGGTTCTGACCTCCTGGCTTGGCTATCGATACTCTGTTACCGTTTTGTCCCTATTGTACTGTCTATTGCCCGCTCTGGTTTACTGATCTATTGCTACGTACTGACTATCCGTTCTGTCTAACCCTTTGGTACTGTCGTGCTATCTTGTGCTCTGATCTCGGCCTGTCCTGGTTTTCGTCTCTGTCTTTGCCCCTTGGTAACTTTATCTCGTTGTTACCCTGCTAGGAGTTTTCCTGCAGTTCCTAGATCTCTGGAGCTTAGGCCATGCCCCCAGCAGTCATGTGCTGCAGGTCCTGTCATGTGCTGCAGGTCTGCAGTACACATCATTCATTACTGCTGCCTCTGAGAGACGTGTGGCCAGCTCCGCCCCTTGGCTGTCACATGCTGCGAAAGGTCCTGTTACACAGAAACACACGTCTTCTCTGCTGCGGCTCTGCTTACAGGTATCTGGGGGCACAGTTGGTTTACTTAGGACACGTGCACTGGCTCAGTGAGCATGTGCAGTGCGGTGTCCTTGACATTATAGCTGACCGTTACAGTCTTTCCCTGGTGGTGGGGTGTTAGCACATTATGGATCCGGTACGGGCTCTCACTGAGCAGGTTAATGAGCTCTCCCAGCTTATGCAGAAGCTGTCTATGGAGCAGCAAAATCTGGTTCAGTCGCATCAGCAGGTACAGAGAGATGTGGCAGACGCTCTAATGGGGTCTGTTCCGTCGGGGTTCCAGGAGGGGGGCCCCACTGATGTATCTCTTGCGGACCCCGACCCCCTGTAAAATTACCCGACAATTTTTCTGGAGATAAAAAATTGTTTAGGGTTTTTAAGGAGGGATGCAAGTTGTTCTTTGAATTGCGTCCCCGGACCTCTGGAAATGAAAGGCAGAGGATGGGGATCGTAATGTCCTTATTAAGGGGGGCTCCGCAAGCATGGGCTTTCTCTCTCTCTTCCTCTGCTCCTGAACGTATGTCTGTGAACCTGTTCTTTGAGGCTCTGGGGCACATTTATGACGAGCCTGATAGAGTGCGTCTGGCTGAGGATATGGTGATGAGTGTGACACAGGGGAGGAACTCTGCTGAATGGTTCTGCTCAGAGTTCAGACGTTGGACCGCGGAAGTTTCCTGGAATGATGCCGCCCTGAGGGGGTTGTTCCGCAGGGGCCTATCTGACCGTCGCTCTGGCATTACATCCTCCTCCCGATACTCTGGAGGACGCCATGATGCAGGCGGTCCGTATGGACCGGAGACTTCGTGCTAGGGGAATGATGCAACAAGAGACTCCCTTGTACTCCAAATTGTGTTACACCGCACCCGCATCTGAGCCCATGGAGATGGAGGCTGTCTCAGGAAAGGAACGAGAGAGAAGACACCGTAAAGACAACCGTCTATGCTTTTACTGTGGAGCCTCTGGACATTGGAAAAGGGACTGTCCTTCCTGCCCTTCTTCTGTGAAATCATCAGGAAAACTACTGAGTCTGGGCAACAATCGTGGAGGTTGCCCAGACTCCCAGGTACATTTTTTTTCGCTTGCTAAAATGGTGCTCCAGGTTGAATTGGAACTTGCTGGCGGTTCTGTTATGACCACCGCCTTTGTTGACTGTGGTTCCTCCATTAATCTGATTGATGCCCAATTTGTGACTCTTAATAAGATAGGGACAGTCAGGTTGAAAGATCCTGTTAAAATTGTGGCTGTGGATTCATCCCCTCTTGCCCGTGATGGAATTTGTTTTATGTCTGAAGTTTTTTCTATGAAAGTGGGTTCCACTCACGTGGAAAAATTAAGTTGCTTTATTCTGAATAATCTGCCTGCATGACTGGTATTGGGGATGCCCTGGCTGCAACGCCACAATCCTCTCATTGATTGGGCAAAAGGGGAGATCACCCGATGGGGATGTAATAATAATGGTTGTAACGGGTCTGGGAGGCGGAACCTCTGAGCTATTATACAAGGAGGCTTACCTTGTAAAGGAGCAGGTGGCGCCCGGGGAAGACGGACAGGGAGTCACGGCAAGTGACCGGGGCAGTCTCTGGACAGACAGGCAGGAGGTCACGGCAAGTGACCGGGGCAGTCTCTGGATAGACAGGCAGGTAGTCACGGCAAGTGACCGGGGCAGTCTCTGGATAGACAGGCAGGAAGTCACGGCAAGTGACCGGGGCAGTCTCTGGATAGACAGGCAGGTAGTCACGGCAAGTGACCGGGGCAGTCTCTGGATAGACAGGCAGATAGTCACGGCAAGTGACCGGGGCAGTCTCTGGATAGACAGGCAGGTAGTCACAGCAAGTGACCGGGGCAGTCTCTGGATAGACAGGCAGGAAGTCACGGCAAGTGACCGGGGCAGTCTCTGGATAGACAGGCAGGTATGACCTGTGATGGTTGAGCCTCCCGGTAGGCTAGCAGGCAGATGGTAGATGTGCGTCCTCAGATAAACACGCTGACTGGTCCATAGACAGACTGACAGGTGATGGTGGACAGACTGTCGGACGTTGACGCCTCCAGGTAGGTAGCAGCCTAGCAGACTGGTAACCGGTGAACATCAGCAGATACACGGGCAGGCTGGTCCATAGACAGACTGGCAGGTGATGGCGGGCAGACTGTCGGACGGTGGAGCCTCCAGGTAGGCTAGCGGACAGGTAGCAGACAGCAAACTGGCAGGAAACAGGCAGGTAACTGGTAACGGAACCTGAGGGCTGAAGCAGAGTAGTGAACAGGGCAACAACATTGCTCGGGCACCTCCATTAAGGAGGAGGTGCTTTATATAAGGTGGAATCCTCCGGCATTGGCCGGGGACCTTTTTGAAAGATGCGCGCGGCCCCTTTAAGAGGGGGGAGTGCACGTGCGCGCGCCCTAAGCCCAGTGGCAGGGAAGGAGCGCGCAGCCCCAGCAGGGTGGAAGGAGGACGCCGAGCGAGGGTAAGGGGAGCGACGTCCCTGCCTGGCAGAGGACGCTGGCGCAGGGGAACAGCGTCCCTGCCTGGCAGAGGACAGGGGGCGCAGGGGAACAGCGTCCCTGCCTGGCAGAGGACAGGGACGCTGGCGCCGGCGCTACAGTACCCCCCCCTTTAGGCCCCCCCTTCTTAGGCCAGAAAGAAATTTAGCTAGGATGAGAGGGGCATGGATGTTCTCCCGAGGCTCCCACGTTCTCTCCTCAGGACCAAACCCCTTCCAATCCACCAGAAAATAGGTCTTTCTCCTTACCCTTTTGGTGGCCAGAATGTTCTCTACCTCAAATTCGTTTTCAGCAGAAACTGGAGCAGGAGGTGTACCTGTAGGCTTGACAAAAGAGTTAAGTACCACGGTTTGAGGAGAGATACATGGAAGGAGTTAGGAATCCGCAAATTGGCCGGGAGTCTCAATTTATAGGACACCGGGTTGATCTGACTGATGACCTCCAGAGGACCGATGAACCGAGGACCTAATTTGTAGGAAGGAATCTTGAGCCGAACATACTTGGACGAGAGCCAGACTTTATCTCCAGGACGGAATTGAGGGGGATCCAGACGTTTCTTGTCAGCATGTTTCTTCATGCGCTCGGATGACAGAATGAGTGCGGACCGGGTACTCTCCCACATGGAGGAAAATTCGTTAACAAGAGATTCCGCAGCTGGATTGTCCACAGTGGTGGAGACGGGAACAGGGATCCGAGGATGCTGACCGAAGACTACAAAAAACTGAGATTTGGAGGAAGATTCGCTATCGTGATTGTTGTAAGAAAATTCGGCCCATGGCAGGAGATCCACCCAATCAGAATGGTGGGCATTAACGAAGTGCCGGAGATAACTGGTCAGAATCTGATTGATCCGCTCCACTTGACCATTGGACTGTGGGTGGTAGGCGGAAGAGAAATCCAGGGAGACGTCTAGCAACTTACAAGTGGCTCTCCAGTAACGTGAGGTAAACTGTACCCCACGATCCGACACAATGTGACGAGGCAGGTCATGAAGACGGAAGATGTGGCGGATAAAGTCCTTAGCCAACTCGGGTGCTGACGGAAGGCTTGGCAGGGGAATGAAGTGAGCCATCTTGGAAAATCGGTCTACGACCACCCAAATGACCGTACAACCAGCAGAGACGGGAAGATCAGTTATGAAGTCCATGGCTATATGCTGCCAGGGGGCAGCGGGTACAGGAAGCGGAAGAAGGCGGCCGGCAGGCAGGTGTCTCGGAACTTTGTTGCGGGCACAGGAGGCACAGGCAGAAACAAAGTCTATTACGTCCTTGTGCAGGGTAGGCCACCAGTAATGCCGGGTAATGAGCTGGAGGGTCTTTTTCTGACCAGCGTGGCCAGCTAGTTTAGACGAATGACCCCAGTGTAGGATCCTCTCCCGATCGGGTACCGATACGAACGTCTTACCAGGAGGGAGACGATTTAGACTCACGGGAGCCACCTGCATCACTCTGGCGGGATCGATGATATGTTTAGGTTCCTCCTCGAGATACGCCACCAGGAAGGACCGGGACAAGGCATCCGCTTTGATGTTCTTGTCTGCCGGGCGAAAATGTAAAAGAAAGTCAAAGCGGGCAAAAAATAAGGACCACCGGGCTTGGCGAGGGTTAAGTCTCTGGGCATGCTGGAGGTAAGCCAAATTTTTGTGGTCAGTGTAAATGATTACCGGATGAAGAGCCCCCTCGAGTAGGTAACGCCACTCCTCCAATGCCAATTTGATGGCCAATAGCTCTCGGTCTCCTATGGAGTAATTGCGCTCAGAAGAGGAGAAGAGTTTGGAGAAAAAGCCGCAAGATACCATCCTCCCGGAAGAAGACTTTTGAGTAAGTACCGCTCCGGCTCCAGAGGAGGAAGCGTCAACCTCCAGGAAGAACTGCTTGTTGCCGTCCGGGCGATGCAGCACTGGAGCGGAAGAGAAGGCCTGTTTTAAGGAAAGAAAGGCCTCCTCTGCTTCGGGCGTCCACTGTTTGGGGTTAGCATCCTTGCGGGTGAGCGCGGAGATTGGAGCAGTCCGGGAAGAGAAGTGCGGTATGAAGAGACGATAATAATTGGCGAAGCCCAGGAACCGCTGAATGGCCTTCAATCCCTCCGGTCGGGGCCATTTCTCAATGGCAGACAGTTTCTCCGGATCCATTCGTAGGCCTGTCTGAGAAATGATGTAGCCCAAAAACGGAAGCGAGGTCTGCTCAAAGAGGCACTTCTCATATTTAGCGAAGAGGTGATTCTGCCTGAGCCTGAGCAGAACCTGACGAACGTCCCTCCGGTGAGACTGGAGATCCGGAGAGAAGACCAAGATGTCGTCCAGGTACACCACAACGCAGGAGTAGAGAAGGTCTCGGAAGATGTCATTGACCAACTCTTGAAAGACTGCCGGAGCATTACAGAGACCAAAGGGCATCACCAAATACTCGTAGTGGCCGTCCCGGGTGTTGAATGCCGTCTTTCATTCATCCCCCCGACGGATACGGACTAGGTTATATGCCCCACGAAGATCCAGTTTGGTGAAGATTCTAGCCCCCTCAGACGATCAAACAATTCTGGAATGAGCGGAAGAGGGTACTTATTCTTCACCGTGATCAGATTTAGACCTCAATACAGGGACGGAGAGAGCCGTCTTTCTTTTTTACGAAGAAGAAACCTGCTCCCGCTGGGGAGGTAGATTTCCGGATGAATCCCTTGGCCAAATTCTCCTCGATATATTCGGACATCGACCTGGTCTCAGCAGCGGACAATGGGTAAATACGCCCACGGGGAGGCGTAGTACCGGGTAGCAGGTCGATCGGGCAATCATAAGGTCTGTGAGGGGGTAATGTCTCTGCCTCCTTTTTATTAAAGACATCAGCGAATGACCAATATGGAATCGGAAGCCCAGGTAGATTAGTTGGTGTAGGAGAAGGACGGACGGGATGAACAGGAACCAAACACGTTTTATGACAGTCCTGTCCCCAGCGAAGGATCTCTCCAGTCTGCCAGTCGAGCACGGGTGCATGCTTTTGGAGCCAAGGTAGACCTAATAAGAAAGCGTGAGAGAGTCCAGGTAGAACATGAAACGAGATGCTCTCAGAATGCAACATTCCCACCTGCAGGGTTATGGATTCGGTGATAAGTTGGATGGGACGTGGTAGGAGACCCCCATCCACAGCAGCGACAGATACTGGTACAACCAGAGGTTTGGTAGGAATGCAATATTTTTCTACCAGAGCCTGTGAAACAAGATTCCCGGCTGCTCCAGAATCAAGTTGGGCTAGTTCGAAAAAACGGTTCTCACCGAGAAGAATTGAGACTGACAGCAGCAGAGATGGAGAGGATTTATTCTTGTCTAGATTGACCTCTCCGAGCGAACCTAGACACTGGCGTTTCCCGACCTCTCCGGACAGGTACGGATCAGGTGCTCCTTACTGCCACAGTAGAAGCAACTCCCCTCGGCACGGCGTAAGTCCTGACGGGCTTTGACCATCTTGGTCTGGTCGACCTGCATAGGCTCAGAAGTGTGTACCTGGGGAGAAACGGAAGGAGTTACGGGTCTCTGAAAAGTAGGAGCTAGACGAGGAAACCTTCTCTCACGGGTGACCTCTTTGGCGCGCTCCTGGAACCGTAGATCAATTAGATTGGCAAGAGTTATTAGGTCATCGAGAGAGGTAGGAATGTCCCGACCGGCAAGTTCATCTTTAATACGACCGGACAGACCCTCCAGAAGACAGATATCAGAGCGTCATTATCCCAAGCCAGCTCCGAGGCAAGGGTACGAAACCGTATGGCATATTGACCCACGGTGAGACTTCCCTGACGGAGGCGTAGCAGAGATGATGCGGAGGAGGTCTTCCGTCCGGGTTCGTCGAATACCTTCCGGAAGGCCGAGAGAAAGGCAGGCAGGTCGGACACCAGGGGGTCTTCTCTCTCCCAAAGAGGATTAAGCCAGGCCAGAGCCTCTCCGGTGAGATGGGACATGATGAAGGCAATTTTGGCCCGGTCGGAGTTAAACTGGTGGGACAGGAGTTCAAAGTGCAGGGAGCACTGGTTAATGAATCCCCGAGCCAGAGCAGGGTCGCCTCCAAAACGAGGAGGTGCTGAAAGTCGAGGTCCGGGAACGGAAACCACGGAATTGGTGAGCAGCGGAACTGCCGGATTGCGAGTCATAGCGCCAGCGGTGGTTGCTGGTGAAGCAGTCAGAGTGTCCAGGCGGGAATTAACATTCCGCAGGTGACCCAGGATGGACTCCTGTTGAGACCTCTGACGAGACAGTTCATGACACAGGTCAGAGAGCGAGGGAGTTTGGGTGCCACCGGGTTCCATGGCCCGAGCAAACTGTAACGGGTCTGGGAGGCGGAACCTCTGAGCTATTATACAAGGAGGCTTACCTTGTAAAGGAGCGGGTGGCGCCCGGGGAAGACGGACAGGGAGTCACGGCAAGTGACCGGGGCAGTCTCTGGACAGACAGGCAGGAGGTCACGGCAAGTGACCGGGGCAGTCTCTGGATAGACAGGCAGGTAGTCACGGCAAGTGACCGGGGCAGTCTCTGGATAGACAGGCAGGAAGTCACGGCAGGTGACCGGGGCAGTCTCTGGATAGACAGGCAGGTAGTCACGGCAAGTGACCGGGGCAGTCTCTGGATAGACAGGCAGATAGTCACGGCAAGTGACCGGGGCAGTCTCTGGATAGACAGGCAGGTAGTCACGGCAAGTGACCGGGGCAGTCTCTGGATAGACAGGCAGGAAGTCACGGCAAGTGACCGGGGCAGTCTCTGGATAGACAGGCAGGTATGACCTGTGATGGTTGAGCCTCCCGGTAGGCTAGCAGGCAGATGGTAGATGTGCGTCCTCAGATAAACACGCTGACTGGTCCATAGACAGACTGACAGGTGATGGTGGACAGACTGTCGGACGTTGACGCCTCCAGGTAGGCTAGCAGACTGGTAACCAGTGAACATCAGCAGATACACGGGCAGGCTGGTCCATAGACAGACTGGCAGGTGATGGCGGGCAGACTGTCGGACGGTGGAGCCTCCAGGTAGGCTAGCGGACAGATAGCAGACAGCAAACTGGCAGGAAACAGGCAGGTAACTGGAAACGGAACCTGAGGGCTGAAGCAGAGTAGTGAACAGGGCAACAACATTGCTCGGGCACCTCCATTAAGGAGGAGGTGCTTTATATAAGGTGGAATCCTCCGGCATTGGCCGGGGACCTTTTTTGAAAGATGCGCGTGGCCCCTTTAAGAGCGGGGGAGTGCACGTGCGCGCGCTCTAAGCCCAGTGGCAGGGAAGGAGCGCGCAGCCCCAGCAGGGCGGAAGGAGGACGCCGAGCGAGGGTAAGGGGAGCGACGTCCCTGCCTGGCAGAGGACGCTGGCGCAGGGGAACAGCGTCCCTGCCTGGCAGAGGACAGGGACGCTGGCGCAGGGGAACAGCGTCCCTGCCTGGCAGAGGACAGGGATGCTGGCGCCGGCGCTACAATGGTCTTTGTTGTAACTCCGTTTCTCTTGTCAAACCGATAAAATCTGTATCTGTGTCGTCTGTCAGTCTGGAGGGTATTCCAGAGTACCTGAAAGACTTTGAAGACGTATTTTCCGAAAGTGAGGCTGAGGCGCTCCCACCACATAGACCCTATGATTGCGCCATTGATTTGTTACTGGTGCAAATTACCCAAGGCTCGTTTGTTTAATTTGTCCGGGCCTGAGCGCCAAGCCATGAAAGAATACATCAAAGAAAGCCTTCGCAAAGGGCATATTCGGCCCTCGGTGTCACCCGTGGCAGCGGGGTTTTTCTTTGTAAAGAAAAAAGATGGTGGGTTGCGACCGTGTCTCGACTTTCGGGAACTGAACAAAATTACCGTTAAGAACACGTACCCTCTCCCGTTGATTCCGATCTATGCAATCAACTCACGGGGGCCAAATGGTTTTCTAAGCTCGATCTACAAGGAGCTTATAACCTTATAAGGATCCGGGAGGGGGACGAATGGAAAACAGCATTTCTGACAACTGAGGGGCTATTTGAAAACCTGGTTATGCCCTTCGGTCTCACTAATGCCCCTGCTGTTTTTCAGAACTTCATCAATGTTGTTTTTTCTGATTTAATTGGACGTTATGTAGTCATTTACCTGGATGACATTCTGATATACTCAGAAGACAGTCAGTCACACTTGCATCATTTACGTGCGGTTCTTATGAGACTCCGGGAGAACCATTTGTATGCTAAGCTGGAGAAGTGTTCATTTTTTATGCAAGAACTGTCTTTTCTGGGTGTAATTGTATCCGGGGAGGGATTCCGCATGGATCCAGGGAAGGTTCAGGCCATTACAGATTGGGTGCAGCCTCATGATCTGAAGGGGTTGCAACGATTTTTGGGCTTCGCTAACTATTATAGGAAGTTCATTAAAGGGTTTTCACAGGTAGTGAAACCTTTGACTGACCTCACTCTTAAGGGGGCAGAGGTAAAAAATTGGTCCGTGGCCGCAAAAAATTCCTTCCTTACATTGAAGAAATGCTTTTCTTCAGCCCCTGTGTTGGTACAACCCGATTCGTCAAGACCTTTTATCGTGGAGGTCGACGCTTCAGAAGTGGGGGTGGGGGCAGTGTTGTCCCAGGGCCCCTCTACCCTCAATAATCTTAAACCCTGTGCCTTTTTCTCTAAAAAGTTCTCTTCGGCAGAGAGAAACTATGATGTCGGCAACAGGGAATTGTTAGCGGTCAAACTGGCCTTTGAAGAATGGAGGCATTTTTTGGAGGGGGCCGCTCATCCCATTAGGCCGGCGTCACACTGGCGACAGAATCGGACGACTGCAATGCGATGAAAAATCGTATTGCAGTCTGCCCTATGTTAATCTATGGAGCAGCTCCCAGTATCCGTTATTTTGTGGTCCGTTTTAAACGTCCGTGAGCAATCGCAGCATGCTGCGATTGTCACCGATTGTGGGTCGACAATCGCCAATGCAAGTCTATGGGAGCGATGAAAAATCTGATTACAAACGGACTGCATGTGTGACTTGCGATGAAATCGCATCGGTGTCCTTTAGAAAAGCCGGCAATTCATCCCCGGCTATACTGTAAAATCACACTGACAGCTTTAATAAAGACTAGAAAGAATAGATATACACACATAGAATACATATATATATATATATATATATATATATATGTAATTGTGACATGTATATATATATATATATTTATATTTCCTAGACTTCTACATACTGTAATAGCCGCAAATTCAATTGCCGGCTTCTGTGAAATCACAGAAGCCGACATGAAATGATACATTGTTTCCACACAGTTAACCATGTAATTTCCTGTATTTTGATATTTGTTTAGAACTTACAATTACATGAGTGTATTTGTGCTAAATTTCAGACATGTAGGGGTTAATTAAAGGTGTTATAATTCGTTGACAAAAAAATGCGTGGGCTCCCGCTGTATTTTCTCCACCAGACAGACAAAGCAAGTGAGTGGGGGCAGATAATAACAGCCTAGGGAGGGTACATTTTTTTGGTGCCCCCCTGGCTACTAACATCTGCCCCAGACACCCCAGAAAGGGCAAATCTATAATTAGATTCGCCCTTTCTGGCACTTTGCCCGTCTATTCCCATTGCCCTGTAGCGGTGGCGAATGGGTTAATAATCTCACCTTAATGTCACCTTAGTATTGAAAGGTGACCTTAAGGCAGGTTAATAATTGAGAGCTGTCAATAGACAACTATCAATTATTAATCCTATTGAAGTAAATAAAAAAACACACACACACTTTAAGAATAAATAATTTTAATGAAATAAAAGCACATATTTTTGACCATCTTTTATTTAAGTCTTAATCCGTTCGAAGCCCTTGTTCTTCTAAAATAAATATAAAATAATAAACAACATTATTCTTACCTATCTGGCAATCTGTCACGTCCCACGCTGTAATCCTTCACAAAGGGTTAACTAGCTTTGAGCCAAGCAGTGCAAGTAATCCTGCATGCTCAGCTCAAAGCTCCTGAATGAATAAGTTCCTCTCCTGGCGACAGGAGAGGATGTGTTTAATGAATGAAGCTTAATTGATTGTGTCCACTTTCCCTTTAGGTCAGGTCACTAAAGTTAAATTGCCAATAAATCAATTAAGCTCCATTCATGAATCACTTCCTCTACTTTCTGTGGTAGAGGAACTTATTCATTCAGGGGGTTACAGCTAGGAGACAGAATTATCTCTCTGCTAACTGTAACCTCTTAACCCTTTCTGATGGATTACAGCGTGGGACCTGACTGTACATCGGATTGGTAAGTATGATTTTGCTTTTTTATTTTATTTTTATTACAGGAAATGGTTTTAGCAGGAAAATAAAATATTGTCAAAAACTGTGTGATTATTTCATTAAAATTCTTTTTTATTAAACTGTGTGTGTTTGATTTTTCTTTCATACAATAGGATTAATAATTGATAGTTGTCTATTTGACAGCTCTCAATTATTAACCTGCCTTAAGGTCACCTTTCAATATTAAGGTGACATTAAGGTGACATTATTAACCCATTCGCCACCGCTACAGGGCAATGGGAATAGACGGGCAAAGTGCCAGAAAGGGCGAATCTAATTATAGATTTGCCCTTTCTGGGGTGTCTGGGGGCAGATGTTAGTAGCCAGGGGGGGCACCAAAAAAATGTACCCTCCCTAGGCTGTTATTATCTGCCCCCACTCGCTTGCTTTGTCTGTCTGGTGGAGAAAATACAGCGGGAGCCCACGCATTTTTTTACAACGAATTTACATCTTTAATTAACCCCTACATGTCTGAAATTTTGCACAAATAACCATGTAATTGTAAGTTCTAAACAAATATCAAAATACAGGAAATTACATGGTTAACTGTGTGGAAACAATGTATCATTTCATGTCGGCTTCTGTGATTTCACAAAAGCCGGCAATTGAATTAGCGGCTATAACAGTATGTAGAAGTCTAGGAACTATAAATATATGTATATATACATGTCACAATGACATGTATATATATATATATATATGTGTGTTCTATGTGTATATATATATTCTTTTTTTTGTAATTGAAATACTATTCTTTTGGATCCATTATATGTCAGTTTTGCAAGCCTGCGAGAAATTCTCGCAAGTCGGATGAAAATCGGATGTTACAAGGTACACACACATGCGACTAAATCGCATCTTTGAAGGAAAATCGGATGCCAGAAGGATGTGTGATGTTTGCATTTTGATCCGACAATCGACCGTCTAAAACGGACCGATTTTTTGTCGTTGTGTGTGACGCCGGCCTTACGGTCATCACTGATCATAAGAACCTGGTCTATATTGAGTCTGCTAAGAGATTAACCCCCAGACAGGCTCGGTGGGCACTTTTTTTTTCTCGCTTTCATTTTACCATCACATTCCGACCAGGGTCTAAAAATGTAAAGGCAGATGCCTTATCCCGAAGTTTTGATTCTGTGTCCCTCCAGAACCTCCTTCCTCCATTCTTCAACCGGGAGTGGTTGTAGCCGAAGTCTCCTCTGAGGTACAGAGAGAGATTCTAGAAGCACAAGCACAAGCTCCCAGGAATAAACCCCAGGTAAATTGTTCGTACCCTAACAGCTCCGTCTCACACTCCTGCAAGAATTTCATGATTCTGTGTTAAGTGCACACCCTGGTATTGCAGCTACCCAGGGGGGCAGTGGCTAGAGGTTTTTGGTGGCCCTTTATGGGTACTGATATAAAAATGTTGTTAATACTTGTGGGGTGTGCGCTCGCTCTAAAAGCTCTCAGGTCCGGCCGGCCGGGGAATTGGTGCCTTTGCCAATTCCGGATAAACCATGGACACACCTGTCCATGGACTTTATCACTAATCTTCCCTCATCCAAGGGCAATTCAGTGGTTTGGGTAGTGGTTGTTATATTTTTAAGCAAGCCCACTTTGTGCCGTTACCCGCGTTGCCGTCTGCTGAACCTTGGCCCGCTTGTTTATACAGCACATAGTTCGGTTGCATGGAGTGCCTGTGAATGTGGTGTCGGACAGGGGTGTGCAGTTTGTGGCCAGGTTTTGGAGAGCGTTCTGTAAGAAGTTGGGGGTCACATTATCATTCTCCTCTGCCTATCACCCGGAATCCAACGGACAGACTGAACGCACCAATCAGTCGTTGGAGCAGATTCTGAGATGCCTGGTCTCCTCCAGACAGGAAGATTGGTGTGAGGTTTTACCCATGGCAGAATTTGCGTTCAACTGTCGTATCAATCAGTCTACCGGAAAGTCTCCTTTTCAGGTGAATTATGGGTTTGTTCCGCAGTTTGGGGAATTTTCCCGTATGGATTCTGGTTGTCCTGGTGCCGAGGGGATGGTTCAACAGTTAAAAAACCTTTGGAGGGAGGTGCAGGGGAACATTTTGCGGACAGGAGGAGGGGTTGGGTCCTGCGTTGATAGTGGGGGAAAAGGTCTGGTTGTCCACCCGTAATATCAAACTTAAGATACCCTCTATGAAGCTGGGCCCCAAATTTATTGGCCCATACAAGATTATTGAGGTGATCAATCCAGTGGCGTACAGGCTTCAGTTGCCCACCTCCTTCAAAATATCTAACGTCTTCCACAGGTCCCTATTAAAACCTGTGGGGATGGTTAGAGAAGATCCCTCATCCGTGGTTCCACCAGTATTGGTAGAGGGTCAACTGGAGTACGAGGTAGGGCGCATCATTGATTCACGGTGGGTGCGCCGGAGACTTCAGTACCTTATTCATTGGAAGGGATACTCCATTGAAGATCGGTCATGGGTTCCGGCCAGTTCGGTACATGCCGATCGACTGGTACAGGCTTTTCATGCCAGATATCCTGAGAGGCCTGGGGGTCCAGTGGCCCCCGTTAAGGGGGGGTACTGTCATGGTATAGAAATGGTTAATGTCCTGTTCACTCAGGGTTAACTTTTGCTGGCCTCCCTTTGGATCTGGGAGGGTATTTATACCCAGTCCAGAGGGAGATTCTCTGTCAGCTATACTTTCGTTGTGACTGTGTATTTGACCCCCTGGTTTGTGTGTATACTGCTCTGCTTGTTTGACTCCTGTGTATGACCCGGTCTGTTTGCTCTCTCTGCTCTCTGTCTCACGTTTTGCTTATATTGTCTTCCCGGTTCTGACCTCCTGGCTTGGCTATCGATACTCTGTTACCGTTTTGTCCCTATTGTACTGTCTATTGCCCGCTCTGGTTTACTGATCTATTGCTACGTCCTGACTACCCGTTCTGTCTAACCCTTTGGTACTGTCGTGCTATCTTGTGCTCTGATCTCGGCCTGTCCTGGTTTTCGTCTCTGTCTTTGCCCCTTGGTAACTTTATCTCGTTGTTACCCTGCTAGGAGTTTTCCTGCAGTTCCTAGATCTCTGGAGCTTAGGCCACGCCCCCAGCAGTCATGTGCTGCAGGTCCTGTTAGTCTGCAGTACACATCATTCATTACTGCTGCCTCTGAGAGACGTGTGGCCAGCTCCGCCCCTTGGCTGTCACATGCTGCGGAAGGTCCTGTTACACAGAAACACACGTCTTCTCTGCTGCGGCTCTGCTTACAGGTATCTGGGGGCACAGTTGGTTTACTTAGGACACGTGCACTGGCTCAGTGAGCATGTGCAGTGCGGTGTCCTTGACACATCCTAGAGCAGGCTTCTGATAAAAAATAAGGGGTTCCCAGAAGGCAGGTTTAGAAGGAACCAGTCCATTCAGAAGGGAGGCCCCGCTCGGAGACAATATGAACACAAGAGTCAGGGGAAGGCCAATAAAGGAACTTACAGTAGTTCCTACGGTAGAGGAGGAAAGAATAAGAGCTCACTGTTTTGGGTAAAGCTCGAGACCCAGGAGGCAATGACGCCATCCAGATTGGGAGAGGCTCAGTTATTTTGTAGCAAATTGGCTCCTGATTACCCAGAACCAATGGGACCATAGCAGATGGGTATGTAATAGAATTTACCTCTCCTCCCGTCGAAACGTTTATTGCTCCCACTACGGTAGCCGCAGATTCCGCTATGTTGGGGGACTTGGAAGAGCTGGCCAGCTCTTCAGTCATATAGTAATATAGCGTGGCACTACCGTGGATGGTGCTCAAGTAGGAACCCAACCCAGAAATTATGTGAAGAAAAACTTGGCACTCAACTTTATAGATAAAGGAAGATTTATTGCAGTCAAAACCAACGTTTCGGTCCCATCTGGACCTTCATCAAAGTACTGAAGGATAAGATAAAAAACAATATTGAACAACACAAACGTGATACCGAAAATAGGAAAAGGTTGAAATTTAGGAGAGATACTGATGATTATGATAACAACCGTGTTTACCAATGGCAGTATAAATCCAATACCAGACTGTTTAACGCTAGATCTGATTTCCTCTCTTCTAATGACCCTTCTACCTCAGGATCAGAATCTGAAAGACGTGAACCTCAATTCAGACAAGGACATTTTTTAGGACAAAGACGTCGTTCAAGAAGAAGAAGACCCGCAGAGGCCATGGACAGAAGAGACACAGATCTCTCAAGAATCACTCGCTCACAGGTATTTACCCGTTGGTAATAAACATCTCTTCCCGGACACTCAGTATCACCGAATACAACTTGTTACAAAAGGGCCTTTCCTACTGCCCTTCATATAAATTTGACTCCTTTACAATGGATATGGACCTACATCGATTTTATCGTCGATTAAGATTGTCAGTTCATTTCTCATCAATACCTGATGTTCTTCCCGCTGATAAATCTACACATCAGCCGTTAATCTCAATCTCAGATCTTGATTTACGTAATAAGAGCACCTACAGACCTCCACAGAACTCGCATGCGGTGGAAACGTTTGTTAACTTTATTGACCTAGCTTTTCTCAAATTACGACAAGACATAGAGAGTGGGAAACTTCATTACCAACCTAATCTGTCCACATTAGACTTCCAGGCATTACAAACCCTCCGTCATGATGATCAAATCATCATAAAACCAGCAGATAAGGGGGGAGCCATTGTGGTGATGGACAGAACAGCT
Organism: Oophaga sylvatica; assembly: GCA_033576555.1. Taxonomy (NCBI): domain Eukaryota; kingdom Metazoa; phylum Chordata; class Amphibia; order Anura; family Dendrobatidae; genus Oophaga; species Oophaga sylvatica. Next base: position 510,146,480 of record JARQOD010000002.1, on the reverse strand, counting down.
TACACTACAGAAGTGTTCCGACAATTAAATGACACGACAATTTACATTGAACTCAATAGCAATCCAACTAGTGATTTGAGTAAATTGATTGACAATACTCTGACTAATTATGTCTCCCGTGGAGTCATTGACCCAAAAACGAAAGAGTTTCTGGTTAAAAGAACCCCATAACTCCAGTGTTTTATGTCTTGCCTAAAATACATAAAAGCCTAGAGAATCCACCAGGAAGACCATAGTAGCGTCGACTGAATCCATTTTGTCACCACTTTCCATTTTCTTGGAAAAGATTATTCACACCTCTAACTCGACAGGCTCCATCTTATTTACTTGACACTGGCCATTTTCTTCAAAGCGACGGAGAAAAGCAACAAAGATTAGACAGAAAGAAACAGTAGAAGCGTGTTAATCAAAGGTAAGAAGCCAGGAGAAGAAGAAAGTACAAAGACAACCACAGACAGAACCGAAAAGTAGAAAAATAAAAGCAAGAGTAACAGAAAAGAAAGAAGAATACGAAAGGTAAAACGAGGGACAAAGAAGAGACCAGTAGTAGGTACGAACCAAGAAAGGTATGAGTCACAAGGGGTTACTGGTTAATAACAAGACAGAGCTATAAACAGCCGAGTAAAGCTCACCGTAGGAAAATGATCAGATTTGAGCAAAGGAACTAAAAGAAAGTAGGAGTGGGTAACGAGAGCGAAGAACCAGAAGAGTAAAGAGGAGAAAAGACAGAGTTTAAAATAAAAAAAGGAGGAAGAAATCACAAAGAAAGTAACGAAGAAACAAATAGTTATTTAAACAAATCCAGAGCAAACGAACACAAGATAAAAAGAAGCAACACACAAGAAATAAGGCTGGACAGAGATCGTGAAATTGTGTAAATTAGTGATGAAATACCTAGTAAGAGAGAATGGAGAGACAAAGGGGGGGGGGGGTTCCACAAAGAGGTAGGACCAAATGGGTGGGGGTGTAGAAAAACGTAAAAAAGGATAGAGTGAAGTAAGAAGGCAGGGGGTTACGCAGCGACGGAGAAGAAATTGACGACCCGAACCACGAGTAGAAGAGCAGAGACGTCATACCAAGTTCGAGAGGAGATACAATAGAAAAGATGTGAGACTAAAAAGAACCGGGGTCGAGCAATACTGGAAAAGGCAGGTAAAAGTAGAGCACGCATGAGAGACTGAAGAATAGAGCAGAGCATAACGGCAAGGAACCAAGTGGGGGGGTCAAGAAGGGACGACGAAAACATAGAGAGTGACAGTAAGCAGAGAAGAAAAGAACAAAACCCCGATATAAGACACACAATGAGTGCATAGGGTGTCGATCAAAAAAGCAAGCCAAAAAGACAAGACAAACGGGGGGGAAAGTACGCAGTGAAGAACAGAAGAAAGACGTGAGTGAGACGATAACAAAGTAACCAAATTGCAACAAGGGGCTAACGCGCTGCGAACAAAAGTAATAAGAGGAAGTCGAGCCCTCCGTGACGACCGGACGAAGAAGAAACGTATGCGTTTAAAGACAGCAGGTGACACAAACAGCAGATGACAAGAACGGGCAGATGCTAACGAAGAAAAAAAGAAGAAGCTACAGACAGAGAGAGAAAAATGTAAAGCACAATAAAAAAAAGGAAAGAGAGTAAAGAAAAAAGAAAGACACAAGTTCAAGAAAAAGGGGTGTAGATATAGAAATAGTAGAGAAGATTAAGACTCGAATAGTCGATGCAGGCTTAAAGAGAGTAAGAAAGTAAAAAAAAGAATAAGACAGCTATAGAAAATAAAAGGATTTGCGGAAAAAGTGGAAAGAAAAGATCAGAGACAAGTAAAGAGGTGAGTTGCAGAAAAGCTGACAGACATGGCGAGGGGTATTACATAAGAATGAGTAGAGGCTACGAACAACACGTAGCGAGCGGTGGAAGCATAGAAAAAGTAGAAGAAAGAATACACAAGCAGGGGGTAAGAGGCGAAAGTACATATATAGATAGACCTAGAACGGGAGCAAGAACAACGCGAAAAAGAAAAGAGCAAAAATGGTACAGTAAAGAAAAGAAAGGGGGGGGTAAAGCGTGTGTAAAGAAGACGGAAAGAGAAGAGAGTACGAGTGTCAAAAAGGAAACAATAGACAAAAAAGAAAGAGAAAGCAAAAAAAGTTAAAACGAAAAAACGAGGAAGAGGACAGCTAAAAGCAGAAGAAAGGTACAGAGTTACACAAGAGAACAAGGGAGATAAAAATAGAGAAAGAAGGGTAGGTTTAAAAAACAGGAAAAAATAGTGAGAATGAAACACGAGGACAGAGAGGAATGTAGAGGAATCGTACAACCAAAGGAAGTAAGGATAAACAAATGAGATAGGCGTGAGAGCCCAAGACACGGGCAGTAGAGTAAGCAAAACAACAGACAAACAGAGCAAGAACAGCGTAGAAAAGAAAGATAGAGCCAGAAACGTTGTAGAGAACGAGAAAGCAAGAGTTAAGATCATAAGAATTGAATCGTAAAGAGGAGAAAAAAAAAGGGAAGCGAGCCGTAAGAACAGATAAGAGCAAAAAGAGAAGTAAAAGTGGCGCGTAAGTAGAGGAAGAGGAAATGAGAATAAAAAGTAAGGGCGGAACGAATACTTCGTGGAAATGAGTAAAGATAAGAAAGAGTACCCAAAAAGAGAAGAAACACCGGGGGTTAGAGAGAAAGGTAAGAGAGGAGGGGTGCAGCGAATCAGGAAGACACGAAAGACGAAAAGTACGTGAAAGGAAAATTGAATAAGTGAAAAAAACAGAGGATGCAAAATAAGAAGTAGGAGAGTAAGGAAGAACAGATAAGTAGTACATAAGTATACAACGCAGTGGGGTTAAAGATAGAATAAACACAAAAGAAGGAGAGGAGACAGTTAAAAGCAAAACACAACGAAGTGGAACACAACAAACAGACGACGAGTCTGGTAGTAGACAAAAGAAAGTAGGCGAGCCAAAAGGAGAGAGAGACACAGAAAGGAGAGCAGGAAATCAAAAAGAGCAAGGAAGAGATAGAAAAAAAAAAGTTAGCATGGAGGTAGTCGAGGCGTAGAAAGTTTAGTAGAGAGCAAGCCATAAACGAAAAGCGACGGGTAACGTGGTAAACGATCAGTAATAAATGTGGTTAGGGTTAGGAATAGAGACGACCAAAATGGACAGAGACGTAAAGGAAGATCATAGCAAAGTCAAATGTAGAAGTTATAAAGTGGCAAGCACTACGAAGGGGGTTAAAACAGGGTAAGAAAGCGGGAGAAGAAGTCGATAAAGTAAGTGACGTGAACTAGACGAGTATCGATGTTAAGAAGAAGAGTTAACTGTGAAAAGAGCACGAAAATAATAAGATAAAAGAGACGTTTAGGACACTAAAGAGAATAAAATAAGTGAAGCAAAGTGAGCAAAGAGAGAAAATAAAAAGAAGGTGAAAGAGAGGACCAGAGGGTAGCAAAAGCAAGATCACGAGTAAACCGGAAGGGATAGAGGCGAAGGTAACAAAAGGAGAGAAGGGAGAAGACGAAAGACAGTTAATAATAATATGTATGAAAGAGGGTGAAAGGATAAAGAGAAAATAAAAGGGACAAAAAAGGTAAAGAAAAAACACGGGCAAGATTAGCAGAGAAGAACTTGAAGCGAAATACTGATAGAAAAAGAATAGAAAAAAAGTAGGGGGGTTACAGTAGAAGTCATAGAATGAAGGTTGTGCAGAGTACCATAGAAAGTGTAGTACACGGAAAAACCGGAGTCAGACCGAGAGTGTACAGGAGAAAAGAAAAAAGATAGTAAAGAAAAAAGAAAAAAAAATAAGAAGAAGCAAGTGGGAGAGAAAGTAGAATGATAGAAAAAAGAAGATCCAGGAGAAGCCAAGACTGGGTAGCAAATAGGAAGAAACATGAGAAAGACAGAAAAACCAAGATGGAAGAGAAGTAGGAGAAAAAGGTAGTGCAGACATGAAGAAGAAGGTTACAAAGTGAAGTAGAGATGTTAACGAAAAAGAGAAGAAGACACACGATATGAAGAGAACGGGAAATGGTGGAAGAAGTATCAGTATGAAAGAGAGAAAAAAGGGGTAGAAAACGGAATACGTATAAATACAGAAGTGTAATTATAAAATCTGAAAAAATAAGTGTTAGTAGCCGATAGTATGTAATGTAAGGAAAGGGGTAGGTAGAAGAGAAAGTCCAGGGTAAGTTATGATAAAGAAGCGTTCGACACAGAGGAAAAATGAAAAAAAATAACAAAAGATAAAACATAAAACAGTGTAAAAAGCAGCAAAGAGGAAACGAGCAAAAGTGAACAAGCACGAAGTAAACAAAGTGGTAGGCGATAAAAAAATAAGAATAAGAAAGAAAAAGGGTTGAAAAAAGGGCAAGAAAAAAAAACCTGCAAACTAAGGTAATGAGACGATAGAGAAACAGAAAGCGAGAACACGGAAAAAAAGAAAACAAAAGGAAAGGGAAAACACAGGTTTAAGAGAGAGTATAGAAGCAAGAACAGCAATGAAGTGGAAGAGCGTAGAGAGAAAGAACGGGTAGACAGAACCACAAGGAAGAGAAAAAGAGTGACTAGGAATAAGAGAAAAAGGAACAAAGAGAATAGATAATATAAAGAGAAGAGACGCCGTGAGAGGGGGTTATAAGGTACGAAAGAATACTAAGAAGCAGAAGATAGAAACAAGGTAATGATGTAGTACGAAGAAAGGCATAGAAGGTAGTATAAGAGACCAAAGGAGATGGACAGAGGAGAAAACGACCAGATAAGAGGGGACTGAGGAACAGGGTTTATTGGGTACAAACAGAAAAACACACACAGGGCGTCAACATTAGAAACGAAGAGAGGAGGCAAGTAGTAAAAAAAATAGAGAAGCGATAACGGCAAGACGAGCCCAAAGCAGGGGTTGGTCAAAAAACGTTATACGAGAACAAAAAATACAGATTACCACGAGCAGCCGAAAGGAATCCAGCACGTATAGACAGGAAACCACCACCCGCGGTCGGCGTGGTACGTTGCGTAAGAAGAGAAGAACAGAGGAATCACAGTGACAAAAGACGGTCACAAAACGACAGGGCCACCTCACCCACCCACGGGCTCCCTTAACACGCGGAGGGTTTAACGATTCACACAATGCACCCACACCCTCACAGTTGGACACATCACACACGTAAACCTCGGGGGTGGGTTGTAGCACCACCCCCGACGTAGAATCCCGGAGTTGGAGACTAATAACGGCCATTAAGACCACGAAGATGCGACACATGATAAAGTTTATGACGTAAAGTAGAAGAAGACAAGCAAAAACAAAAGATGATCACGAAACACGAATCAGGGGTAATGTATCCAGAAAATACCAGACCAATGAAATAGAAAGATACGGAACAAAGAAGCGCGAAGGGTAGAGTAGGTAAAAGCAGGGACACGTACGAAGATAAAAGAACATAATGAGTAGAATAAAATAGATAGGATCACACAAAACACGCTAAAGATAAGCGTAAAGCTACGGAAGCAAATAAGCAAACAAGGAGTCACTAAGAGCTCAAACAACCGAAATGACAGGAAGGGTGAGTACAAGATATAGCAGTATTTGCCATATAGAGAGGAAAAGTCTCCAGATAGAAGCGTGGCCAAAGAGAGCGAGAAAGAAATAGAAGCAAATAACATAGACGCCTAGAAAGTTAAAACACAGAAGGAAGAAGAGGAGCGAAAGAAAATGCAGAGAAAAAAGGTAGGATAGGTAGAAAATGAAAACGACGAGGAAGAAAGACGAGACACTAGAAGAGAATAAGAAGAGATAACAATCAGGCACTATAGCGAAAGCCAGATAGGAGCATAAGAGCTCGGGTAATCTGGACGAGGAAAGCAATAACGACGAGTAGAACGGTTACGCTGGTAGAAAGTAAGGTGGCAAGTCGCTAAACGAGTTGAATAAGTGTAATGATACCAAGTTTAAGTCGAAGACGAAGTGAAGTGACGAAAAGTGAAAGGAAATCAGATGGTGAAATAGACAGTCGTCGCCAGGAGAAGACGAGAAGATAGATAGGAAAAGTCAAGCAAAATAGAGGAGCACGGACGAAGTCACGCCAGAAGACCACATTACAGCTCAAGGAAACGAAAGGCATGAAGCGTAATAACCGTAAGAAGAGAAGAGAAACGCAGTACACACACAGAAGGAGTCAAGTCAAATAAAAGAAAGATAGACCATTGACGTCTAAGTAAGAGCTAGGGGTCAGACGTGACGATCAAGAGGTGGTAAGAGCACAATAACTCAACCACACGACCAAAAAGATAGTTAGTAAGACGTTAACCTAGGAAAGAATGACCAAAACAAAATAATGAGCAAAGTTAAAAGAGACTGAAGCAAGCGCACATAACGAGCTTTGAAACACTATGAGCAAGAGAATACGTCCAATAGTAAAGAGAGCTCGTAGAACGTAAGATTATTAAGAGAAAAATAAAATGTGATCAGATAAAATGAAAGAAGAGTTGATAAGTCTGAGATATGTAACGCACCAATAGCTAAAAATTGAGAACGAATCTTAGTAGAGAGAGCGAAGACGTACTAAGAAAAGAAAGGGAAAGTACGAAGAGAGCGTGTAGAAGACTCGGCAGAGAAGAAAAGAACTGTACCATGCTCGACGAAGGGAGAGAAGCGCTACGAAAGAAATACGAAAAGAGTGACGACGAAGATCGAAGGTATCGTCGAAAAACGAAGCAGTACTCGTTGGGGGGGTTACAGAACACTAGGATAAACAAAACGCGAAACATGAAGAAGATACGTAACGGCCTAAACAAGGTGACACATGACGATCTAGAGCTAATATGGAAAGAAAAACAAAGCAAAAAAAGTCAGACAAAGCACACAAGCGACGAAATTAGAGGTAGGGGGAGAAATAGGTCGGCGTAAAAAATTAGGGTAAGAACTAGATAAATATTAGGGATAAGATAGAGGGTGCGTTTTTGAGAAAAGAGGTCTAGAGAGAAAAAGATAACGTAAATGACACAAAGAGGTAAGACGCAGGACAACGTTTGCTTGAAGGAGACGCAACTAAAAATTATGAATAAAGGGTAAATATGTAAACGCTGCAAACACGTGAGGAAGAAAACAGCGCCAGTCGAATTGAATGAAGTGTTGAGAGGTGGAATGTAAGATAATAGAGATAAGAAGACGTATGAAGGAGAAAAGAAGTAAATAATATACGAAGAGTTAGTAGAGAGAAGAATGAAGCACAATATACTAAAGGAGGGCAGGTCAAGAGAAGCTAACGAAGAAAACGGAAGAATGGTTGAAGGCTAGGATCCTCGAACCGAGAGATAATAAAGGAAAGATAACCGACTGAGAAGACGTAACTCAGAGACATAATCAAGAGATAAAGTGGAGGGTAGTAGAAAGAGAAAAGGAAGACGAGTTGTGAGTAAAGAGAAGAAAAGAAAATACACACCGGTCTACAGAGAAGTAGTTAGTAGAAGCGGCAACACATAGACAAAAACGAAAGCAGAGGCATAATTTGATACAGACGTACCAATAAAAGGCCTACGAGGACAAAATGGTACCAAGCAGCCAAAACGAAGTCCTGCGACACACATTCTACGGCGCAAGCAAAACGTGCAGTAACAGACCGACAGGATCAAGGTTACACAGCGAAAGTAGCTAATCCAAGAGCAGACATAACACATCTGCTAGTCAAATAGAGCAGCAAGAAGTAAAAAACAAACGAAACGATGAACAATGAGTGAGGAGAGGACGAGGGAAAGAGACCGTAAGCAAGCTAGCTACAGAAGAGCTAACTGATGAAGTGGAGAGCTAATATAAACCCTAGGAGAGGAAGAAGAAAGAAGAACAAGACGAGTAGTGAGAGAGAATTTTGTATAATCAATGTCATAGAAATCCAATAAGCCTAGTACCCAGGCTATCCACTTCAAAGCAGCTATAGACAGTATTCGCACAGGATGATCATATGGGGCGTTAGAAGAGAAAAAAACTAATGGGTCCAGATACGAGTGAAACGAGAGAGTCAACAGAAAAAGCGAAGAAACGCCAGTAGGCAAAAGTAATAAAAGATACGACGAGCTATCTACGTGAGAAAAAGATGATTCTCATGCCAGTCTGCCTACCACCGTACCAGCTCCACGGGGGGGTCACGAGTTTAGTAGGAGCGAAAGAAGACAAGAGTATTAGAGAGTATAAGAGTAGCAGGTATACTACACAAATCTCAAAACTCAAAAGAGAACAGCAAAGTATGACGAACAGAAGGTAACGCACCTCATCTTCTGAGCATAAATATGCTGATATCACGCTGGATGGAACACAGACTTGACTAAGAAATGGCTGCTAACGCATCGCTGGCAGCTACTGTACATGAGCAATAAGCCAGTGAGCGAAGAGTTGTTCAACGCGTCGCTCGAGCTTCAAATGATGTCAGAGAAGAGCACTACTAGAAGAAGGAGAGAAAGAAAATCGCCACGATATGATTAAGATACACCGACTAGAAGAATGAAAGACGACAGGAAGGTCACGCGTCCACGGCCCGAGAGATATAAGAGCAGAGATAGTTATACAAGCATAATCGACGACATAGCAAACATTACCAACAAAACAATAGGCAACAAACCAACACACCACACAGCGAGTACGCAATTATAGATAATCATATAAACGTAGACAAAAAAGGCCGTGTGTTCCACACGCTATGCGTTACTTTCGAAGTTGCCACCTCGCGGCAACATCAGTAGGGAGGGATAGCTAAGGGTTATTACATAAACCGTCTGAGAGTAATGACCAGAGAGACTAAGTCTCGGTAGAGGGACCCCGTACGTAAGACAATGATATATTCCCACGGACATAGAATAATAACGATTTACGGCGGGTCTCATAGAATAGATTCGAAGAAGAATTAGACGAGAGGATAATAAAATAGAGTCGTGGTAAAGCTCTGAGAAGACGAGAAGTAAGCAGCATAATAGTGGAGAAAAGAAGAATTATAAGTAGATTAGAAGAGAATTAAGTGAGCAAGTCTGAGCCGACACCAAAAAGGGGTAAAAAGAACAATAAAGAAACACAGAAGAGCGATAACGGAGGCTACGTGGGCGTAAAGACGATTGGGCTCTCAGATTAATGAGCCGATAAGAATTCAACGCGCTGACTCGTGACAACAGAATCCTTCACGCCTCCTGACACATCTGGCTAGTTAGCGACGATTCAATATTCACCCGCCGTATTACTCTACATCCTAACTCCACTTCCTTTACTCCACTCTCTTATTTACTTTTTGTTGTACTCTCCCTCTCTATTAATCCTTTCCTCCCCCACTTTTTCTACACTCTAATTCTACCACCCACCACTTCCTCCCTTCCTCCTCTATAATCTACTCTTACCATCCCATACCTATCCCCTTTTACCCCCTTTTTTTTTAATCATCTTATTTTTTATACTATCCTACCTCTACCCTCTTTTTTTATACCTGCTGTCTCTTTTACTAACACTTTACTCTCCCCCTTCTTACCCCCTCCTCCTCCTTTATCCTACTACTACTTCCCCCTCTCTTCACTTTCCCTACTCTTACCCTTTTACTCCCCCTCTCTCTTCCCATTCCTCCTATCCCTACCTCCCCACCTATAAACCTCCCTCTCTATTCCACTCCCCCTCTACCTTCCCACAACTCCTCTACTCCTCTCTCCCTCTTACCTTCTCCTTCCTCCAATCGTTTCCTCACTTATCCTTCTACTCCTCTTTACTACCTATCTAACTCTCTTACTAACTATATCCCTTCTTTTTACCCTACTCCCCTCCCTCCTCTAACCACCTCCACCTTTACCTCCTTTCCTATCCACCTCTTTCCTCCCCACCCCTTCAATCCCTGAACTCACTCCATTTCACCATTAACCCCCAAACTTATCTCCACTTATATACTTCCCTCCCTACTCCCCTCTCCCCACTATCTTCTCCTAATCTACCAATTCTTCATACCCTCACCTCTTCTCACATACACCACTCCTACTGCCTCAAAGCCCTCACATCTTTTACCCACTTAACTCTGCTACGTCCGCTACTCACTCACCACCACCTTTATCCACCACTTTTCTGTATCCTCTCCCTCTCAACTCACCTTGATACACCAAACATAAAGCCACACCTCCAAAAAATCACAACCCACAATAACACCCCCGAATGCCGTACATACAACCCCCACTTTTCACATGATGTGTAACAAGAAGACCACACCACAAACTGTCAAAACATATAACTCCCATTACTAACCGCCCCTGCACGAAGCCAGTCAGACCACAGAGACAACCTGACGTTCGCAACCCACCGCACACAACACTCACCGACTACGTCGTGCGACGTACCGAAAAACAGAGCTCGACAAGGTGACCCCCGGCAAAGACGCCAAGAAACAACCCACCAGAATCGATTAAACAAAGCCGTACACGGCCGGCCTCAGGGTCCTCGCAGACACACTAGCTTCCTGACGAGTGTTAGTCGCCTACTCCCTTAGCAGGGGGGCTATAGATAGGAGCTGTTTAACGACGCATACCATAATAGTAACGTCGCGGCGACAATAGGTAAAGTAGAGTCAAAGTAAAGAAAGCGCTGAAACCCTACAACTGCCGCCAAACCAGACATGCGAATTTAAAGGCAGAAAAGAGTCAAAAAAAACTAATACGCACGAATGGGCTACAACCCAAGGACCAGTCACGCCGATGTTGCGTGAGCGACACAATGACAACCAAACATTACCGACACCTTCAGACTGAAGTAGCTAACGGACGAGCACGAGTAGAAGTAAAGATGGCACGATGTACAAGTAAACAAAAAAAACATAAGAGTGCAGACGTCTCACACGAAAAAGAGAACCAGAGTTAGCACCCGGATCAGATGAAAGAAAGCAGAGGATAACAATGCCGATTGAAGATGGACACCACGAAAAGAATAGACAGAGTATAGGGTTACCCCAAGTAGCAAGGTCAAACATGGGGATCAACTGTTAAACAGCTAGCTCTACAAACGCACACAGGGAATAACAGACAAACACAGAATAACAAGAATACGTACAACAGGTCGAATGAGACTAAACAGAGGACACAACGACCCCGGTACACACTAACGTACCTAACGGACCGGCCGCAAAAAAAGGAAGTAAGGAATGAAGGTGGTACGCAGCAATCCCCTAAAAGAAAGAAAAAACGGAAACTTGTACAAAGCAACACGGGAAGCAGTGAAAAATATAGGTGAGAAAACTCTAAACAAACGAGTTACACAATGGGTAAAGAAAAAAGATTCCTGCGATAAGGTGGTATGAGAGAAGTCTAGTAATAAAAGAGACGTACCCACATGTGAAATGTAAAAGAGGACTAAACATACGAAGGCAGACAAGAAGTCAATAAAAAGCAAACGTTAGAAAAGGTAGAGAGCGGCAAAACCGCAAGAAACGAATAATACGTAAGAGCATAAACGAGTAATGCAAGGCGTAAGATCTGAAAGGTCGTGGCAGGCAGAAACACATAATCCAACACACAGCAGGTCACCCGCATAATGCAGAATACTGTAAACTAGGAAGCACGCCAATCGAACCCCTCACTCACCCATACGGACCGCCTTAACGTCGTCCAGTTATTAAGGAACAGTATAGCTCCTAAGAAGCAATAAACACTTAGGTAATGCAAAGCAAGGAGAAATTACGATATTAAGACTACAGAAACAATGCAATCAAGTATGACACGAGCACTCGCATCGAGAAGTGATGAAAGGGACATACCAGGTACCGTATGGACGGAAGTCAACGTGCACCGAGGGAAACTGCCGGCCGAAAAGAAGGAAGAGTAATATATAAGAAGGTGTTAGGAGATAAGAATGAAACAAGAAGCTAGAAGCTGCACACGTAGAAAGATTAAAGGTATGCTTCAAGTTAAAAAGCAGATCAAATATGACAAGTGAGTATAAAGAATCCGTAGTACTCGAGTACGAGTAGAGGAGTGACGACACGGTAGAGAATATATAACAAAGAAGAAAAATATACTATAAGATAAGAGCAAAAAGTTACGCCAGACACAGTCACACAACCAGTCAAGATATTCAGCATCCCACAAAGTACCGTAAATGAAACACCAGAGAGCGTTCAGAGAAACCGAAGTACATGCAAATGAACCCGATACAAGTAAATATAAAGCGAAGGCAAACTGAGCGGTAAATCGTAACACTGACGACAATAAAAAGAGAGTTCAACTACAAGAAATTCCAAAAGAGAAGGACGCTGCAACTAACCTATATAACTAGTCCTACCAAACACAAAGAATCACACAAGTCTCGACGTGGGATATAAAGCGTGAGGAATGCCCAGACGATTAAGATATTATCGTTCAAAGAAGTAGATAGGTAACATCACAACACTGAGGCTAAGCACAAGCAGTCGAAGAGGGACCTGAAGTAGAGGAGGCACACGAAAAAAGAGAACTAGTTACACGTGTAGCAGTTCGCCAACAAAAACAACGAGAGGTCAAGAGTTAGAACAAAAGACAGAATGCTAAAAAACGAACCAAAATAGATTACCGAAAAAGGTAGAAACCTTAAAGGCCCTGACCGGGCACGAAGCAAGAAGCTAAGAATAAGGCGATCTAGTCGCATAAACATAAATAAAAGTGACTCCTAGCAGAGACGCAGATGAGCATACAGGAAGACTAGCGGACGAATTTTCACGAAAGACCTAATCTAAACACACGAGAGAGAATCAAAGAAACAATGATCGAAGCCGAAAACTCAATCGGTCCAAGTGTAAACCGCGTGTAGCCGAAGAAATCAGCTAACATCACCCACAATTCCGGTAGCAAAAAGTAAAGAAAGAACAAACCCGGCAACAGGGTTCTAATAGTAGAAAGCAAATGAATAGTCCAGACCATAATGTATATCAGACAAGAAAGGGTTAATTATGGAAAATAGCGTACCCTTAGGGCAATATGTCAAGCATAGCATAGCAAGGCAACGAAACAATGCATACTAAAGTAAAACAGAACACGAGCCAAGTCGATGACGAACAGAATTAAGCGGTACTGATCGTACCCGGAAGAAAGTATTCTGAGTAAGAAGTGCGGCAGAAGAGAGAGTGTTCACGACAGAAAAAAAGGTAAGAGAAAAGTGTCGGATTTAATATCTTCCAAGTGCTCGAAGTTCGAGCCAAAGCAACCCGAGAAGGTATCCGGTAGCCATCAAGCTCGAGGAGCAGAGAGCTGTAATAATATCATTCACAGAACGATAGACTTAATCACCTAGCCTAACAACTTTAATCAAACGCGAACCGCAAGAAAGGTAGGGATCAGCAACTACGAGGAACCACGTAACACGTGACCGACGCCTAGAGAACAGCAAACAAAAGAGAACATAAAGCATAGATAGAAGTGAGAGGTAAAAACAACGGGGGCGATCGACAGCTGTACGTCCCACTTCCCTCGCTCTAGCAGCACAAGCACGACACACAATACGTAGAGCTGTAGTTACAGTAACAAGCGGGCTACCAGTACGGACCAAAACGGGGCTAACATAAAGCGCAAGCCACCGGGAAACAGACCATCGTAGACACAAATTTAAAGAACGACCCCCAGGGTACGGAACACCAAACAAAGAATGCGAAAAGACCCACGAGCGCCGTGACAACAAAAACGCCAATTCACACCGTAACATACGCCACCAAACAAGGACTCCCGCCATACTAACGACAAACTACACACCAACACGCGAGTAGGGCGCAGACGAAAAACGATAGAAGGTTCCACGCGTTAGAAAAACGTTCCCCGACGAACACCACGGTCCGCCGCAGCGCAAAGCGGACGAAAGACAGCAAGTAGAGAAAGTACGACGAAGCCTCAGACGTTATGAAACGAACAGAGGCCATGGAGTCCGTACACTCAGAAAGCCGCTAGAAGAAAGACACAAGAGTACCAAGAGGTCTGTGTGTAGAGAAGAATAGGTACAAAGAAGAACGAGACAGACACGACGAAACACACATGAGGTATTAAAGAGGGGTACAACGTAAATAGATGTGACACTAAACGTATATCATATACTTCTACGACGTGCGCGTTAGTACCCCAACCACCAGGAAGACTACCTCGTGACGAGAAGGCAACTAGTGAGAAAAAGATCAGTAAACGATAAAGAAAAAGAAGTAAAGTACCAACAAACAGAACAAACACACAAGGGGTTCTGAAAATGTGGAGAACAAACGCCAAAAGAAAGAAGAAAGGATAATATAGCGACACTAGCTCAAAGAGATACAACGACAACGCTAAAGCAGGTCAAACCCGAAGAGCCAAAAACAAGCGGTACAACAACTCCGAAGTGATGCTACAAATTTGGCACAGAATAGCTGCTTAGCAAACATGATCACCAAAGATGTAAAGTACGGATCACGATGCAGATAGCTGCAACAGAGCACTAAGAGTCAAGTATAAGGTATCGCAGAATGCAACGAAGAAACACAACAAAGATGCAGCTATAACAAGTACGCGTAGAAATAAACAACGAGTAGAGACGTAAAATACACGAACAAAAGCGACGCAATTTAAGAGTCACGTATACTGAGAAAACAAAAAGACACTACTAACACAACGACAAACAGTAATTACAGAAAAACCACCACGAGAAAACGAGTTTTCGAAAGGGCAGGGGTCACAAAAAGAGGGTTCGGTAACAGACAAGAAAGACCAAAACAGGAAGCAAAGCATACTAGAGGTAGCAAGAGGTAGAGAGAGTAGAGTCTAGTAATAGGAGTAAAAAAACATGAGAAGAAAATATAATGACATTACTGAAAAGGAGAAAACAAGTAAGTGTCATATCTCAAGCTCAGAAAGAAAGTAAGTCTTTAGACACCGAGAGTAAAAAGAGAAGAGAGTAGGTGTAATAAGTGAAGCAACGGAAAAGGATTAAAAGAAAAAATAAAGAAGAGAAAAAATACGAACAATAAAAAAAGATGAAAGAAAAAAGCAAAAAGAGAGGTAAGATGTGTATCGAAAAAAAACCAATCAAGGGTCGAGAAAAGCACGGACGGAACACGCACTAGACAAAATATGAAGCACGCGAGAGAAGGCAGAAGATAAGACGAAATACGTGGAGAAGAGTAAATGAACAGACACTATAGAAGGAAAATACATGACGGCGAAGCAAGACAGTAAAAGAGCGAAAGGTAAGCGTGCAGGGATAAGTAGAACAGTAAAATAAAAAGCAACGAACGAACTACAGGTATACACAAGATTGCTAGGGGGGTAGCCTAACGAGAAAGAGAGAGGATAAGCAGGAAACTAAAGAATTAAGTTAGGAGAACACAGAAGGGTCAAGGAAAAAGCCAAGGAAAAAACGATAAAACAGACAAGGAGTAGAGGAATAAACGGAGACAACGACGAGAGGAAGAGAGGGTTAGAATAAGCCTAAAATGGCGCAGTGGCCGGGTAAGACAAATGAGCAAAGAGAATTAAGGTTTGAAAACGCACAGTAAAAGGGGTGAGGAACCCACAGGCGTACTGCAAGAGATAGAAGAAAAGCAGAGTAGACGACAGCACGAGAAAGGAAAGATAACAAAAAAATGATATAAAAGAAATAGAAAGAACAAAAGTATAATGACAGACAACGCACAGCAACGATAACGAAGTACGAGATCGGTATGAGTGAGAAAAGAAAAATCGGCGAGTAACCCTGAGAAAAGAAAAGAATACACACATACATAAACCGTGTCACGACAGATGCAAGCAAACAACACACAATAGAAACAAACGCTATAAATGAGCAAAGGGAAGAGAAAAAACGTAAGTGACTAACGACATTCAAGAAGTTATAAGGAAAAAAAAACGTAGTTAGGTACAAAGTACGTAACAAGGAAATAGAAACAACTCCGCGAACATAAAAATTATAGTCAACTAGAAGGTCAAAGCAAACGAGAAAGAAAAGGCCACTATCACAACATAGTCACAGAAAAGTAACAAAAGCGTGACAGAAAAATAACCACTTCCGTGAAAGATACGAATAAAAAGAAAAAGTAATAGAATCAGATAAGCAAGTGAGAGAGAAAGGCCACGACAAGAATTCAGAAAAAAGAATGCGTATTAAGGGACTGAGAAGGAGAGGAAGGATAGTATCAAATACGCAGTCACGTGGAGTGGTGGCTAGACAACGTCAACGCAATACAGAGCCGCAGAAAGCATAATAAGTAGAGAGTAAGACTGGGTATACGCAGCATGTAATCCAAGACTGCAACCGCAGGTGCAGAAACCGAACGAAATAACAGGAACATAGAAGCAAGAAAGAAAAAGAATCGATCCAGGAGAGGTTGTTACTAAAGCAACGCTACCCTGCCGCAGACTATTGACAGAGGTCTACCGACACCAGACTAAAACTAAGTAAGAAGAAAGGACAAGGGTTAATAGCATCAAGAAAGGGCGAAGTGGATCAACGGTAAAGTACAACACAAAGAGTAGGTAAAAAAAGAAGATCTAAGAGAGCAAATAAAGATATGTTAGAAATGAGAGTATACTAAAGTCAAACTAGAAATAGTGGATTTACAGATACAAGACAAACAATCCTAGTAAAGAGTCGGTGAATGGAGAAGAACAGACAAGTAACGAGAGCCACTGATCACACACACAGGGACAGAAAAAAATAGCATCCGAAGCGAAACGGAAATATGTGGCAAATTCAAAAAAGTAAGACCCGCAGCATAGAAGACACGGTAAAGAAAATTAGACGAACCTACAAAAATAATAGTGAAAACAAAAAAACAAATACAAAAAAGAGAATTTAAGAAAAGGGTAGAGAAGAGTAAAGTGGGTACTACATGCAATAGAAGAGGCAAAAAGCCATCGAACACAATGAGAACCTAGCAAAATACGTATAGAAAGTGGTTCTTAATGAGACGGTATCGCAACAAGAGCGAACAGAACAAACGCTACGTGTAAAAAAACAACCGTGACTTGTACGACCAGCAACTCAGCAGGCAAAGGTAGAAAAGTTGTATAGAAAAAAGTACAAAGTAAAAATGGTAAATACCGACAGGGGGGTGCAATACAAGGATAAAAAGGAGGTAAATGAAGACAGAGATAAAGGACAGGCCCAGAATAATAGCTAAACAGGAGAACAAGCACAAAAAGCTGAAAATGATCTACATGGCGTAAGTAAAGCTAGAAGAGCCTACTATAACAGGAAGAAGAAAGACCTGTAACTAAGTACAGTCGAACAAACAACGGGGTAAATGTAACGTAGTAGTAACTCGTTGCAACGAGAGACCAGTGACGAGTAGGAAAAAGCACAGACTACAACGAAGGAAGACAGATAGAAAAAAACATAATAACTGTAAAAAAACAGGTTTTAAATGCAAACGTGCATGACAATAAAAAAGTAACACCGAAGGAAACATGATGAAAACCCTAAGGAGAAACGGACAAGCAATTCGAATGACGGTAGTCAGTAACAACTAGACGACCGAACAACTATAAAAGTGGTATAAAGAACTAACAGTCTCAGGAGAAAAAACCATGCCCAAATGCCCCAAATAGGGAAGAGCCGTCACCCTGCTTGTTATGCTGAAAAAAAAAATTAAAAAGGGTTTTTGCAGCCTAAAAGGGAAAAAATTTTTTAATGAAAAAAAGGAAAATAATAATTTGTCATCACAGCGAATATCTGCACGCTATTAAAAATGGTAACAAAAATAAAATGTAAACCTTAAAAATTTTTGAAATTAATGCATAAAATACATTTATATTTAATTTAATCCCTTTTAAAGGGGAACTTTTCTCCCCCTTTAAAAGAAATGCATAAAGGGGATGTCAAATCTTAAACCCTAACTTCTGGGGGTTTTTATTTATACAGAAAATTAAAATACACATATGATGCCAACTGTAACTTAAACCCCCAATAAAAAATGGCCAGAAAAAAACAGGGAATAATGTCCAAAAATAATTATTAATCTAAAAAAGGCATTGCTTTATGAAAGGGGGTTTTTAAACCCGGGCAAGTGCTGTAAAACAACCAAAACGGTATAAATTAATATGGTAAAAAGGTATCAATTCACAGTGCATAGTTATAAAGGAAAATTTTTATGAAATTTATTTTTCTCAAAAAAAGTCAGCGTAAACCATTAGGTTTTTATCTTGTCATTGTTAAAAGGGAACGTAATTTTTTTGTTTGTCATAGGTGGAAAATTACCCATTAAATTTTTAAAAGCGGGATTTTTTTTTGCGTCCCTAGTCCCAAAAAAACGCAGAAAAACCCTAAAATTTATAGTCAGCTTTTGCCACCCAACCCCCCCTCGCGTGACGTAAAAGGAGTGTTGTGGATAAACTTTTGCGCAACCAACATTCTTTTCCCCCCTTTTTAACATTTCTAAACAAAAAATGCATGTTTTAAAGCCACAGCCCTTTATTGAGCGTATAACATCGGCATTCCCCATCAGAGGCTGTCCCTGTCTAAAACAGACTAAAATATACTTTGAAACCCCGTCCCTTTTTGTTTCCCTACACTTGCGGCCACACTTAAATTGGAAAAACAATCCCAAAAGTTTTTTTAAAGGGGGTTTTTTTTTAATCGTAAAATTGCCCCCAAAAAAAATTTCACATTGATGAGTCCATGTGGACAGTCTTTACACTATAGAAAGTTCTTTTTTAAAATGAATTAAAAATTTTAAAGTTGGATTTGCCCCAAAAAATTTGCGATGTGATGTTTAAGTGACTATTAAAAAAACCCATTTTTTTCACTATGTTATTTTTAAAAGGGGGTTTTCCCTTAAAGCATTATTAAAAAAAAAAAAAAATGGACTTTTTTTTTTACATTTACAACCTATATTTTGCCCCCAAAATTTTTTGGGGGTTGTTTTTCCCCTTTTTTTTTTTGGCATGTGCATATATTTTTTTAAAATTTGTATTTTTTTATTTTTCCCTTTCCCTTAAAATTTAAAAAAAATTTTTGGTATCTTGTACCGTGTTAGCCATAGTTAGAAAAATTTTTAGTTTCAGAGTCAGCGGGGGTTTGCCCCCTTTTTAAAAGGGAAAAAACTAAAAAGGGGGGGAAAAAAATTTGGGAAATTTTTCCCAAGGGGCTACTCAGTCTCTTCATCAGGAAAAGCAAAAAAAAAAAATTTTAAGAAAACACTATTTCTATACACAACAGGAACGGAAAATATGCAATAGGTAAAAAAGAATGACGTAAATCAAAAATTTCATTATCTACAGGATGAACATAAATATTGGAATTTTTCCCCACAAAAGGGATAAAAAGTTTTTTTGCCCTTCATTGCCTTTTTTTTTTGGGTTTTCAGCCCCGGGGAAAGGGGATAGATCAGATTCCTTTAAAATTTAAAAATAAAATGACATAAATCCATGTGATCTATTCAATTTCCAAAACTAACAGGTCAAAGGTCATGATATTATATTCTGAAAAACCCCTTTTTTCGTTTCTCATATTTGAAGTTTTAAAAATTTTTACCATAAATTTTCCTTTTTCCCCCCTGCAAAACCGGGCATACAAAAAATCTTTTGCCACAGGTAAATTCATTAAATTTTTTTCGATTGTGTGGGGTGATAATTTTATCCTTGTTTTCCCTTTTTTTTTCCCGGGTTTCCCCCCACCTTTTTCCCCCCCCCTTTTTTACTATTCCCGGTCCTGTTGTGTGTAGAAATATTTTTTCCTCATTTTTTTGGCCCCTTTAAAAATTAGCCTGTTTTTGACACCTGAGTTTTTTTTCAAACTTTGAATTTGTTACCCCCTTTTCAGTTAGCCATTAAACGTTTTTAACCACAGAGGACTGTCAAGTATAAATATTTTTCTATTCTTGAATTGAAATTTTTTTTTTTTTTATTGTTTGATAAAAAAATTTTTTTTTTTCTTGTTTGAAAAAAAAACATTTGCCCCAAAAACCCCCAACAAGGCAATAACTCAATATTTTATTCCACCCCTCCTTGACCCTGGGGGTTCCCCAAAAACCCCCCCCTTTTTTTCCCGGAAAATGCGTTTGCACAGTCTACAAAACTCCCCCGTTTTGGGGTTCAGTAATGTCTCTGTTCCCCCGCTGTGTGAAAAGGCAAAAAAAATCCTGCTGCCCCACCCAAAAAACTCTTTTTTATCCCCGGGCTACAAAAACCGCCAAATTTTTTCTCCCGGGGAAAAACTGTTGCCAGTCTACCTTGCTCCTGTGTTATGGGGTTCAGTATTTTCAGCTGTTCCCCCCCCCGTGTGAAAGGCAAAAAACCGGGGGGGTCCACCATGGGGTTCCCTTTTTCCCCCTCCCTGGGTTTTTAAAAACCCAGTTTTTCCCCGGGGGCGGGTTTTTAAAAGTCCCCCCCCTTGCTCCTTTTTTTCGGGGGGGTTTTTTTAAAGCAGCTGTTCCCCTGCTGTGTGAAAGGCAAAAAATTTTCCCCCCCGCCTCCCCCCAAGGTTTTTTTCTCATCCTGGGTTACAAACCCCCCCCCCTTGTTTTTAAAAAAAAAAAGTGCTGTTAGCCCAAAAATCCCACACTTCTCCCGTGTTACTGGGGTTCAGTAATTTCAGCTGTTCCCCTGCTGTGTGAAGGCAAAAAGTCCTGCTGCCTCCACCATGTTCTCTTCTCATCCCTGGGTACAACACCGCAGTTGTTTCTCGAAGTGCTGTTAGCACAGTCTACACTTGCTCCTGTGTTACTGGGGTTCAGTAATGTCAGCTGTTCCCCTGCTGTGTGAACGGCAAAAGTCCTGCTGCCTCCACCATGTTCTCTTCTCATCCCTGGGTTACAACACCGCCAGTTGTTTCTCGAAGTGCTGTTAGCACAGTCTACACTTGCTCCTGTGTTACTGGGGTTCAGTAATGTCAGCTGTTCCCCTGCTGTGTGAACGGCAAAAAGTCCTGCTGCCTCCACCATGTTCTTCTCATCCCTGGGTACAACACCGCCAGTTGTTTCTCGGAAGTGCTGTTAGCACAGTCTACACTTGCTCCTGTGTTACTGGGGTTCAGTAATGTCAGCTGTTCCCCTGCTGTGTGAACGGCAAAAGTCCTGCTGCCTCCACCATGTTCTCTTCTCATCCCTGGGTTCAACACCGCCAGTTGTTTCTCGAAGTGCTGTTAGCACAGTCTACACTTGCTCCTGTGTTACTGGGGTTCAGTAATGTCAGCTGTTCCCCTGCTGTGTGAACGGCAAAAAGTCTGCTGCCTCCACCATGTTCTCTTCTCATCCTGGGTTACAACACCGCCAGTTGTTTCTCGAAGTGCTGTTAGCACAGTCTACACTTGCTCCTGTGTTACTGGGGTTCAGTAATGTCAGCTGTTCCCCTGCTGTGTGAACGGCAAAAAGTCCTGCTGCCTCCACCATGTTCTCTTCTCATCCCTGGGCTACAACACCGCCAGTTGTTTCTCGGAAGTGCTGTTAGCACAGTCTACACTTGCTCCCGTGTTACTGGGGTTCAGTAATGTCAGCTGTTCCCCTGCTGTGTGAACGGCAAACAGTCCTGCTGCCTCAACTTTAATTTCCATGGGTACCTTCTGCTACCTATCCGGGTTCCAGTACCGTCAGCTGGTTCTCCGCAGTGCCTTTGGCCTAGGTGCCTCCATCTCGGTATCCGAGTTCCAGCAACGTCTGCTGGTCCTTGGTAGTGCTTTGGAGCACAGGTACCTCCTGCTTAGTAACCGTGTCCCAGTAACGTCAGCTGGTCCTCGGTTGTGCCATTGGCTCTTTTCCTTCTGCTGATCCTCCGGGTTCCAGCACAGTCAGCTGGTCCTCGTTACTTTCATTGGCTCTTGTACCTTCTGCTACCCAACCGGGTTCCAGTACCGTCAGCTGGTTCTCCGCAGTGCCTTTGGCCTAGGTGCCTCCATCTCGGTATCCGAGTTCCAGCAACGTCTGCTGGTCCTTGGTAGTGCTTTGGAGCACAGGTACCTCCTGCTTAGTAACCGTGTCCCAGTAACGTCAGCTGGTCCTCGGTTGTGCCATTGGCTCTTTTCCTTCTGCTGACCCTCCGGGTTCCAGCACAGTCAGCTGGTCCTCGTTACTTTCATTGGCTCTTGTACCTTCTGCTACCCAACCGGGTTCCAGTACCGTCAGCTGGTTCTCCGCAGTGCCTTTGGCCTAGGTGCCTCCATCTCGGTATCCGAGTTCCAGCAACGTCTGCTGGTCCTTGGTAGTGCTTTGGAGCACAGGTACCTCCTGCTTAGTAACCGTGTCCCAGTAACGTCAGCTGGTCCTCGGTTGTGCCATTGGCTCTTTTCCTTCTGCTGACCCTCCGGGTTCCAGCACAGTCAGCTGGTCCTCGTTACTTTCATTGGCTCTTGTACCTTCTGCTACCCAACCGGGTTCCAGTACCGTCAGCTGGTTCTCCGCAGTGCCTTTGGCCTAGGTGCCTCCATCTCGGTATCCGAGTTCCAGCAACGTCTGCTGGTCCTTGGTAGTGCTTTGGAGCACAGGTACCTCCTGCTTAGTAACCGTGTCCCAGTAACGTCAGCTGGTCCTCGGTTGTGCCATTGGCTCTTTTCCTTCTGCTGACCCTCCGGGTTCCAGCACAGTCAGCTGGTCCTCGTTACTTTCATTGGCTCTTGTACCTTCTGCTACCCAACCGGGTTCCAGTACCGTCAGCTGGTTCTCCGCAGTGCCTTTGGCCTAGGTGCCTCCATCTCGGTATCCGAGTTCCAGCAACGTCTGCTGGTCCTTGGTAGTGCTTTGGAGCACAGGTACCTCCTGCTTAGTAACCGTGTCCCAGTAACGTCAGCTGGTCCTCGGTTGTGCCATTGGCTCTTTTCCTTCTGCTGACCCTCCGGGTTCCAGCACAGTCAGCTGGTCCTCGTTACTTCCATTGGCTTTTGTACCATCACCAACAGGACAAAGAAGGTTAAGACAAACTACAAGATACAGAACAAGAGACAGAAGAACAATAAGCAGAAGATCAAAAAGCAGAAGAACATTAAGTATAAGACCAAAATGAAGAGCAAAATATATGCTCTAAATTCTAAGCAGAAGAAGACTAAGCAGTGTATGGGGGTGAGTCCGTTCCTCCTCGTGGTGCCCCTGGAAAATGCCTGATGCTGCTGCAGGCTAAACTGAACGCGGACAAATACTGTTGTAATTAAAATCTTTCGTGACAGCAAGAACGGAAGGATGAAAATTCAGAGTTTTACAGATTACAAGTACAGGAATGTCTGTCACAAATAAGAATATGATGAAAAGGATGAATAGGAAGAAGATGAAGAAGTAGAATATGAAGAATAATAACTGTTTAATAAGAACAATATAAGTAATGTTAACAAAAAGATGAATAGCAAGAAGTTTTAGAAGATTAAGAAGGTGAAGATGAAGAATAATTTGATGAGAAAGATGATGCTGCTGAAGATTATGAAGGAGAAAGTGTGTGAAAAGTTAAAAAGGTGAAGACCATGGAAGTTGTGAAACAGACATATTTGACAAAATAGAAAAAGGTTAACAACATTGTGAATTTCTTCGTCAATCCGAACGTATTTCCTAAAAAAAAAAAATTAATGCTATTCCATTGGATTGGGTTAAACATCTATGCCTTTAATGTCTCCTCAACCTCCCCCAATACATTCTACATTACTCTTTGTTGTTTTCCTTCATGTACAATTAACTTACAAGGCAAGAATGGGGTTTTTTTTATTTCGATATTTTGTTCCCATAGACTTACATTGGACTTCCGGTATCGGTATCGGGTATCGCCGATATTTTTTGTGTATCGGCGATACCATTCCGATTCCGATACTTTTGGATATCGGAAAGTATCGCTCAACTCTAATCAGCAGTCATTAAGGGGTTAAAAGATGGGTTTTTCAATTTTACACATTTTATAGTAATCCTGTCACCTCCCCAATTTGCTATTTTACAGCATAATCACTTCTCCTGCTTCTTGACTGACCACCTATTTTTGCACACAATTGTTGCAGAGCTGGTTGACAGTCAAAGTGCAATGGGAAGGATGAATGTGGAGTGAGTGGTGACTGTAAGATCCTGTGCACACGTTGCGGTTTTGCCTGCGGATTTTTCCGCACAGAATCCGCACCTCTTGGCAGAAAACGCAGGTGTTGTTTTGGCGCGGTTTTGACACGGTTTTCCAGTGCGGTTTTACCTTTCAATAAAGATATATAAACTTTGACAAACTTGACTGAGGAAAAAAAAATGTGATGTCATTTCCTTGTCCAACCCCTTCTCTTCCATTCTCCATTATAAACAGCTGACGTGCCCGCAATAGGCGCGAGCGGAATCCCCATCCGCCCGCGCCTATTAACTAGTTAAATCCCGCTGTCAAAGCTGACAGCGGACATTTAACTAGCGCTTCCGGCCGCCGGGAAGCATACTTTTGAAGCATGCCAAAAGTAAAAGAAAAAGAGTTTAAAAATTTTAAAAAATAAAAAAAACATAAAAAGTTCAAATCGCCCCCCTTTCGCCCCAATCAAAATAAAACAATAAAAAATAAATCACACATACACATATTAGCTAAGCTCCTGCAGTGTGTTACTGCGCATGTGTGAGATTTTACCGGAGTTCATTGACTCCGGTACTCTCGCTTTACGGCACAGCTGCGTGGGAAAATTCTCACGCAGCTCTAGTGCCGTAAAGAGACAGCACGGAGCTGCAGAACTCCGGGAAACTCCGCGATACACTGACCGGAGCATAGCTCCGGGCAGTGTATTGCTGGAGGACAGAACAGATCGCCGTGGGACACTCGATTAGGATTTCTGTGGACCAGGGAGTATTTATTGCTTTATTTTTTTGGATTTCTCCTAGGGGACGAGGGCTTCAGGGAAGGTGTGCTGTATGGTGAGTATGTACTCTGTGTTGTATGTTGTATGTACTGTCTGTCATGTATGTTACGTGCACAGTACAGACCAAAAGTTTGGACACACCTTCTCATTCAATGATTTTTCTGTATTTTCATGATTATTAAAATTGTAGAATCACACTGAAGGCATCAAAACTATGAATTTAATACATGTGGAATTATACATTACACTTAACAAAAAAGTGTGAAAATATGTCTTATATTCTAGGTTCTTCAAAGTAGCCACCTTTTGCTTTGATTACTGCTTTGCACGCAGAAAAGGTGAACGGATGGACTCTACATGCCTGGTTCCAACCGTGAAGCATGGAGGAGGTGGTGTGATGGTGTGGGGGTGCTTTGCTGGTGACACTGTTGGGGATTTATTGGGAAAATTGAAGGCATAGTGAACCAGCATGGATACCACAGCATCTTGCAGCAGCATGCTATTCCATCCGGTTGGCGTTTAGTTGGACCATCATTTATTTTTCAACAGGACAATGACCCCAAACACACCTCCAGGCTGTGTAAGTGCTATTTGACCAAGAAGGAGAGTGATGGGGTGCTACGCCAGATGACCTGGCCTCCACAGTCACCAGACCTGAACCCAATCGAGATGGTTTGGGGTGAGCGGGACCGCTCACCGCTTCAATTTTAAATAAATCCCCAACAGTGTCACCAGCAAAGCACCCCCACACAATCACACCACCTCCTCCATGCTTCACGGTGGGAACCAGGCATGTAGAGTCCATCCGTTCACCTTTTCTGCGTGCAAAGCAGTAATCAAAGCAAAAGGTGGCTACTTTGAAGAACCTAGAATATAAGACATATTTTCAGTTGTTTCACACTTTTTTGTAAAGTGTAATGTATAATTCCATATTTGTTAATTCATAGTTTTGATGCCTTCAGTGTGATTCTACAGTTTTCATAGCCATGAAAATACAGAAAAATCATTGAATGAGAAGGTGTGTCCAAACTTTTGGTCTGTACTGTATGTTTAGTGTATGTTATGTGTTAGTGTTTTATATTATTCATGATTGTGCTCAATCGCCGGACGCAGGGACTACTACTCCCATCCTATAGCCGGATGGGAGTAGCAGTCCCATACGGCGATTGAGCACAATTCTCGCACTATCGTCGCATGGGGACCGACAGACTTGCACAGACAGACGCACACAGACTTCACACAGACAGACACACACATACGTACCAAGATGGCCTACATCCATCCCCATGCGACGATAGCCCTCCATGCTGCTTGTAGTATGGCGACGTCTTCACACACACACAAATCTCCGCCCACACACTTCCTCCTGCCATGACATCACTTCCCCCTTTGACACACCAGTCCGCAGCAAAACCGCAGATTTTTTCCATCTGCGGTTTTGTTGCGGGTTTGGCGGACATAATAGAAGTCAATGGGTGCGAAAACGCTACCAAACCGCAAAAAGAATTGACATGCTGCGGAAAAAAACGCACGTTTTTTTCCGCAGCATGTGCACAGCAGACCTGCGGTTCCCATAGGAATACATTGGATGTGCACTGTGCTGCGGGTTGGATGCGTTTCCGCACGTTGAAAAACGCAGCGGAAACGCATCTAAAAATGCAACGTGTGCTCAGGCCCTAACAGCTACACCGCCCTGTTGACTGAAAGCAACCGGCTACAGGCAGAATATAACTTTATTTTCTACCTGTAGCCACGCTTCCAGTAAACCAGCCTAACATGATTTAAACACAGTCTACCTGCAGATTAATAATATTTTCAAAAGGCCTTTGCAGGCAGGAAATTTTACAAGTCATTTGTCTCAAACCCACATCTCTACTCTTACTTTAGTGAATAATGTTCAAGGGCATACACGTAGTGTTTCGACACGCACCACAATTGTGGATACCAAGGCTATGGGGTACTCGGAGCCGAGCCCATGGAAATCTATGGGAGTTGTCACTGGTAGCGGTGGCTCGGTCCGTGGCCCTGGCGGTCGTGCAATAGGGGATATTTACAGGGGATTATTAGGATAGTTCGTGACGCCACCTGTGGTTTCTGGTAAATTGTACCAGCGCTGCTGTAAGGGTCTTCACAGGGGATGTTATGGGGGCAGCTGGGTGGTAAGTCTCCCACAGGTGAGACTTGTCCCTGGAAGTCTATGGTGGTGATGATGCAGGGTGTAGATAAGGATTCAGTCACACACATTGCAGTTTCTTTTCATACCTTTTACTGGTAGATGTTCAAGCAGGTCCCGGGGAGCTGGTCGGGGTGGAGAGTGCACATTCAGGTAACCGCTGAGCAGGTTAGAGGCCTCCTTTACTTCAAAATGTATGTGAGTCCAACTTGCCTGAAGCGAAGTTAACTCTGAACTCTCCAGCTTTCTCAATAGCTGTAATGCCCGGCCAACATTGTGGTGGAGCCTTCTAAGTGGTGAGAACTACGTAAGTCCTTACTTTTGTCTGCGCTTGACTCAAAGTCCCCGTTCTCCCTGACTCCGGTTACGTATTGACGCTTTGGGCTGCACTCTGCGACCTGTAGTCCAGATGCCTCCGGTTTTCTATCACTAGACGTGAAGTACTAGCAATGCTTCGGACCCGGTGTCCGGCTATTTAGTGCAGGCAATCCAATACCTGAAGCACTTATCTCTGTCTTCTCCACTATGCCCTTCGCCCTGCTTCCCGCTCTTAACATAAGCACTTGTGGCGGTTGTGGAAAATGTCAGCCTTCCTCCAGAGCTCGCTGCACAGCTCTCAGTTTCCTCCTAGTCCAGACTGGACTGAACTGAATGGCTGCTCTGTCCTTAGACAGAAGCTAACAGACTGAAGTCCAACAGAACACTACTCCCCTTGCCACGTGTCACTCCCCCTTATATCTCAGATGGGTGTGTCTGAAAGTGTGAGTGACGTGAATGAATATCAAGCGTTGCGATTACCTTCCTGTGCACTCTCCTGGATTTTATGTGTGCCTGCATAGCTGGGCTACACATCCCCCTTGGTTAAACACAGCACTCCCGGGCTGTAAAAGAGAAAAAGAAAACATTTTTGTTTTACATTAACATCAACATTTAACTCATCCCATCCGGGAGGTAAGACTTCTTGAACGTTGCAATTTGTACATTAGGAAAAATACAAAAGTATCAAAAGTATCAAACATTCTCATAAATACAAGACAAATTCTTGTGGAGGACCCGCACCAAAAACCTCCCACGTGGGTCCTGGGTGGGCTGCAGGACTTCTGACTGCAGACCTCACTCTAGGCCCACCATACGGGTTTTTCTTCAGAGGCGATAGTAATGGTTTCGTGTAAAACCAAGATAATGCACCGAAGCGCAACTATTTACAAAACAAGTTCTTGGGCTGGCACAGTCCACAGCCTCTCAGTCCATTGCATGGGAAAAAGACACATAAATATATATAAATTTCAAGTATTCATTAATTCTTCAATTTCACTTTACCCAACCGGGGTATTCTATGCATAACTATGCAATCATCACATTTACTTGTTAGCTTTTTAAACTCTTTAACCTTGTACCCAGCCGGGTATTCTACTTCAAATAGGTAAACATCATACATATTATTTATAAAGTGCAATTTTCAAAATTCTCAACTTTTTACATTTCTTGGATGCGGTAAACCCCTGTCTGGGTCCTACCGGTCTTCATTCTTCTTAGAGACTTCAATTACGTCTTCCACTCCTGGGGCTGGAACGACGCGATGTTCCTTAGAACGCATTACAAATATATCGTGACCTGCTATCTGCGTCTGAGTGGCCACAGTTCTCATTCTAACTAAGGTCCCATCGGGTACCTCTGTCATGTATGACGCAAGTGGCGTTGCTGATGGTGCCACAAAGTCAGATCTGGCTTGCGATTTTGGTTGCGATGCTGCGATAGTCGCAGGGGGTGATGCCAAGTAGGTCGCTGGTTGCGATGCCAAGTAGGTCGCTGGTTGCGATGAATATGCAGGGGGCGATGTAGAGTAGGTCGCCGATGAGTACTCAGGGGGCGATGCCGGGGCACGGCCTGGTGCGGTATGAGCTCGAGACTGGGACGCTTTGGTACCGGCGTCGGGGACGGGGTCACTGACGATGGAGACGTTCAGGGCATACCACCCCTTTAGACCCCAGTGGCGGGTGTAGCTAACTATGTCCCCATTTATCAGGTCCCTCCCAGGATGACCGATGGGCAGGTGGGACTCCACGTCCCGGCGGCTCACAAAGACCCCCGCATAGAGGCCCGGCTCACGGATAAAGCCCCAGCCCTTGTGGAGCTGAAACTCGGCGACGCACCCCTGCCGCCGCGGTTCCCGTCGGGTACCTTTATCCTGGCGGATGGCCTCCTTCTCAGCGAAGAACCTTTCATGCCACTCCTGTCGGTCTCGCTGCGTTTTTCTATCTTCCTCCTGCTGCCGTCTCACTTTTTCGCAGTGCTGCCAAGCATTTCCGGTCTGGAGGTCGTAAGTCACGTCGTCCAGACGCTCCATCTCATCCCAGTCGATTTCCGGCAATGATGGCTGGGACCCCTCCGGTGATCTTACCGGGGATCGGCACTCTGCTGTGGCCTCCTGGCCTGGCTGGCACTCCGGACCGGGCAGAACCTCCTCAGCCTCCTTCTCCTCCACCTCCGCATCGGTGGGATCAGGTACAGCACTTTTGGGGGCAGCCTCCGGTTGCTTCTTAGCCTTCCTCAGCAGGGAACTTGGGAAATCAGGTGACGGCGTTAGGCTTGTGGGAGAGAGCACTGCGTCCCACAGCAGCCGCTGTGTCTGGGCACGCCAGCGCCTCTCCATCTCCTGTAAATCTGCATGCCGCTGGATCCTTCTTCTTAGCTCCGCGTTCTCCTTCTGCAGCTCCAGCATTGTGGGGTTAGTGTCCCGATCTGGGGACAGCTCCGGCACAGGCAGTAAATCCTCCGGTAGGCAGGGTTTGTATGCCTCCGGTCCTCTACACAGATCCTGCTGTCCTTCCGCCATCTCTTCCCAGGCCAGACTGTAGGTTCCATCAGGAACAGTCCGGTCTCTTCCGTGGAGGCGGGATTTGCGTCTCCTCCTCTTCGCATAGAGGATGAAGAGGAGGCGGATTTCTTTAGCAGTGGGGCAGGACCGCACATTGTAGTAGCATTTGGAGAGGGCGGCCATATCTTTCGCGCCACAGGGGGGTACACGCCCACGAATGCACGCCCACCTTCTTCACCAGCGCCTGAGGGCGCTAATATGGCGGTAAAATGGCGGTATTTGGCGCCAAATGCAGCAAACAGTCTTTTTCTGCACAAACAGTCAATATAGGCACACAGGACTCACAATTGCAAGTTTCGGATCCTGTTCGTGACGCCAAGTTGTTTCGACACGCACCACAATTGTGGATACCAAGGCTATGGGGTACTCGGAGCCGAGCCCATGGAAATCTATGGGAGTTGTCACTGGTAGCGGTGGCTCGGTCCGTGGCCCTGCGGTCGTGCAATAGGGGATATTTACAGGGGATTATTAGGATAGTTCGTGACGCCACCTGTGGTTTCTGGTAAATTGTACCAGCGCTGCTGTAAGGGTCTTCACAGGGGATGTTATGGGGGCAGCTGGGTGGTAAGTCTCCCACAGGTGAGACTTGTCCCTGGAAGTCTATGGTGGTGATGATGCAGGGTGTAGATAAGGATTCAGTCACACACATTGCAGTTTCTTTTCATACCTTTTACTGGTAGATGTTCAAGCAGGTCCCGGGGAGCTGGTCGGGGTGGAGAGTGCACATTCAGGTAACCGCTGAGCAGGTTAGAGGCCTCCTTTACTTCAAAATGTATGTGAGTCCAACTTGCCTGAAGCGAAGTTAACTCTGAACTCTCCAGCTTTCTAATAGCTGTAATGCCCGGCCAACATTGTGGTGGAGCCTTCTAAGTGGTGAGAACTAAGTCCTTACTTTTGTCTGCGCTTGACTCAAAGTCCCCGTTCTCCTGACTCCGGTTACGTATTGACGCTTTGGGCTGCACTCTGCGACCTGTAGTCCAGATGCCTCCGGTTTTCTATCACTAGACGTGAAGTACTAGCAATGCTTCGGACCCGGTGTCCGGCTATTTAGTGCAGGCAATCCAATACCTGAAGCACTTCTCTCTGTCTTCTCCACTATGCCCTTCGCCCTGCTTCCCGCTCTTAACATAAGCACTTGTGGCGGTTGTGGAAAATGTCAGCCTTCCTCCAGAGCTCGCTGCACAGCTCTCAGTTTCCTCCTAGTCCAGACTGGACTGAACTGAATGGCTGCTCTGTCCTTAGACAGAAGCTAACAGACTGAAGTCCAACAGAACACTACTCCCCTTGCCACGTGTCACTCCCCCTTATATCTCAGATGGGTGTGTCTGAAAGTGTGAGTGACGTGAATGAATATCAAGCGTTGCGATTACCTTCCTGTGCACTCTCCTGGATTTTATGTGTGCCTGCATAGCTGGGCTACACAGTAGCACCTTTACACAGAAACCTCCCTCCTTATACATTACAAGTGCCTGAGAAATCGAATCAAACCAGACACCTAGACACATCTATCTCTAAATCCCAGAAAATAGTTGCTTCTTGGCATAAACCCCTCTATGTTCAGAGGTGTATAACCCCCATCCACATTTTATTGTAGCATAATCTGTTACTCAAAACAAGTCACTGGTCAACACAAAAAAATCATCAGCAAAGGTAGTATGTCTGTTTTATGGAGTTTGATGTGTTGATTCCAAAAATATGCTTAGTTTTGCTCTATCACATAAAGTTTCTGAGGTAGAAGTTTTTTTGTTATTACGTTATTTCTGCATTTTTAATGTATGTGGTTTTTCCTATGTTATTCCCATTTATTTGCTTGTCTTACTTAATTGTGAATTTTCTCACAGGGACAACATCGGGAAAGGTTTTAGTGAGTTTTATGGGAATGAGTATTAACTGTGCAGTCAACCAATGACTGCTTCTCGGAAAGTCACATGTTATGGGAAGGAACTAACTGTTATGAGGCGGTAAGATTTGAGTCGGTCAGAAAAGGATGGTGATGGCAGCAAGGACTGGAATGTGAGACTCTGACAGGAGACAGGCCTCTACAGGGATCTGAGCCTTGCCACAGGGAGTTAGAAGGGAAGACAGCGGACAGCCGCCATTGTGAGAGGATTTTCACCGCATTTCTGGAGTCGCCCCAGAGGGAAGAAAACAACTCAGCCACTGAGGTGTAACTGAGTGAGGGTCTCCACAGAGAGAGAACCTGAAAGCAGCCAACATCACACTGAGAAACTGCCTGTCTGTAAATGTTCATCTGTAAGGAATAGGCTGACCCGTTTACCTCACAACTTGTTATAACTGTAAAAGTTTTCAAAGATTGACTGACTAAGTCTCTAAGATACCTACAACTTATTTCATACCAAAAATTCACAAAAATCTGATAGAACCACCTGATCTTCCTATCGTGTCCGGCGTAGGGGGGCTGTGCAAACCTGTTTGCAAATTTATAGATTACTACCTAAAGCCCTTAGTTGAGTCGCTGCCCTCCTATGCCCGAGACACAATGGATGGCCTAGCTTGAATTGATGGTATGACACTTGATCGAGACATGCTACTCGTGACGGCTGATTTTGAATCGCTGTACACGTATATTCAATACGAAGATGGCTTGAAGGCTTGTCAGTTTACCCCGCTCACAATACAAGAGGATCACGCGGATCGTATCAGATCCCAATATCCTATCAGAGAGACTTAACACCATGACCCATAAGTTTTTAGAGAGGGGTTACCCCCTGTCGCTACTGGATAAGGAGAAGACAATGTCATTAACACCTCGGTCTCCACCCCTTTGGTCCAAAACCACAACAAGGGTTCCATTCGTGCATACTTTTCACCCTTTAATGCCTAAAATTTATTCGGTGATTAGGAGACACTGGCCTCTATTAGCTCGCTCATATCCAGATATAGACTCATTTAAAGAACCGACACTCATGTGCACAAGAAGACCCGCTAATATCAAAGACAAACTGGTCAAAGCTGATATGGGGAGCCTACGCCCTATTACTACACAGACACTTCTTGCCCCTAGAAGAAATGGCACCTTTCCCTGCCTGAACTGTGCATCCTGTTCCAATATCATAAAATCAGATAACATCACCCATCCTAGGACTGGCAAAAGCTACCCTATCCATGGTTTCTTTACATGTAATTCGAACTTTGTTATATACATGGTTAAATGTCCCTGTGGTTTGTTGTATGTGGGAGAAACTACTCAACATATAAAGGATAGGATAGCGAGCCATAAGTCCACGATCAGATGTGGCAAGAATTGGTTACCACTACCGGACCATTTCTCCAGGATGAGGCATACAGTGGCACAGCTCAAGTATCAGATTATAGAACATGTTCCCCGACGAGAAGGGGAGGCAATCATGTCGGTCTACTTAAAGCTCGAGAATCCTATTGGATCCATAAGCTAGACACACTGGCCCCTAGAGGCCTTAATAGGGAAATAGATTGGTCCTTATAATGCCTTACTAATTTCCTTTATATCATTTACAGACTCGCTAAAATACCTTGACTGTAGGTGAGTTGCATACTTACCCCCATATGATTGGCTTCTATTGTTACTGTTATTGTATAGCCTCTATATTTTACTATGAATATTTTGCCTTATGTTAACATCTTGTTATGTTGTGAATATGGTCCTTTAATCCCGCTCTCTGTTTTGTCTGATATGTTCATGTAACATTTAACCTCTATCCAGTGCCTTCCTTCTCTTTGTCAACTGATATCTGCCTATATTATATTGACTATGCCCCCTCATTTTATATGGCACGTAGGTTATCTCTCTATTGAGTCACTTACTCATGATTAAGATATTAGTTTATTATTACTAACATATACGGCATCCACACAGCTATTCTAAGTTGCTATGATACCACGGTCACATGACTCCGGGTTACGAACTATCAGTGTTAACCTGATTGCTCGAGCAGTGGATGACGCCTGCGCATTACACACCGAGGGTTGCGCGACGTCACTTCCGGTCAGTACCACGCACTTCCGCTTTGGTAAGCACCAGCTGACATAAACAGGCGTCTCTATTCACTCACATAGTGCGCATACACAGGGCACAGCTTGGGAGAGCTGCCCACGTACTTTGTCCAGATTCAGGTAATTGCCTCTGCCGATCGACTCTATTATATTGAGCGGTACCTTTACTTATTGGGGTCATCATTTTCCATAGCGCCAGCAGACGATCCCAAACAGGGAGCTGCCTCTCCACATAGTGACGCCCGTATTCTCTGGGTAAATGTTACATCTTGATATACTATCTTATTACTTTAGCACTCTATTGACTCAATATCTTATCATTATAGCCGTATAAGGACATCACCTTGGCCTTCTCTTTCCTTTGCTCATATTTTCTGGCACTGGACTATTCTTGAGGTAATTATGAATTTATATGGCAAACTCATTTTGTTCCAATAACCGGTGATATCTATCAACATATTTCTTACATCAGTCCATGTATGTTTATGTTGCGAACTGTGTATATACTATATATATATAAAGTGTGTCTTTACTATATTGAAGGGGAGTAACATATCTTTTATCTCACGAAATGTAAATTTATCACCTTCGTTTTGGGATTCTTATGTTGTACCTTTTGTTTTCACAGCGACGTTTTGATAAAGGCTCTGGTCGAGCCGAAACGTTATTTCGCTCTTTTCTTTTTGTCCTAATATGTTGCCTTAATCATTAAACCTATAATAAATACAAATTTGCAAATAATATACCTTCCTCATAGGTGCGGTGTACTTATTATACTTGGTACTGTCAAGGTAAAATATATTTTTCTACCTTTATATGCTTAATGTGTTTGCTACTATTTTGAAACAATAAGTTTTCCTTGTCGAGTATTGTATCAGAAACGAAACTTAAGCTAAGATGGTGCCAGCATTGGCCAACACCTATTTCTGAGAAATGCATCTCCAGTTCCAGGAAATGTTACATCAGCTGAACATGACGTCACCACAGTCTGCCTGGATACAAGACCTATGGAATGTGAACCAATCAGAGATGGCCAGATGCTAGACATACACAGTTTACCCTGCCCCCATCAGCCCTTTACTCCACCCTGTCATCCTGTGTATATAATCTCATGCTTGCAGAAATAAAGATAGAACTTGCTGTGGTTGCTACATGTCAGTAGCCTTTTGAGCTTGTTCTAAGTTTGAACCAGTTATTTGTCTGACTCATTCTTTGATTGGTCGACCCATGCTCATAGTCTGAATTTGGAGTGACGGAGGACGAGTGGTTTGTCGTAACGACCCCGACAGTACCACTGTTTGGGCACACGTCGGGGCTCGGAAGGGATGTAGTGACGCTTTGAAATGCCGACTTCATGGAATGGTCTGCGGGCATCTTGCAGAGCCCCTGATGTGCCTAAACAGTAGAAACCCCCACAAGTGACCCCATTTTGGAAACTAGACCCCCAAAGAAACTTATCCAGATGTGTGGTGAGCACCTTGAACCCCCACATGCTTCACAGAAGTCTATAATGCAGAGCTGTGAAAATAAAAAATCATTTTTTTCCTCAAAAACTGATTTTTTTAACTCGCATTTTTTTATTTTCACAAGGGTAATAGAAGAAATTGGACCCCAAAAGTTATTGTACAGTTTGTCCTGAGTACACTGGTACCCCATATGTGGGGGGGAACCACTGTTCGGGCACACGTTGAGGCTCGGAAGGGAAGTAGTGACGTTTTGAAATGCCGACATTGATGGAAACTAGACAACCCAAGGAACTTATCTAGATGTGTAGTGAGCACTTTGAACCCCCAAGTTCTTCACAGAAGTTTATAACCCAGAGCCATGAAAATAAAAAATCATTTTTTTCCTCAAAAAATATTTTTTAGGCCACAATTTTTTATTTTCACAAGGGTAACAGGAATAATTGAACCCCAAAAGTTGTTGTCCTGTTTGTCCTGAGTACGCTGGTACTCCATATGTGGGGGGAACCACTGTTTGGGCACACGTCGGGGCTCGGAAGGGAAGTAGTGACGTTTTGTAATACCAACTTGATGGAATGGTCTGCGGGCGTCATGTTACGTTTGCAGAGCCCATGATGTGCCTAAACAGTAGAAACCCCCCAAGTGACCCCATTTTGGAAACTAGATCCCCAAGGAACTCCTCTAGATGTGTGGTGAGCACTTTGAATCTCCAAGTTCTTCACAGAAGTTTATAACGCAGAGCCATGAAAATAAAAAATCATTTTTTTTTCCACAAACATGATCTTTTAGTCCCCAATTTTTTTTCCCTAGGGTAACAGGAGAAATGAGACCCCCAAAGTTGTGCAATTTTTCCTGAGTACGCTGATACCCCATATATGGGGGTAAACCACTGTTTGGGCACACGTCGGGGCTCGGAATAAAGGGAGCACTGTTTGACTTTTTGAACGCAAAATTTGCAGGAATCAATGGTGGCGCCATGTCGCGTTTGGAGACCCCTTATGTGCCTAAATAGAGGAAACCCCTCAATTCTAACTACAACCCTAACCGCAAAACACCCCTAACCACAACCCTAAACCCTACACACTCCTAATCATAACCCTAACCCCAACACACCCCTAACCCTTATCCCAACCCTAACCATAACCCTAACCACAAGCCTAACCCTAATCCCAACCCTAACCCCAAAACACCCTAACACTAATCCTAACTCTAACCCTAACCACAAGACTAATTCCAACCGTAACCCTAATTCCAAGCCCTAACCCAAAATCCAACCCTAACCCTAATTCTAACCGTAACCCTAATTCTAACCCTAATTCTAACCCTAATGCTAAAAACTAGGTTCACATTACGTTTTACCAGCCCGTTCAACACATAGCGTTGACGGGCTGGTAACGGTATAGCATAACGTGATCACGTTATGCTATACCCGCTAGCGCAGATGAATCAGCAGATGATTCATCTGTGCTAGCGGTGACGGAGACCAGACGCTGCAGCCCGCGTCCGAGGCTCCGTCACTGAATAACGGCATGTCGCGAACGCATGCCGCTTTACAGCATGCGTCGCGATGCGCCCGCAAATGGGGATGAGTGGCAGCGTTAGCGGACTGCGTTATACCGCGTTATACCGTGGTGTAACACAGTCCGTCTAACGGACTGCCATAACGCAATATGAATCCAGCCTAACCCTAAGGCTAACCCTAACTGTAATTCTAACCCTTATAGAAAAAAAATATTTTCTTTATTTTATTATTTGTTCCTACCTATGGGGGTGATAAAGGGGGCGTTTATTTACTTTTTTATTTATTTTGATCACTGTGAGAGTTTATCACAGTGATCAAAATAAATGTATTGAAGCTGTTGGCCATTTTGGAAAATAGACCCACAAGGAACTTATCTAGAAGTGTGGTGAGCGCTATGAAGCCCCAAGTGCTTCACAGAAGTTTTATAACATACAGCCGTAAAAACAAAAAAATCATTTTTTTTTTTACAAAAATGATTTTGTCGCCCCAGTTTTTTATTTTCCCAAGGGTAACAGAAGAAATAGGACAAATTGCACAATAACTCTTGTGGTCCAGAGTACGCTGATACCCCATAAGCGGGGGTAAACTACTGTTTGGGCGCATGGCAGAGCTCAGAAGTGAAGGAGCACCGTTTGACTTTTTCAACGCAGAATTGGCTGGATCAGACGCCATGTCACATTTGGAGAGCCCCTGATGTGCCTAAACAGCAGAAACCCCCCAACTCTAACTCCAACCCTAACCCCAACACACCCCTAACCCTAGTCCCAACCCTAACCACAAACCTAACCCAACACACCCCTAACCCTAATCCCAACTCTAATCCTAACGTTAGCGCCAACCCTAACCCTAACTTTAGCCGCAACCCTAAACCTAATGGGAAAATGGAAATAAATACATTTTTTAAATTTTATTATTTTTCCCTAACTAAGGGGGTGATAAAGGGGGGTTTGATTTACTATTTATAGCGGGTTTTTGTGATTGGCAGCTGTCACGCTAAAAGACGCTTTTTATTGCAAAAAGTAGTTTTTTGCATCACCACATTTTGAGAGCTATAATTTTTGCATATTTTGGCCCACAGAGTCATGTGAGGTCTTATTTTTAGCGGGACGAGGTGACTTTTTTATTGGTACCATTTATGACCACGTGACATTTTTTGACCGCTTTTTATTTCGATTTTTGGGAGGTTAAAATGAACAAAAATCAGCAATTCATGAATTTCTTTTGGGGGAGGCGTTTGTACCGTTCCGCGTGTGGTAAAATTGATAAAGCAGTTTTATTCTTCGGGTCAGTACGATTACGACGATACCTCATTTATATCATTTTTTATGTTTTGGCGCTTTTATAGAATAAAAACAATTTTATATAAAAAATTATTATTTTTGCATTGCTTTATTCTGCGAGCTATAACTTTTTTATTTTTTCGCTGATAATGCTGTATGATGGCTTGTTTTTTGCGGGACAAGATGACGTTTTCAGCGGTACCATGTTTATTTATATCGGTCTTTTTGATCGCGTGTTATTCCACTTTTTGTTCAGTGGTATGATGATAAAGCATTGATTTTTTGCTTAGTTTTTTTTTTTTAAGGGGTTCACTAAAGGGGTTAACTAGTGGGACAGTTTTATAGGGGGGATCGTTACGGACGCGGCGATATCAAATATGTGTACTTTTATTGTTTTGTTTTTTTATTTACAGGAAGAAATGAATTTATTGGGGAATATTTTTTTTTTTTTTTATGATTTTTTTTACCACTTTTCATTTTGATTTTTTTACTTTTTAACTTTGTCCCAGGTTGGGACATCACAGTATTTTATCAGATCGCTGGTGTGACAGTGTGCACAGCACTCTGTCACACCAGCGATCGCTCTGGCATCGCTGCAGGCTTCCTCAGCGCCTGCTCTCAGCAGGCACTGAGGAAGCCGCCTCCCTGCAGGACCCCGGCGCCATCTTGGATCCGGGGACCTGGAGGGAGGACGGACCCTCGGAACAGCGCGACACATCGCGCTGCTCTGAGGGTCTCAGGGAAGCGCGCAGGGAGCCCCCTCCCTGCGCGATCCTCCCCTGTGCCCCCGGTCAAACATGATCGCGGTATGCCAGGGGTTAATGTGTCGGGAGCAGTCCGTGACCGCTCCTGACACATAGTGCTGGGTGTCAGCTGTGATAAACAGCTGACACCCGGCCGCGATCAGCTGCGCTCCCCCGGGAGCGCAGCTGATCGCCCATGACGTACTATTCCGTCCATGGTAATTAGGTCCAGGGTCACATGGACGGAATAGTACGTCGGATGGCATAAAGGGGTTAAAGACCATACCGAGGCATTATAAATTATTACACCAATGTAATACAAAATCCTTCATGGTCAGAGGCATTCAGCATGTCCAGTGTGGTATTAGAGGAGGTGATATCAAATGCCTTTTGGCTCAAAAGGAGTGCAGATGGATTACATTTTGGGGACTATGTCCCCTCATGGTCTAAATGAATCACAGGGGTTTGCCTCTTTTTGTGACATATTATAATAATCTAACATTACTGATATGCAACCATCTGCCTCTTTGCCCTTGCTGTCCTCTGTAATTCATTTATTTTTATGGCTTTTTTATTTTTGTTTTTAATACTTATTTTGCCTATGTCCCTTTCTTTCAGTGACTAACAGTTTCTATGCAAATTGCTTCTTCAGAGAAAAAGAGGACTTGAACTCTATAGTGCCACCTATTGGAAGCAGCGATCCTACAAGTCACAATCAACCCTTTAACGAGTCTTGCAATATGACTTAGGATAAAAGCCAAATCAGTATCTCAATTTGCAGACACGGTGTTTCGGGCTATTGGCCCTCGTCAGTGCAAAGTATGAGATCTGATTTGGCTAGGTGAGAGGCTCTGGACTGAGGTCTAAGGGGTAAGGTTTCTCCTTGTGGAGAGTGACATATCAGTTCTGGCTTGTCAAAGTAAGGAGGCTTATTCGCCGTGCAATGCTCCTCTGGGAAATTTAATATGCAAATTGCCTCTTCAGAGAAAAAGAGGACTTGAACTCTATAGCGCTACCTATTGGAAGTAGTGATCCTACAAGTCATAATCAACCCTTTAACGAGTCTTGCAATATGACTTAGGATAAAAGCCAAATCAGTATCTCGATTTGCAGACACAGTGTTTCGGGCTATTGGCCCTCGTCAGTGCAAAGTATGAGATCTGATTTGGCAAGGTGAGAGGCTCTGGAATGAGGTCTAAGGGGTAAGGTTTCTCTTTGTGGAGAGTGACATAACAGTTTCTAACATCTGTTTATGGCATCTACATGTATCCTAACCCTGTCTTTAACGTGACCAATCTGTTCATAACATCTATATGAACATTGCATCCCGAAAAAGTTACCAACATGGTCGGGAGAATAAACTCCACGATATTTTGCCGGACAGAGTAATATACGGAGCACTTGTTTCTTTATTGAAATGTTAATATGTATTTTATGAACATGATATCTACATCTGCCCTCTGTATTTATATCTGTTGCAATAACAGTGTTTGTTTTAGACAGTGGATATTCTACTATATCTTGGTCATTATCTGTAAGTTGAAGCCATTTTACAATTTGTTGGTGTGTTTAATATCTTGTTTTCTACCAGGTAATTATGTTATAGTTATTTCATTTATGCATAGTTACATTATATGTTTTATGCACCCATAGTTTGTGAACACATAAATTAATCCATACGCTTTTTGAGCTACATGGCTCTTGAACACTGTTCTTGAACAGTGTTCAAGAGCCATGTAGCTCAAAATAAGTATGGATTAATTCCTGTCACACACACCACGCCTCTTATTGCTTTGTTGTTTGAGATGCCCATTTTTTCATCACTTTTATTTTTAAAGGATTTTCAATAAAGTTTTTGTGAATTTTTAATTCTTCCTGTGTGTCGAGCTGGTTCCACCCCTATTTTGCCCATTCAAGATGAGTATGTACCTAATGGAGCAGCCAGAATGCTTTACTAAACATGAATAAAATTGTCTCATCAGAGACCGTTCATTGTCAAAAGATAAAGCTGAACTTCTTGCATCTAGGTCAGTGTTTCCCAAACTCCAGTCCTCGCAGCCCCCACGTGTCATGTTTTCAGGATTTCCTTTGTATTGCGCAGATGGTGGAAGTATCATCAAGGCATCAGGAATTCTCTCACCTTGCCAACACTATGGAAATCCTGAAAACATGACCCGTTGGGGCCGTGAGGACTGGAGTTTGGGAAACACTGATCTAGGTTGAAACAGAAGAATCTTCTTCATGATGATGTCAAAGTGTGTTATTACCGAAACAGAAGTAACACTTTAACACAATTTTTCACAGTTGATGGACCGATGGTGTACTGAAACAATGTGAATGGCCTCTTTGAAGAACTGAATCAAGAGTATTTTGTTGCAGATTAGCGATTGTTTGTTGACTTATTCCAGAGAAGTTTGAAAGCAGTGTTGCTTCACAATGGAAATATGAAACCATCAATCCTTATTGCTGTAGTAAGAGTTATTTCTCCTACGCCTAATTGGGGAACACACACCATGGGTGTTATGCTGCTGCCACTAGGAGGCTAACACTAAGCTGAGACAAAAAAGAGTTCGCTCCTCTGCAGTATACACTAGAGTTGAGCGATACTTTCCGATATCCAAAAGTATCGGAATCGGAATGGTATCCCGATACCATTAAAATATCGGCGATACCCGATACCGATACCTGAAATCCAATGTAAGTCTATGGGAACAAAATATCGTAACTAAAAAAACCCATTCTTTCCTTGTAAACACTAAATATACACACATAGAATACATATATATATATATACATGTCATTGTGACATATATATATACATATATGTATAGTTTATACACTTCTACATAGTAAAATATCCTCTGATTCAATTGCCGGGTAAAGCCGGCTTCTGTGAAAAGACAGAAGCACCCGACATGAAATGACACTTGGTGTACATAGGGTTAACCCTGTCTTTTCATGTCGTTTGCTATCTGATTTGCACAAACAATTACATCAGTCTATGTGTGCAAAATTTCACACCTGTAGGGGTTAATTAAAGGTGTAAATTCGTTGTAAAAAAACGGACTTTTTTGCTACGAATTTACACCTTTAATTAACCCCTACAGGTGTGAAATTTTGCACACATAGACTGATGTAATTGTTTGTGCAAATCAGATAGCAAAGGACATGGTTAACCCTATGTACACCAAGTGTCATTTCATGTCGGGTTCTGCATTTTCACAAAAGCCGGCAACTGAATTAGCGGCTATTATACTATGTAGAAGTGTATGAACTATAAATATAAATATATATATATATGTGTCACAAATTCAATGACATGTATATATATATGAGGTGTAAAATTGCTGAAAAAAAATGCGTGGGCTCCCGCCCTATTTTCGCAACCAGACAGACAAAGCCAGTGAGTGGGGGCAGATAATAATAGCCCAGAGAGGGACCATTATTTTTGGCCCCCCCCGGCTACTAACATCTGCCCCCAGACACCCCAGAAAGGGCAAATCTCTAATTAGATTTGCCCTTTCTGGCACTTTGCCCGTCTATTCCCATTGCCCTGTAGCGGTGGCGAATGGGTTAATAAGGGGTTAAAATGACCTTGCAATTGAAAGGTCACTTTAAGCCAGGTTAATAATTGAAGCTGTCAATTAGACAACTATCAATTATTAATCCTATTGCATGAAATAAAAATAAAACACACACACTTTAATTAAAAATCATTTTAATGAAATAAAGACACATGTTTTTGACCATCTTTTATTTTACTGCAAAAACCATTTCCTGTAATAAAAATAAAATAAAAAAGCAAAATTATTCTTACCTATCCCATGCACAGTCAGGTCCCACGGTGTAATCCTTCAGAAAGGGTTAATGTTTACTGCAGGGACCGCAGCTAATGCTGCAGCCTCACAGTAAACCCCCAAATGAATGAGTTCCTCTCCTGGCTGACAGGAGAGTAAAGGCTGGGTCTCACATAA
The DNA here is from genome assembly GCA_033576555.1 of Oophaga sylvatica. Lineage (NCBI taxonomy): Eukaryota > Metazoa > Chordata > Amphibia > Anura > Dendrobatidae > Oophaga > Oophaga sylvatica. The sequence continues at coordinate 510,103,763 of JARQOD010000002.1, read as the reverse complement.
CGATACACCAGCGATCCCGACAACGATATGCACTTGTCAGGATCGCTGGTGTATCGCTACATGATCGCTGCTGAGCAAACAGCGCAGGCGATCTGGGACAGCGACACTGCGGGTAACATCGCTTAAGGGCCCGTCTCACATAGCGATATCGCTACCGTGATCGCTGCTGAGTCACTAGTTTTGTGACGCAGCAGCGAGCTCACCAGCGATATCGCTGTGTGTGACATTCAGCGACGATCAGCCCCCCTGCCGGGTATCGCTGATCGTCGCTGAAATGTCAGGACCTTTTTTTGATCGCTGGTTTCCGCTGACAGGCACGCATCGCTGCGTGTGACAGGCGGGAGACCAGCGATCCGCTGGTAACCAAGGTACACAGCGGGTTTCCAGGCGCGGGGCTGTGCCTAGAAACACGCTGTGTACCTTGGATACCAGCGCCCTGATGCAGGGGAGCTGGTATCCAAGGTACACAGCGGGTTTCCAGGCACCGCGCAGCGCTTGGAAACCCGCTGTGTACCTTGGATACCAGCTCCCTGCATCAGGGCGCTGGTATCCAAGGTACACAGCGGGATTCTAGGCACAGCCCCGCCTGGAAACCCGCTGTGTACCTTGGTTACCAGCGGATCGCTGGTCTCCCGCCTGTCACACGCAGTGATGCGTGCCTGTCAGCGGGAAACCGGCGATCAAAAAAAGGTCCTGACATTTCAGCGACAATCAGCGATACCCCGCAGGGGGGCTGATCGTCGCTGAATGTCACAACAGCGATATCGCTGCTGAGCTCGCTGCTGCGTCACAAAACTAGTGACTCAGCAGCGATCTCGGTAGCGATATCGCTATGTGAGACGGGCCCTTAAGTGGAAAGCTTAATTGATTGCTTTCCACTTTCACTTCAGGTCAGCCAGGGACACAATCAGTGACGTCAGAGGGAACTGATTAACAAAAATAGGGGTTCCCTTCGAAAAAAAAATTGGCGTGGGGTCCCCCCTATTTTTGTTAACCAGCCAGATGAAGCAGACCGCTGAGGCCTGGATTTTCAGGCTGTTAAGGAGCCAAGATCCATGGACCTTGCCAGCCTGATAATACCAGGCCACAGCAGTCTGCATATCTTGGCTGATTAACAAAAATAGGGGATCCCCTCGAAAAAAATGGCGTGGGGTCCCCCTATTTTTGTTAACCAGCCAGAGTAAAGCAGACTGCTGGGCCTGGATTTTCAAGGCTGTTAATGGTAAGCCAAGATCCATGGACCTTGCAGCCTGATAATACCAGGCCACAGCTCCAGTCTGCTTAGCATGTGCTTAACTAAAATAAGGGAATCCCTCGAAAAAAAAAACGGCGTAGGGGTCCCCCTATTTTTGTTAACCAGCCAAGTAAAATGCAGACTGCTGCGGCCTGGTATTAAAAGACTGTCAAGGCCCATGGATTTTGGCCCTCAACAGCCTGATAATACCAGGCTACAGCAGCCCCACATTTGGCGCATCAAAAGATGTGCCAATTGTGGCACTTTACCCGGCTCTTCCCACTTGCCCTGTAGCATTGATTGCACGGTGACAATAAGCCGGTTAATAATGGAGAGGCGTCAATAAGACACCGATCCATTATTAATCCCAAAGTTTTTAAATGTTTAAAAAAAAGACACAGCAAGAAAAAAGTCTTTTAATGAAATAAAAGAGACAACACAGTTTTCATTTCTTTTATTACTCTCTCATTCCTGCGACGCCATCGATCTCCTGTAAAAAAATAAAAAAAACAAACCAACAGTATACCACCTGTCCGACGCAGTCCATAGTAACGACAGTCCCACGACGATCCAGCTCTGCTACATTGGAATGACAGGCAGATCCTGACATCCCGGCGCAGCACAGCTGCTTACCAGCTTCCCCGGCGGTGACGTCATCGGACTGCTTTACGGCCGCGATTACCCAGCAGTCACTGCAGTTATCGCGAGAAACTGCATGTGACCGCCAGGGAGAAGAGGATGGCGGCCATTAAGCAGTCCGGGATGTGACGCCGGAGATCTGCTGCCGGGTAAGTGCCGCTGACTCCTGACAGACCCGACCGACGGACACTGACAGTGACAGTGATATTCCGATTCCGGTATCCGATATGACGAAAATATCGGAACTCGGAATCGGAATTCCGATACAGCCAATATCGGCCGATACCCGATATTTGCAGTATCAGAATGCTCCACACTAGTATACACCCTCCTACTGGCTCCAAGTGAACCAGTTCTTAGTGTCTGTAAGAGGCACACGGGTCTGGTCTTCAGACCTTTTATTATTTTACCTTTTTCATTTTTAATTTTTCACTGGATGCTAGGGTGTTGTGAATGGGTTTGAGATGAGTTCTGAGCAGAGACTCCCTCTGGTGGTTACAAGCGGTACTGGTCTGTTCAGTGAAGATTGTGAGGACTGGGAATCAGGTGTTACTGACTGGTCTTATATAAGGGAGTCACCTTCCCATCAGGGTTGCCGGTGATCAATTGTTCTGGTCTGAATCCTTCATTCCTGTTTCCCTTGTAGCCTGCTGTGTCGTTGTCACGCTGTATAGCAGATATATATATATGTGATGACAGTAATCTATATCAAAAGGGCAACATACAATATAACATGCGCATAGATATATGATAACATAGAATTACCTGACAGAAAGTCCAGTGGGTCAATACGGAATCCGTTATACGCTGTCTCCGGCTAGAGGGTGACCGGGGTCTATGCTGACCCTAAACTGGGGTCCTAACTAATCCTCTACCTGGAGGTACTGTTAAAGGTACAGAGGTCCAGGCCACCAGCGTAAACCCTGTCTCCTATCAATCCCTGCCAACTGTAATCTAGTCCTAAGAAGGACCCTGATTACCACCAAAGGGAATGAACAGGTAACGGTTAATGAACAGAAAGACATACAAGAAAGACAAGAAATAAAGTAAATAAAGTCTTACATACAACACTCACACACAGTAGGAACACCTAAGGTCTCAGAGATAAACTATAAGCTATAAGAGTAAAAACAACTAAGGAGCTCTTAGCTTAAGTTTTCTCAGAACCGATCCAGTCTGCTAGACTACATAAAGGCTTTCACCGGCATCTAACAAGCAGACTGGCAGCTATATAAAGGAAGCTAATTAGAACATAATCAAAAGCAGCCGGGCGAGGCTGGACCTAGTCTTAGCAAAGAGCTAGGTAAAATTAACTCCCTCATTACCAAACACAAAGAAACAGCAACTCAGCTGTGAGAAGTCAGAGTGTGTAATCGCGACGATCCTTGTGGCGATACACCCATGACAGTACCCCCCCCTCTACGAGGGGACTCCGGACCCTCAGGGCCAGGTCTGCCCAGGTGAGTTGTGTGAAAGGTCCGAACCAATCGATCTGCGTTAACATCAGACGCAGGAACCCACGTCCTCTCCACAGGACCATACCCCCTCCAATGAACCAAGTACTGAAGGGATCGGTGACTGAGACGTGAGTCAATGATTTTCGACCCATGAAATTCCACGTTATCATTGACCACCACTGAAGGCGGAGGTAGAGGTGACGGTATGACTGGTGCCACATACTTTTTAAGTAATGACTTGTGAAACACATTATGAATTTTAAACGTAGGAGGGAGGTCCAGACGAAATGCCACAGGATTAATTATGGAACTGATCCTGTACGGCCCGATGAATCTGGGACCCAACCTCCAGGAGGAAACTTTAAGTTTTATATTCCTGGTAGACAACCAAACTAGATCGTTCACCTTCAGATCTAGACCAGAAACTCTCCCCTATCAGCCATCCGTTTGTAACGGTTCCCCATAACCTTCAGTCTTAACCGATCTGGAACTATCAGTCTCCCTGGAAGTCCCACCGGGGCGTCCCCCTGAGCCCCCAATACCTCCCCCTCAAGCTCAGAGCATACAGCTGACACTACAACTCCCTCCTGAGGAATAGGAACCGGATCATCCGTCTTCCCGGCCCCTGGGAAAGTACGAGATAAGGCATCAGGAAGCAACTTTATTGAGCAGTCATATGCGCGATGAGGAGGTAACTCTTTACACCCCTCCTCTGAGAACATCTCCCCAAAGTCCTCCAGAAAAGGAGACAAAGTCCTAGGCACAACCGCACCGATGACCGTGCTCATGCAGTTATTCCTGCAAAATTCACCCCACTGGCTTATCTTTCCGGATTGCCAATCAATCACTGGGTTATGTTTAGCCAACCAAGGAAGTCCCAACACAATAGGAGTAGGTAGACCCTCCAACACATAACAAGACAATTGCTCTTTATGTCTTGCCCCTACTCGAAGATCTATATTATGAACAGCTTGTACCAAGCTACCTTGACCGAGAGGTCTAGAATCAATAGAGACTATAGGGACCGGTTTGGCCAATACACTCAGTTGCATACCATGCACCTGGGCAAACTGAGCGTCCACCAGATTAGCCCCGGACCCACTATCAAGAAAAACAGAAATCCTCTCAGTTTCTAGTACCAATCACCACCTCCGCAGGCACGAGAAACTGAGAGGGATTTGGGGACGAAATACACACTCCCAGGTTAACTCCTTTGCTCAAAGAGGCCCGGGATGGACACCCCCCAACAAAATGTCCCTCTCTCCCGCAAAAGAAACACCTTCAAGTCTTGCGGTGCACCGCCAATTCCCTCCTACAAAAGATGTCCCTCCCAACTGCATGGGTTCCTCAGAACAGACCAGGGGAACCTCAGTATAAGGGACTTTAGTAGTAGGTGGAGTCATCACGGGAGGCGGAGTTACCTCGCGTCTTCCCCGAATTCGTCTATCCATGCGAATAGCGAGGGCCATAGCAGCCTCCAGTGATGGAGGAGAATCATACTGAGCCAACACATCTTTTAATTTGTCAGACAACCCTTGACAAAACTGGCTCCTAAGAGCTGGGTCATTCCACTGAGTATCTGTTGCCCATCTACGGAACTCAGAAGAATATTCCTCCGCTGGACGATTTCCTTGCCGTATTTTACGTAACTTTGTTTCAGCAAGGGAAACTCGATCCGGATCATCATATACCAGACCCAGGGCAGTAAAAAATCGATCCACTGACTGGAGATCTGGGGAGCCTGGAGGAATAGAGAACGCCCAAGATTGAGGGTCCCCTTGTAAGAGCGAGATAACAATTCCCACCCTCTGCTCTTCACTCCCAGATGACCGAGGCCGCAGCCGAAAGTACAATTTACATGCCTCCCGGAAAGTAAAAAATTTGTCCCGCCCACCAGTGAACCTATCCGGGAGAGCAACCTTAGGTTCAGATCTGGTTTGCTCCGGGGGGAACAAAACCTTGGACTTAATGTCTGCAAACTCCATGGACAACCCCTGCAACTGCCGGGCCAGCTGGGCTACTGGATCCATGACAGCTGGAGAGAATCTTTAGTAGGGCCGGTGAAAATGTCACGCTGTATAGCAGATATATATATATGTGATGACAGTAATCTATATCAAAAGGGCAACATACAATATAACATGCGCATAGATATATGATAACATAGAATTACCTGACAGAAAGTCCAGTGGGTCAATACGGAATCCGTTATACGCTGTCTCCGGCTAGAGGGTGACCGGGGTCTATGCTGACCCTAAACTGGGGTCCTAACTAATCCCTCTACCTGGAGGTACTGTTAAAGGTACAGAGGTCCAGGCCACCAGCGTAAACCCTGTCTCCTATCAATCCCTGCCAACTGTAATCTAGTCCTAAGAAGGACCCTGATTACCACCAAAGGGAATGAACAGGTAACGGTTAATGAACAGAAAGACATACAAGAAAGACAAGAAATAAAGTAAATAAAGTCTTACATACAACACTCACACACAGTAGGAACACCTAAGGTCTCAGAGATAAACTATAAGCTATAAGAGTAAAAACAACTAAGGAGCTCTTAGCTTAAGTTTTCTCAGAACCGATCCAGTCTGCTAGACTACATAAAGGCTTTCACCGGCATCTAACAAGCAGACTGGCAGCTATATAAAGGAAGCTAATTAGAACATAATCAAAAGCAGCCGGGCGAGGCTGGACCTAGTCTTAGCAAAGAGCTAGGTAAAATTAACTCCCTCATTACCAAACACAAAGAAACAGCAACTCAGCTGTGAGAAGTCAGAGTGTTTAATCGCGACGATCCTTGTGGCGATACACCCATGACAGTCGTGTCTGCATCTCCTGCTAACAGATAAGACATTTTCTTTTTTTTGTTTTTGTACTATATTTTTGCATTTTGTCCTGCACTTCTTTGGGGGCCTTCTGGGTCCCTTCGAGGGCTTTTGCCCTCTCAGTTTAGTTCAGCCACTGATGTTTGTACTTTTGCTTTTTCCAGTTTTTTCAGTGGCTGCTGTTTTGATTTTGTTACACCAGAGAACTAATTTAGGTGGTAGAGGTCGTGTGATCTCAGGTGATTTTGAAATTAGTAGAGTTGGTTCTTTTCAGGGTTTTCTGGGATTGCAGTAAGTACCCTTCCTATCCTTTTCTATTTAGTTAGTTTGGGCCCCAGCGTTTGCTCATTCTATTTTCTTTCTGTGTCAGTATTTCCTCTTGTCTAACCGCCATTACATGTTTGGGGGCTTTCTATTATCTTTGGGGTTCTGCTCCGGGGCAGATAGCTTTCCTATTTCTATCTTTAGGTGTAGTTAGTTTCTCAGGCTGTGACGAGGCGTCTAGGACCAACGTAGGAACGCTCCACGGCTGCCTCTAGTTGTGGTGGTTAGTCAGGGTACTGCAATCTCATAGATTCCAACTGCTCTGGTGTATTGCCTTTTTTACCTGCACTCCTCAGCTACCGAAACATAACAGTATCACCGGCCTAAAAATTGAAAATTGTATGGTACTCACAGAAGGGAAAAAATATTGTGAAAGAAAAAAGGTTGTCAGAGTTGTCAGAGATATTTTTCTATTTGTTGCATTTTTTTTTTCCCTCTGTATCTCTGGGTGCTGGGGAGGATCTTTTCTCTCAATGGAGTTTGCACGGTTGTCTGGCCGTGTGGATCAGCTTGCCACTGAGGTTCAGAGTATTGCTGCATATCTTGCTAGGTTGCCTGTTGTGGAACTAGGATCCCCATGCCAGATTTGTTTTTGGGGGATCGAGCTAAGTTTCAGAATTTCAAAAATAATTGTAAATTGTTTTTTGCCTTAAAATCTAAGTCCTCAGGGAACGCAGCGCAGCAGGTTCAAATTATCATCTCTCTCCTGCGCGGCGATCCTCAGGATTGGGCTTTTTCCCTGACACCTGGGGATCCTGTTTTGAGTGATGTTGATGCATTTTTTCAGGCTTTGGGGTTATTGTACGATGAGCCTAATGTCACTGATCAAGCTGAAAAAGCCTTGTTGGCATTAAATGAGGGGCCTTATGACGCTGAGTTATACTGTCAGAGATTCCGTAGGTGGGCAGTCCTGACCAAATGGAATGACGACGCTTTGGCAGCCCTTTTCCGGAAGGGTCTGTCAGATTATGTAAAGGATGTTATGGTGGGATTCCCTGTCCCCTCTGGTCTCAATGATTCTATGTCATTAGCGATTCAAATTGACAGACGTTTGCGTGAGCGGAGAAGTATGCGTGGAATGGTGTTGCCTTGTGAACCAGCTTCTGAACCCATGCAGTGTGATAGAGTGGTGTCTGGGGCACAGCGTCATGAGTAGGGTTGAGCATTCCGATACTGCAAATATCGGGTATCGGCCGATATTGGCTGTATCGGAATTCCGATTCCGAGTTCCGATATTTTCGTCATATCGGATACCGGAATCGGGATGTCACTGTCACTGTCAGTGTCCGTCTGTCGGGTCTGTCAGGAGTCAGCGGCACTTACCTGGCAGAAGATCTCGGCGGTCACGTCCTGGACTGCTTCATGGCTGCCATCCTCTTCTCCCCGGCGGTCACATGCAGTTTCTCGCGATAACTGCAGTGACTGCTGGGTAATCCCGGCCGTAAAGCAGTCAGTCCGATGACGTCACCGCCGGGGAAGCAGGTAATCAGCTGTGGTGCGTTGCAATGACAGGCTCTGCCTGTCATTGCGATGTAGCAGAGCTGGATCGTCGTGGGACACTCGTTACTATGGACTGCGTCGGACAGGTGGTATACTGTTGGTTTGTTTTTTTTATTTTTTTACAGGAGGTCGATGGCGTCGCAGGAATGAGAGAGTAATAAAAAAAATGAAAACTGTGTTGTCTCTTTTATTTCATTAAAAGACTTTTTTCTTGCTGTGTCTTTTTTTTACACATTTAAAAACTTTGGGATTAATAATGGATCGGTGTCTTATTGACACCTCTCCATTATTAACCGGGCTTATTGTCACCGTGCACTCAACGGTGACATTAACCCCTTATTACCCCACTTGCCACCGCTACAGGGCAGTGGGAAGAGCCGGGTAAAGTGCCACAATTGGCACATCTTTTGATGCGCCAAATGTGGGGCTGCTGTAGCCTGGTATTATCAGGCTGTTGAGGGCCAAAATCCATGGGCCTTGACAGTCTTTTAATACCAGGCCGCAGCAGTCTGCATTTTACTTGGCTGGTTAACAAAAATAGGGGGACCCCTATGCCGTTTTTTTTTCGAGGGGATCCCCTATTTTTGTTAACCAGCCAAGCTAAGCAGACTGCTGTGGCCTGGTATTATCAGGCTTGCAAGGTCCATGGATATTGGATCCTTACCAGCCTGAAAAACCAGGCCTCAGCGGTCTGCTTCATCTGGCTGGTTAACAAAAATAGGGGGGACCCCACGCCAATTTTTTTCGAGGGGATCCCCTATTTTTGTTAATCAGCCAAGATATGCAGACTGCTGTGGCCTGGTATTATCAGGCTGGCAAGGTCCATGGATCTTGGCTCCTTAACAGCCTGAAAAACCAGGCCTCAGCGGTCTGCTTCATCTGGCTGGTTAACAAAAATAGGGGGGACCCCACGCCAATTTTTTTCGAGGGGATCCCCTATTTTTGTTAATCAGCCAAGATATGCAGACTGCTGTGGCCTGGTATTATCAGGCTGGCAAGGTCCATGGATCTTGGCTCCTTAACAGCCTGAAAATCCAGGCCTCAGCGGTCTGCTTCATCTGGCTGGTTAACAAAAATAGGGGGGACCCCACGCCATTTTTTTTTCGAAGGGAACCCCTATTTTTGTTAATCAGTTCCCTCTGACGTCACTGATGGTGTCCCTGGCTGACCTGAAGTGAAAGTGGAAAGCAATCAATTAAGCTTTCCACTTCCTCTCCTGTCAGCCAGGAGAGGAACTCATTCATTTGGGGGTTTACTGTGAGGCTGCAGGATTAGCTGCGGTCCCTGCAGTAAACATTAACCCTTTCTGAAGGATTACACCGTGGGACCTGACTGTGCATTGGATTGGTAAGAATAATTTTGCTTTATTATTTTATTTTTATTACAGGAAATGGTTTTAGCAGGTAAATAAAATATGGTCAAAAACTGTGTGATTATTTCATTAAACTTCTTTTTTATTAAAGTGTGTGTGTTTGATTTTTCTTTCATACAATAGGATTAATAATTGATAGTTGTCTAATTGACAGCTCTCAATTATTAACCTGGCTTAAAGTGACCTTTCAATTGCAAGGTCATTTTAACCCCTTATTAACCCATTCGCCACCGCTACAGGGCAATGGGAATAGACGGGCAAAGTGCCAGAAAGGGCAAATCTAATTAGAGATTTGCCCTTTCTGGGGTGTCTGGGGGCAGATGTTAAGTAGCCGGGGGGGGGCAAAAAAAATGGTCCCTCTCTGGGCTATTATTATCTGCCCCCACTCACTGGCTTTGTCTGTCTGGTTGCGAAAATAGGGCGGGAGCCCACGCATTTTTTTTCAGCAATTTTACACCTCATATATATATATACATGTCATTGAATTTGTGACACATATATATATATATATATATTTATATTTATAGTTCATACACTTCTACATAGTATAATAGCCGCTATTCATTGCGGCTTGTGAAATGCAGAACCGACATGAATGACATTTGGGTGTACATAGGTTAACCATGTTTCATGTAGTTTGATATCTGATTTGCAAAACAATACTGAGTGTAAGGTATGCCACACTAAACATATCGCACGGATCGCTAAAAAACGCCTATTACGATCCCGTAGATATTCAGTGCGCAGCTTCCAGCGAGGTTTCCTGTATCTGCTCGTCGTGATCGTTCGACCTTCATCGCTGGGCTCCTGGTAAGTACTATCGCTGTGGCACTTTTAGGATTAGCGGTACTTTACGCTAAGTCGTTAGAAGATCGCACGCGATAGCGTCGTACTTATCGCAATCGGCAGCTTAGCGATTAGAACAATCCGCTAGCGATCATTAGTATCAGCTAAGAGATCGTAGGATAGCTTAGTGGCAACTAATTGCAAATTCACACCTGTAGGGGTTAATTAAAGGTGTAAATTCGTAGCAAAAAAGTCGTTTTTTTACAACGAATTTACACCTTTAATTAACCCCTACAGGTGTGAAATTTTGCACACATAGACTGATTTAATTGTTTGTGCAAATCAGATAGCAAACGACATGAAAAGACATGGTTAACCCTATGTACACCAAGTGTCATTTCATGTCGGGTGCTTCTGTCTTTTCACAGAAGCCGGCTTTACCCGGCAATTGAATCAGAGGATATTTTACTATGTAGAAGTGTATAAACTATACATATATGTATATATATATGTCACAATGACATGTATATATATATATATATATATGTATTCTATGTGTGTATATTTAGTGTTTACAAGGAAAGAAAGAGGTTTTTTTAGTTGCGATATTTTGTTCCCATAGACTTACATGGGACTTCCGGTATCGGTATCGGGTATCGCCGATATTTTAATGGTATCAGCGATACCATTCCGATTCCGATACTTTAGGATATCGGAAAGTATCGCTCAACTCTAGTCATGAGTTTCGAAAGCGCAATGGGTTATGTTTCTACTGTGGTGATGCCTCTCATGCTATTTCAGTCTGCCCTAAGCGGGGAAGATGTTTTGCACGCTCAGTTGTCTTGGGTAGTGTTCAGACTAAGTTTTTATTAACTGTCACTCTGATATGCTCTCTGTCCTCATTTTCGCTCAGGCTTTCGTTGATTCTGGAGCAGCTATTAACCTGATGGATTATGATTTTGCTAAACGTTGTGGGTTTCCCTTGATACCCCTACAGAAGTCTATTCCCCTACTGGGGATCGATTCTACCCCTTTGGCTGAGAATAAACCCCAGTTTTCTACTCAGGTGATAATGAGGGTTGAACCTGATCACCAGGAGTGCTGCAAATTTTTGGTTCTGTATAATCTGCATGACATGATCGTGCTGGGTTTCCCTTGGTTACAGTCTCATAATCCTGTTTTGGATTGGAAATCTGTGTCTGTAACCAGTTGGGGCTGCCAATGTGTTAATACCAACACTCCTGTTTTTTCTGCCTCCCCCCAGGCTCAGGATGTTCCTGACTTTTTGATTGATTTTTCTGATGTGTTTAGCGAAAGTAAATCTGCATCCTTGCCTCCCCATAGGAGCTATGACTGCGCTATTGAATTAGTGCCGGGTAGTAAATTCCCTAAAGGTCGCCTTTTTAACTTGTCTGTACCTGAACATGACGCTATGCGGTCTTATATCAAGGAATAATTGGAGAAGGGTCATATCAGACCATCCTCTTCACCCTTAGGTGCCGGTTTTTTCTTTGTGGCCAAAAAAGATGGTTCATTAAGGCCGTGTATTGATTATCGTCTCTTGAACAATATTACTGTGAAATATCAATACCCGTTACCCTTGATTTCTGACCTGTTTTCCAGGGTGAAAAACGCTACTTGGTTTACCAAGCTTGACCTCAGGGGGGCGTATAACCTTATTCGCATTAAGCACGGGGATGAATGGAAGACGGCATTCAATACCCCTGAAGGGCATTTTGAGTACCTAGTGATGCCCTTTGGGCTCACTAATGCTCCTTCCGTCTTCCAGTCCTTCATGAATGACATTTTCAGGGATTTTGTGGACAAATTTCTGATTGTTTATTTGGATGATATCTTGATTTTTTCTAATGACTGGGACTCTCATGTGAAACATGTTCGAACTGTTTCCAGATTTTGAGAGAGAATGCTCTGTATGTGAAGGGATCAAAGTGTCTTTTTGGCGTACAGAGGATCTCATTTCTGGGATTCATTTTGTCCCCATCTGTTATTGAAATGGACCCGGTCAAGGTTCAGGCCATGTGTGATTGGGTCCAACCTACTTCATTAAAGGCTCTTCAGAGATTTTTGGGTTTTGCCAATTTTTATCGTAAATTTATTGGTAATTTCTCGGTTATTGTTAAACCATTAACTGATTTGACCAGAAAGGGTTCTGATGTGGTGAATTGGCCTCCTGAGGCAGTCTCTATGTTTCAGGAACTTAAGCAGAGATTCACTTCTGCTCCTGTTCTACGGCAGCCTGATGTTTCTCTGCCATTTCAGGTGGAGGTTGATGCCTCTGAAATTGGGGCAGGTGCCGTTTTGTCCCAAAAAGATCCAGAGACCTCTAAAAGTAACCCTTGTGCCTTTTTCTCTCGAAAATTTTCTCCTACTGAACGTAATTATGACGTGGGAATCGGGAGTTATTGGCCATGAAGTGGGCTTTTGAAGAGTGGAGACATTGGCTGGAGGGAGCCAAACATCAGGTGGTGGTCCTTACGGACCATAAGAATCTGGTCTATCTGGAATCTGCCAAGCGACTCAATCCTAGACAGGCCAGGTGGGCTTGTTTTTCACACGTTTTAATTTTGTGGTTTCCTTTCTTCCTGGCACTAAGAATGTTAAGGCGGATGCCCTCTCGAGGAGTTTCCTTGCGGACTCTCCTGAGTTATCTGATCCTTCTGTTATTTTGAAAGAGGGTGTAGTTCTTTCCGCCATCTCGCCCAATTTGAGACTTGCTCTGGAGGGGTGTCAGGAGGATAGGCCCGAGTGCTGCCCTGTTGGAAAATTGTTTGTCCCGGACCAGTGGAAAAAGAGTGTGATGTCTGAGATTCATTGTTCCGCATTGGCTGGGCATCCCGGAATTTTTGGTACCAGAGACTTGGTTAGTCGGTCCTTTTGGTGGCCTACCTTGTCTCGTGATGTCAGGGAATTTGTGCAGTCCTGCGGGACTTGCTCTCGCTCCAAGCCTTGCTCTCGCTCTAGTGGTTTGTTGATGCCATTGCCTGTGCCCAAGAGACCATGGACCCATATCTCTATGGATTTCATTTCCGACCTTCCTGTTTCTCAGAGAATGACCACCATCTGGGTAATTTGTGATAGGTTTTCCAAAATGATACATCTTGTGCCATTACCTAAGTTGCCTTCCTCCTCTGAATTGGTGCCGTTGTTCCTTCAGCACGTGGTTCGTTTACACGGCATTCCTGAGAACATTGTGTTTGACAGAGGAGTCCAGTTTGTTTCCAGATTTTGGAGGACTTTTTGTTCTAAACTGGGTGTTCAATTGTCTTTCTCCTCGGCATTTCATCCTCAGACCAATGGTCTAAACTGAGAGAACAAACCAGACATTGGAGACTTATCTTAGATGCTTTGTGTCTGCTGATCAGGATGACTGGGTCTCTTTTTTACCTTTGGCTGAGTTTGCTCTTAATAATAGGGCTAGCTCTGCCACTTTGATGTCTCCGTTTTTCTGTAATTCTGGGTTTCACCCTCGATTTTCTTCAGGACAGACGGAGGCTTCTGTCTGTCCAGGTGTTGACTCTGTTGTGGAGCGTATGCAACAGATTTGGGACCAGGTAGTGGAGAGGTTGTCCCTCTCTCAGGAAAGGGCCCAGCGGTTTGCTAACCGGCATAGGACTGATGGTCCTTGGTTTAAAGTGGGGGACTTGGTCTGGTTGTCCTCAAAGAATATTCCTATGAGAGTAGCATCTCCTAAATTTAAGCCTAGGTTCATTGGACCTTATAAGATCATTGAGATTCTTAATCCTGTTTCTTTTCGTTTGCTTCTTCCAGGGACATTTAAGATCCATAACGTGTTCCACAAGTCCTTGTTGAAGAGGTTTGTTGAGCCAGTGGTTCCTGCTGCTGTGCCTCCTGACCCTGTTTTGGTTGAGGGCAATCTGGAGTATGTGGTTGAGAAAATATTAGATTCTCGTTTTTCTAGACGGAAACTCCAGTATTTGGTTAAGTGGAGGGGTTATGGTCAGGAAGACAATTCTTGGGTGTTTGCTTCGGACATCCATGCTAGGAGACTTCATCCGTGCGTATCATAGAACTCATCCTGACCGACCTGGTTGCTCAAATGAGGGTTCGGTGACCCCTCCTCAAGGGGGGGGTACTGTTGTGAATGGGTTTGAGATGAGTTCTGAGCAGAGACTCCCTCTGGTGGTTACAAGCGGTACTGGTCTGTTCAGTGAAGATTGTGAGGACTGGGAATCAGGTGTTACTGGCTGGTCTTATATAAGGGAGTCACCTTCCCATCAGGGTTGCCGGTGATCAATTGTTCTGGTCTGAATCCTTCATTCCTGTTTCCCTTGTAGCCTGCTGTGTCGTGTCTGCATCTCCTGCTAACAGATAAGACATTTTCTTTTTTTTGTTTTTGTACTATATTTTTGCATTTTGTCCTGCACTTCTTTGGGGGCCTTCTGGGTCCCCTTCGGGGGCTTTTGCCCTCTCAGTTTAGTTCAGCCACTGATGTTTGTACTTTTGCTTTTTCCAGTTTTTTCAGTGGCTGCTGTTTTGATTTTGTTACACCAGAGAACTAATTTAGGTGGTAGAGGTCGTGTGATCTCAGGTGATTTTGAAATTAGTAGAGTTGGTGCTTTTCAGGGTTTTCTGGGATTGCAGTAAGTACCCTTCCTATCCTTTTCTATTTAGTTAGTTTGGGCCCCAGCGTTTGCTCATACTATTTTCTTTCTGTGTCAGTATTTCTTCTTGTCTAACCGCCATTACTTGTTTGGGGGCTTTCTATTATCTTTGGGGTTCTGCTCCGGGGCAGATAGCTTTCCTATTTCTATCTTTAGGTGTAGTTAGTTTCTCAGGCTGTGACGAGGCGTCTAGGACCAACGTAGGAACGCTCCATGGCTGCCTCTAGTTGTGGTGGTTAGTCAGGGTACTGCAATCTCATAGATTCCAACTGCTCTGGTGTATTGCCTTTTTTACCTGCATTCCTCAGCTACCGAAACATAACACTAGGGGCAACGGAACCTTTCAAGGCTCCATTTCCCCAAACCAACAACAGGCGAGCACGTGCGAGTTTTGCCTCCACGTACCCTCTCCTGCGACATGAGATGCCATGCCTGAGCTGACTTATGTGCGACGGGTCCCTTAAAGAGCAACAACAGGCGAGCATGTGAGAGTTTCGCCTCCACGTACCCTCCTGCGACATGAGATGCCATGCCTGAGCTGACTTATGGGTGACGGGTCCCTTAAAGGGCACCGATCTCCCCACACCGACTTATGAACGAGCACATGGAGTGTCACCTTCATGTATCCTTTGCCGCGTCCAGGCCTTTGCCGGACAACCAGCCCTATACCCATCCTAAGGGCTTAAACCCATTGTATGCACAGAGGCCCCCTCTATGGCGTCCGTGCAGCCCCCACTGCATCACCACTGTTAAAACGGATGATGCAAGGAGGCGGACGGTCCCTCTCCACCAAAGGGATCGTGGACAGAGAGTGCCCGGCACTGTTCAAGCAATGCAGCAGCTCACCTCAGCAGAGAAGTCTTCGCATAATGTGGCTGCAACTGGCGACTGTGTATTGAGTCCGAAACTCATCACCCTGTGACCTGAGGACAGCTCCAGGCTGTCACCTTCCTTTATCCAGTGACTGTTCTGCTGACCAGTCAGTGGAGCGCACCATGTCGCAGGCTAATACGACCTGCCAGTCTGCGTTACCATCGGGCACAGAGTTCTTAATTCTGCACAATCCCCAACACACTCTAGGGCCCTCCGCCGCTACTGACCCAGCAGAGAACCGGTCACATGCAGCTTCTGGCTGGGGTAAGACCTAGACGGCGCCCCATATATAAATATATAATAGTCCTTCCCTATATGGGCTCTGCTACATATTATCCTCCGCCGCTACTGACCCGAGGCTTACATGCCTATCCTTAAAGCATTCAGAATGGATAGTTACCACGAGGATAGAGTACTTGCCTCTGTTGTCATATGCAACAGATCAGAACTTATTATATGTAAGGAGAACTTTATGCTGACCTGACAGTAGATGGCGATGTTGTGTAACGTTTCCTTCTTTAATGTATTGTATAAGAATTAGTCTCCTTGTTTAGTTTCACTTTCGTTTTGTTCCTGCTACCTGATGCAATGCTGTAATGACTGTGCATTATTCCTTTATCTCATGTTCAGAGAAGTAAACGCTTGTTATCCCATGCAACTTGCTCTGTGAAGTTTCTGATGCAAAGGTGTGGATTAAGAAGCTGTGCAACAGGTTATGGGCCCAGACACCCAGACCCAGGCACCCAGATACAGCGTACCAAGATACAGAGAATCCAGACACCACAGATCCAGGACACCCAAGAATACCAGATACCCAGGACACTGGAACTCTCTGAAAGACCCTGGTGAATGCAGAAGAATTCTTCAGTGCAAGTCTCTCCAAACAAGTAAGATAAGTTAAAAATGATGAATAGCACAGAGCTAAGACTCACAGTAGCTAAACTGAATGATGAGAACTATCAGCTATGGAAGTTCAAAGTAGAGATGTTATTGTCTAAAGATGATATATGGGAAGTAATCACTACAGATAGACCTGATGAAGATAATCAGACATGGGATAGAAAAAATAGACAAGCGAGAGCTACCATCAGCTTATTAGTGGATGATGCTCAATTAATACATATAAGAAATGAAGAAACAGCGAAAGGAATGTGGGAAGAATTGGGAAAGCTATATGAGAGACCCAGCTTAAATCACAAGTTATTTCTGCTAAGAAAGCTGTACAGTATGAGACTAAATGCAGACAGTGACATGCAGAAGCATATATTCTCAATGATGGAAGTGATATTACAGCTAAGATCTATTGGTGAAGATATTAAGGAAAGCCATATAGCAGCAATTTTATTGTGCAGTTTACCAGATTCATATACAGCTTTAATAAATGCACTAGAGACAAGACCAGAAACTGACATTACATTAGAGTTTGTGAAAACAAGACTCATAGATGAATATCAGAGAAGGAAAGAGCAAACAAATGATTCTTCTACTGAAAAAGATAATGGAAATGCTCTTAAAGCTACAGAACTTAAAAAACCCTATAATAAAGAGACAAGAGAATGCTTCAGATGTAAGAAAAAAGGTCATTTAAAGAAACACTGTACTATATGGAAAGCAGAACAAAAGAAATTACACCATAAAGATAATATACAGAAGGTGAAAAACACAATTTCTGATTCATGTGAAAATAATTGGAATGGCACATTTAAAGTAACTGATAAGAAATCATCACTTGGTTGGTTTATTGATTCAGGAGCAACGAGTCATATGACAAGTGACAATAATTTCTTTACTGATCTTAATTTAAATAAGAAAGAAGCCATTTATCTTGCAGATGGAAGTAAAATAACCGCAGAACGGTATCGGACAAGGTATGCTAAATTGTTCAAACAAGTTCGAACAAGATTCAAAGATACTTGTACAGGATGTGTTGTATGTTCCAAAATTGGAAGGCGGATTATTATCTGTGAAACGTTTAACGGCAAAAGGACTTACAGTAAAATTCAAAGATAATGAGTGTGCAATTATTGCAGGAAACAAGTTGATAACCAAAGTCAAGGCAGATGAACAATTATATCATTTTGACAAACCAAAGGAACAGATGAAGGTATGTACACATGATCACAAAAACTGTATTCACATGTGGCATAGACATCTAGGACATAGACACCCGGACAGTATAAGGGAACTAAAGAGAAAAGAATTGACAAAAGATTTAAAGATATCAGATTGCTCAATTACCATAAGATGTGAATGTTGTACAAAATCCAAAGCCACAAGGATATCTATTCCAAAAGAAAGTGAGATGAAAAGCGAAAGACCACTTGATTTGGTGCATACTGATGTATGTGGACCCATGAAAGTGACTACATCAGGAGGCAATAGATACATGTTGACTTTTATAGACGACTACTCAAGATACACAGTCACATACTTAATTAAGAACAAAAGTGAAGTTTTGATAAACTTGTAGACTATGTAACAAGATCAAGTAATAAATTTCAAAGAAAGCCAATTGTCATCAGAAGTGATAATGGAGGTGAATTTACAGGTCACAGAATAGAAGACTACTTAAGACAAAATGGAATAGAACATCAGAAAAACTGTTCCATACACACCTGAACAAAATGGAGTAGCAGAAAGGAAAAACAGAACTCTAACAGAAATGATTAGATGTATGCTGACAGATTCTAAACTACCAGAGAAATATTGGGGTGAGGCAGCAATGGCAGCTACATATCTACAGAACCGACTTTTTTCCAGAAAACTGAAGAAAACTCCATATGAACTGTGGCAAGGTATGAAACCAAGTGTCAATCATTTAAAAGTTTTTGGATGTAAAGTTTTTATATTCATTCCAACAGAAAAACGTTCCAAACTTCAAAACAGATCCATGGAAGGAATATTCGTTGGATATAGTGAAAACTGCAAAGGATATATAATCCTAGATCCCAAAACAGACAGAGTTACAGTGAGTAACAGTGTGACATTCATGAAGATTTAAATGAAGACATTATGATTTCAGTTGAAACAAAAAATGAGAAAAACAATAGTGGCATAACTGAAGAAATATCTGATGAAAAAGAAGTAGAAATTAATGAAGAACAAAATACTGAAAGTGAAGAATCACAACTACAAACAGACACAGAACCAAGACGTTCAATAAGAGAGAACAAAGGAAAACCACCAAAACGCCTCTCATATAAGGCAAGTACAAGTAAAATGTATGAATCTATCTCTTGGGAAGACATAGCTCGACTTCCAGAAGAAGAAGACTATGATGAAACATTTGCTCCAGTTGTCAAACACACTACAATAAGAACTTTACTTACAGTTGCAGCAGTGGAACAGATAGAACTAAGACATCTGGATGTAAAGACAGCTTTTTTGAATGGAGATTTAACAGAAGACATTTACATGGAACAACCTCCAGGATTCAAAGATGAAAGAAATCCAAACAAAGTTTGCTTACTACAGAAAAGCATATATGGTTTAAAACAAGCAGCTAAAGCGTGGAATGACAAAATCACGGAAGTACTAACCAATGAAAAATTTCAAAGAAGCAAAGCTGATCCATGCTTGATTACAAAAAGGCTGAGTAATAGATGAATTTATGTACTCATATATGTAGACGACATTTTGATTTGTTTTAAACAAGAAAGGGATAAAGAAAACATTCTAAAAATCCTGAAACAAAATTTTGAAATCAAAGACTTGGGAAATGTGAAACAGTACCTAGGAATACAGATAGAAAGACAAGAAGTACTGTGGTTAAGACAATTGTTGACAGAATTAGGACAATCACACTTGGAACCAACAAAACTCAAAGAGGACCAAGGAGTCTTGAAGTTGGAGTATTGCCCTACTGAAGAAATGACAGCAGACATTTTCACGAAGGCATTGAATGCTGATAAACATCAGAGACTAATAAAAAGGTTGGGTTTGATTGAATAAGTCCTTACTGTTGAGAAAAGGTGTTGTCATATGCAACAGATCAGAACTTATTTTATGTGAAGGAGGACTTTATGCTGACCTGACAGTAGATGGCGATGTTGTGTAACGTTTCCTTCTTTAATGTATTGTATAAGAATTAGTCTCTCTTCTTTAGTTTCACTTTCGTTTTGTTCCTGTTACCTGATGCAGTGCTGTAATGACTGTGCATTATTCCTTTATCTCATGTTCAGAGAAGTAAACGCTTGTTATCCCATGCAACTTGCTCTGTGAAGTTTCTGCTGCAAAGGTGTGGATTAAGAAGCTGTGCAACAGCCTCGGCAGCACATACACTAAAATTGGAATGATACAGACAGTTTCGCATGTCTCTGCACAAGGATGGCATACAGCTTTCCACTAGCCAGTTGAGCTGTTGAATGAGTGGTTAAGCTACTGGTTTATGGAATAGAATACTTCAGTTAAATCCCTGAGTTCAAGTCTCACATGAGTCCTGTGATTCAGCTACCACTGAGCCCAGCGTACCTAGCACCCCGAAGTGGACGTCATCACTGTCGCAATCCTTGGCTTCTCTGGCCAAAGAGATTGAACAACTCTGTGATGCATCTGCGGATCTTAGCGTTCACAGGACCGGCAAAGATGGATTCTTTCCTACAACGGAGCTGTCGGCTAGAGGGGCCGCAAGCATTCTAGAAACATACAGGCATCTAGAAATTGGATCCTTAGTACCTTACCCAAACAATTAAGTGCCTTGGAGTTTGTGAGTTCTGTCTCTCGCTCCACAGGTTTGCAGCTTATGTTGGGTATGAATTGGATGTTTCTTTGGATCAGAGTTCATCAAGATCAACCAGAGACTGATGGTTGACTAGGATTCCGGTTCTGTACCGGATCACGCAGCGCCCTTCAGTGGACAATACACCCTGAAAGAGCATTTGTCATTCTCCCAGAGGTTCGAGTTATAGTCAGCCAGCTCAGGAAACGACAGGTCACATGACTCACAGCAAAAGCCTATAGAAGTGAGGTATCCCCCTTGAGCTGAACCTCCTGTCGTAGTCCGCCAGCACTTCGACTGGCATCTAGAACCCTTCTATCCTGGCCGGATGGATCATTAATTATAGTTCACGGACCATCATGAAGCATCTGAGTCTCCATCCTGTAGACTTTGGAACAATCATCCATGCCATCATGATCAGTTTGGCATTATGGTTCAGACAATGGAAAGCGGACTGCCCCAAAAAGGTCCCTGACCTTTTCCTTACCATAGGCCCAATCAATAATGTAAGGATCCACCCACAAAAGTTCTGGATCTGTGAGACCTAGGTCTCTGACATTTCCCGCTCAGTGATTCTCAGCGTTATCCTCCTGCACCTCCAATATAGACGGCCGCCTGTATCTGGGTCTTCAGGCCTGCTCTTCAGCCGTTCGAATCGAACGGGCCTGAGACCGGGTGTCTTCTAGTTACAAAAATTGTTTTTTTGCCCCCTCGTCCTTTAACAGGGTGCTTTCCTTTAAGTCCTCTAAAATTTAGGGTCCAGGACAAAGTCTTCTTTCTGAGTCATAGACCCACCCCATCCAGATTGAGTCGTTGGTCCGGTTCTGTATAAGCGTAACAATCGATTGGTTGTCCTTGACCCTGTTCATGGTCCCCAAAAAAGGACAAATCTGTAGGACCCAAACTGGAGTTAACACCTTTCTACAAGTGGGTCACCGTACGCTGTTCCTGAACGGAGTGTCTTTGTTCGATCATTACTCTCATCATTTACAGCATCTTTAGGTCACAACCTTACCCTTCAACTTTCACTACCACTCCCAGAGTGTTTTGCAAGGCCGTGGCGGCCGTCATGTCCATCTTTCACTCTAAGGCCGCGGTCGTTCTGCCCTTCTAGGATGAACTTCTAATTAAAGATTCATTTTTCCAGGACTGCGCAGAGTGCTTTGTAGCACTTGCCACTCTCTTCTTTGTTTGGCCTGACTGATACATTTCAGCAGTCGGATACACTTAGCAATCCTCCCCAGTCCAGCAGATATCCTTCTTGTTGATGATCCTGGACTCCCCCAAGGCCTGGGAATTTTCCCTCGAGTTACAGTAAAGCCTAACCCTGCAAGGAGTATCCACACATTTTGACACTCTTCCTTTTACTTCTTTTGAATTACTGTGAGGGTACGGGGGGAAAAATTGTGCCTGCAATTGAAGCAGTCCCCTTCGTTTAATTGCATCCATCTACCCTACAGTAGGCTATTCAAACAGTCTGGGCCAGAAACCCATTCCTTTCGGCCGCTGGTGCTGCCTTTCCCTGCGGGTCTGATAGCCCCTCAGGGAGGGTCATTGATACCCTTCTCTCAACCAGGGAAAATTCTTTCTCCTGATCCAATGGCTAGTGATTGCTGACACCAGCCTCCTTGGCGGGGCAGCAGTCTCTTGTCATCATTCTCTTCAGAGATGCTGGTCAACTCGGGAGTCGAGTCTTCCGGTTGAAGTTCTAGTAATCCGAGCATTCCAGTTAGCCCGGGAGCGTTCCATTATCTCCTTCCAGGTCTCCCCATCCAAATTCAATAGTATTACGCCAAAGTTACGGTGTAAAACATGCTTCAATCGCACGATGTAGCCCCCCATCCTCAGATGGGCAGACAGGGATCACTCGGTTATTCCGTGGCATTAGTGTCACCAGAACACAAGGGTCTGGTGTTTATCAGGTTTGTCTCTTGGAACCTGAGCTCTATCTTAGCTCTTCTCTGGTGTCTCGTCCACCATGATGGTGCTTGGAAGCTTCAGGTCGCATCCATCATCACACCTGAACACCTTCTTGCGCACGGTGCGGGGACCGCGGATGTCTGCTTCGTGTCTTTCCCGTCCATTTTTTTTTCTCAGTTTGGGTTTTCCTTACACTTGCTTGGAATTTAGTTTTTGGTGCTCAGCTCCTTCAAAGGCCAGAGTTTTACTCTATCGGTCTCTATTACAGCGCAAAATTGCTTCCAAGATGTAAGTTAGGACTCTCATTCTTAGGTCTTCGCAGGGGTAATTCCCAACAGAAGGCCGTTGGAAGCCCGGAACGTTAAATAGGGCCTGGGTGCACCTTAATAGATGCCTTTCCAGCCGTTGAAGGATGTCTAGTTGGCAGTTCTGTCTTAGAAGGTCGCCCTTCTTGTCGGAGCTGACAGCTCCATTCTGGCGAGCTCATTTGGTTGTTTCTTTCTGCTTTTTAAACAGAACACGATGGTCCCCAGACCGCCATTTGGTCTACATATTTTGACGATGGATTTGTCTTTCCCTCTTTGGGCCCGACACTCGTACATTGGGTGGATAAGTTATGCACGTCCTGCATGCACTGAGGGCTCTCAGGACGTATGTCCTGAAGTCGGTTCTCTCCTGTAGGCCACTTCAGAGCCAGAATAGCCAGGGAAATCCGCTCGGCTATTCAAGAGCTGTCCTCGTCAGAAGCGTGCCCATCCCAGTAGGGGTTAGGGCATTTTGCGGCATGTTCTACGTGGCCCGCCCGGCATGCACTAAAGGCTCTCAGGATGTATGTCCTGAGGTCGACTCTCTCCTGTAGGCCACCTCAGGGCCACATTAACCAGCAAAATTTGCTCAGCTATTCAGGAGTTGTACCATATCAAAAGCATGCCCATCCCAGTAGGGAATAGGGCATATTCTACGTAGTTGATGTCCGCCACTGGGCCACTCATTTTTGGATGCAGACAGAACAAGTCCACAGGGCTGCAAGCTGTGATTTAGTTCAGCCTGTATGCATCCTGGAAGTACTAGTCACACTCTGACTTCCGTGAGCATGGTTCTTAGCAGATGTACTCTGCAAAAGACGGTAGTGCATCTTTACACAGTCAGTACATGAGTTTCTATCGATTAGATTGTTTCCCACCCATGGACTGCTTTGGGACGTCCCATGGTCTGTGTCCCCAAAGAGGCGAAGGAGAAATAGGGATTTTTGTGTACTCACCGTAAAATCCTGTTCTCCAGGACGCTCATTGGGAGACACCCCACCCACCCTTATAGCCTAATGACTTCTGCTTGTCTCTTTCATTCGATGTGTTGCTCTCTTTTATTATGTGAGTGATCGTACTCTGATATGATGTTAATTATCTCCTACTGCTTTTGCACTGAGCTGATGCACTTGGAGCCAGCAGGAGGATATATACTGCAGAGAAGGAGATAACTCTTTTTGGTCTCAGCTTAGTGTCAGCCTCCTAGTGGCAGCAGCATAACACCCATGGTCTGTGTCCCCATTGAGTGTCTCGGAGAAAAGGATTTTACGGTGAGTACACAAAAATCCCTATTTTAATTATTTAAACACTCCAATTAATAAATACTAATCTTATATATGGTTTCATTCAGTTTAATTTTTAATATATATATTAATCCTTATGTTCAGAGAGGTTAGCAAAAGGTCATTGAAGCTTTAGTAACTGACCAGTGATTTGTTATTAGTAAATGACCAGTTACTTGTTAGTAACCGACCGGTTTAAGGAGGTTTTTCCCTGGCACCCCAAGGAAGATCAAACCTTTTACTGAGATACATTGGATGCTTTAGAATATAAAAAGAGCACACAGTTACATAAAGAAGATCAGAGATTGTAGATGTGACCTACAGAGACACAGAGTTTGGATTTCTATCTTGAGAAGTGTAATGTATGAATAATGCTTGTTTTAATGTACTTTATTGCTTAATCTTATCTTTTATTAAGTAAATTCAATTTAGTTTTACCCAATTCTTATGTGAGCATTTCTTATTCATTACAATCTCTTGAATCCGTTAAAAAGCAATTGCTCACTCATGTCATCTAAAGGAAAGTTATGAAAATCTGTCAGTTGTTTTGGATGCTATACAATATAAGCATCATCAATGGAATATCTGGAGATTTGAAAGTGGTCTGCTAATGGGAATGCAAGGAGGTTTCACAAAATATTGTTGCTTCTTGTGTTTATGGGACAGTAGAAATACAGTAGAGCATTATGTTCGTCGTGATTGGGGACAGAAACATCTATGCTCCAGGTAGAGACAATGTTCAACATAATCCTTTAGTTGCTCCAGCAAAAATCTTTCTTCCTCCACTGCATATAAAGTTGGGATTAATTAAAAATGTTGTGAAAGCCATGGCAAAGATAAATTCACAAGGGTTCCAGTACATTTCACAGAAATTCTCCAGCATTTCACCAGCAAAACTGAAGGAAGGGGTTTTTTGTTGGTCCTCAGATCAGAGAGCTTATGAGAGATGATGTACTTGAAGGAACTCTAAATTATAAGGAATTGAGATCTTGGAAAAGCTTCAAGTGGATCTGTGAAAAATTCTTAGGAAAACAAAAATCTCCTGAATATGTTGAAGGAGTTGAGGAACTGCTAAATGCATACCAGTGTCTTGGATGTCGCATGTCTCTGAAAATGAACTTTATTCTTTCACATTTAGATTTCTCTCAAAATCTTGGGGATGTAAGCGATGAACAAGGCGAGCGGTTTCACCAGGACATTAAAGTAATGGAACACCGCTACCAGGGTTTTTAGAATGACTCAATGATGGCAGATTACTGTTGAATGTTATATAGGGACAACCCTGAAAAATCGTATCAACGACAGTCTAATGTCAAGCACTTTTAATTTCTGCTCATATTTTGGTTTCTATTTTGCATGTGAAATTATTTTGATTCAATAAAAACTGTTTTGTAAGGTGAAGCATTTTTTCTGATATGTAGATTACAGTTTTCTTAATGTCGCCAGTATATTTCCTATACTTTATAATAATGATGCTGCTCCATGGAAACTGTATGTGCTACAGAAAAACTATATACATTTTTTAAATCAGGACAAAAAAATGATTAAGAAAAGTACAAAGTCATCTGCAATGGTTACAAAAAATATTTTTTGTTGACCTGTGATGTGTCTTTTCTTTTGATTCTCTGTTTACTGCAATACCTCTGATCCGGCCTTGCACATTAACTCCGGTAGGCCCTTTGCTTACACAGTAAATTTTGGCACCCGAAAGGGACCGAACAACAACTACTCCCATCCGGTCTACTTTGATTGATGTCTCCCAGAATGGACACATAAAACGGCCGCTTACAAACAGCAAGGTAAGAAACTTTTTCTTACAATGTATCTGTACCTTCCTGGTGATGCTTTCTGATTCCGGGTGAGTTGTATAATAATTCTGCATAAAAAGAGATTTGATGTGTGAGTAAATGATGCCATTCTCCAGGAAATCAATTGCTGTTGTTAGCTTTTGTGTTGTTTTTAATTGCACTGGTTCTTCTGTAGAGTATGTAAAAGAATAGCTGAAGGATTCCCACCCCATAGAATTCTGCATTGGTTGTGAATAAAGGGTAGAAGCACCCCCTGTTTTCCCTGTATGAGCCAGATGGACTAAAATCCTAGATAGGACAAAAAGGGAGGAGTGGTCATAGCCCTGCAGTTATTTGCCTAGCTTTGAAATTCCGGAATAAGTACTGTGCAATCGGTTATCTTAAGGAGGTACTTATGATTACATGTTGGTTTGCATTGACCTGATTCCATGATGGGAAGAGGTATCTCCGGTAACCAAGACTACTGCGAAAAATACAGCCAAGAAACTTATAGCTGAGATCATCTGCAAGTAAGGGATTCCTGATCTGAAAGAGAGTGATTGGGTACTCACTTCTCTGCAGAGGTCCTACTGATCTCCTTAGGGGCTGAGCAAGCCTACTGTCAGTATTCCGGGTTTTCTAGGTAACTTTGTCAATGATTTTGCCCTTTGTTAAAATGGAGTTTGCTGTTTTGTGTGCCCTACTTCCTGTTCGTTTGTTTAAAACCCGGCTCAGGTGCTGGCTTCTCTGCTGGAGTATTCTGCTTCCGTTTCCTGCAACCCAGCTGCTTGGTTCCTCACAGATCTTTTGTGTATTTACCAGGAAAGTGCATAACCTTATCTTCAGGTGTTTCTCAGCCACAGCAGTTTCTACCCATGGCTCTGGACATTCTCTGCATACGTAAGTTGCAAGTACTGTGTTATCATTAACCTGTTGACTTGGGAATTTAACCCTTGGTTCACTCCATCTGATAAGAACTGTGTTTCTGAACTGTTGCTGTTTAACCCTTCGTGCATTACCTCTGGTGAGAGCTGTTGGAACTGTTACCGGAATCTTAAGGGTATGCCACACTAAACAATATCGCTAACGGGATCGCTAAAAAACGTCACTATTTAGCGATCCCGTTAGCGATGTTGTTCAGTGCGGCAGCTTCCAGCGACGAGCTTCCTGCTGTGATCTCGCTCGTCGCTGGAATCGCTCCGGACCCTATTTTCTCGTCGGCGCTCCCGCTGGGTAAGTATCTAATCGCTGTGTGGCACCTTTTCTTAGCGATTTAGCGGTACTTTTGTACCGCTAAAGTCGTTAAGAAGATCGCTAACGGCGATAGCGTCGTTAACTATATCGCTAAATGTGGCCGCATTTAGCGATATAGAAACAATCCCGCTAGCGATCGCATTAGTATGCGTCGTTATTGTGATCGCTAGCGGGATTGTTTAGTGTGGCAGTACCTTTACTGACATATGAACTTGTTGTTGGACTTCACTGAATTAAGCCACAACTGAGATTAACTTGTTCCTGGACCTCCCTGTGTTTTCTGCATACCTGGATCTGACTCTTCACACACCAGCAGTGTGTAAATCCAGCCACGTTACCTGTGCATCAGACTTACCTTGTGGTCACATTTGTGTGAGGACTCCGTCGTAAGAACTTTACCACCCTCGCTATAGAGGTTCAAGGACTTATATATCCGGATTCATATAACTGGACTTGTGTATATATATATATATGGACTCATTGCATGTCACTACGGGTTGTTTGAATATTGTTTTTGGGTGTTTTGCTGTTTCACAAATACATTATTTGCATTCAAAGAAACCCGTCTCTGATTGTTCATTGCCCCACGCTATCAGAATCCTCGAGTTCCTACAATAGTATTACAGGATACTCCAGCCTAAAAAAGAGGATTCTGCTGGGGCAATGACGGAGACACGGGCAGACAAATTGTTCACCATAGTTAACTCCTTGCAGCAGGAGGTGGCGGCTGCACACAATCAGATTAGAGACTTGGAGTCTCGGGTTAACCACAATGCACAGGGGTTTGGTCAGGCTCTCCAAGATCTATGTGCTAGGTTAGGAGTCCTGGAGGCCTTACCTACTGAGCCTACCTCATCCACCAGTATGCCCAAATTGCCTCCATTCCGTTTTAATGGTGACCGAAGTCAATTCCGTGGGTTTGTTAATCAATGTATATTATTTTTTGATGTACATGCCTCCTACTACCGGTCTGATAGATCTAAGGTTCTATGTATTATTATGTTGTTGACATCACGGGCACTGGCTTGGACAAATCCTATGGTTGAAAGTCATGATACCCGTCTAAATAATTTGGACAATTTTCTGGCAGCCATGGCGCAAATGTTCGACGATCCCAACCGCCGTGCTACCGCTGAATCTGCCTTGCTTTCCTTACGCCAGGGGAAACGGTCAGTCATAAAATATGTTACTGAATTTAAAAGGTTAGTGGTGGACACCCAGTGGGAAAACAATGCTTTATTACCAATCTTTAGAAAAGGTTTGTCAAATGCAATCAAGGATGAGCGAGCTCGTTCAGAGTCTCCACAGGAGTTTGAATTGTTTATACAGCACTGTGTACGTATTGATATCCGTTTAACTGAACGCAGACAAGAAAAATGGGCCGCTGTAAATCGCATTACTAATTACTCTCTTCCGTCCAGGGAAACCACAGGCAAAAACCCGCGAGAGGCTGAGGAGGTGCCTATGCAGGTGGACTCACTGCAGAGACGTGAGAATAATGAACACCGTCTCCGTGAGCGCTTATGTTTCTATTGTGGTCAATCGGACCATTTCCTCATCAATTGTCCTAAATGTCCTAGGCGACCCAACAAGGTGTTGGCGGTAGTAGGGGATTATGATAACACAGACGCTGAGTCTGAAGTTTCGGAAACCAGTCTACATCTAGATGCGGTTTTTCCCCCAATACTGATGCCGACTTCCCCTAAAGATCAAGGGGAGAAATATTCACATTGTTCTCTTCCTATACAGATTCAGTGGGAGGAACAGTGGATATCAAGTTCTGCCATGATAGACTCTGGAGCAGGTGGGAATTTCATGGATTCTTCTTTTGCAAAGGAACATGGTATAAAGACACAACTAAGAGCTTCACCAATCACTATGGAAACGGTGGATGGTTCCCCATTAGTTTCTGGACCAGTAGATCGGGAGACAGTGCCTCTGGAGTGTAAGATGGAACCAGACCATCAAGAAACACTTTCATTCATGTTAATATCTTCTCCTCATTTTCCTGTAATTTTAGGAATTCCCTGGTTACGGTCACAAAATCCAATCATCAATTGGGAAACCAAAGAGATAACCTTTCTCCCGAAGTGCAGTTCTACCATCAGTCCAACTGTAGCGGCTCCAGTTACCCAGAACTTGGAAGAGGTGATACAGGTACCTACTCTCCCTCTGATTTATCAGGAATTCTCAGACATTTGTGATAAAAGGAAGGCAGATCAACTTCCCTCACATAGACCGTATGACTGCCCCATAGAATTGCTTCCTGGAGCAGCGATTCCTTTCGGCCATGTTTACCCGTTGGCGGCTCCGGAATTAAAATCTTTACGAGAGTATATAGATGAGAATTTAGCCAAGGAGTTTATCCGACCATCTTCTTCACCAGCGGGAGCTCCAATATTCTTTGTAAAGAAGAAGGATGGTACTCTAAGACCCTGCATTGACTACCGGGAGTTAAATAAGGTAACCATTCGTAACAGGTACCCGTTGCCCCTAATTCCAGAATTGTTGGAAAGAGTTCGCCAGGCCAAAGTATTTACCAAATTAGATCTTCGTGGGGCATATAATTTACTCCGTATACGGCCCGGAGACGAATGGAAGACAGCTTTTAGATGCCGGTATGGACATTTTGAATATTTGGTGATGCCATTCGGACTCTGTAACGCTCCTGCTGCTTTTCAACATTTAGCCAATGACATTTTCAGGGATTTATTGGACCAATATGTGGTAATTTACCTTGATGACATCTTAATCTTTTCTGACTCCTTACAGGAACATCAGGAACATGTCAAAACCGTACTTAGACGTTTGAGAGATAATCATTTGTACATCAAACTCGAAAAGTGTGAGTTCCATTGTTCTGAAATTCAATTTTTAGGCTATGTTATCTCGCCTCAGGGATTGAATATGGAGTCCAGCAAGATCCAGGCAATCTTGGACTGGCCGGTACCAGGAAACATTAAGGAGGTACAACGATTCATTGGCTTTGCTAACTTTTATAGACGGTTTATCCGAAATTTTTCAGAAATTGTCCGTCCCATCACTCTCCTCACCAAGAAGGGGAAGAAGTTTGAATGGTCTTCGCAAGCTCAGGAAGCCTTTGATCGCCTGAAGGGTTGTTTTACCACGGCTCCAATATTGATGCATCCGGATCCTGCACAGCCTTTTATCGTGGAGGTGGACGCGTCTGACTGTGCATTGGGAGCTATCCTCTCACAACGTACCGGAGACAAAGGTTTGCTGCACCCGTGTGCCTTCTTCTCTCGTAGGTTATCTTCTGCAGAACTGAACTATGATGTGGCAGATAAGGAACTTTTGGCAATTATTTCTGCCTTTAAGGAATGGAGACACCATTTGCAGGGGGCAACTCAGCAGGTAGTAGTACTCACGGATCATCGCAATTTGGAATTCCTTAAGTCTGCCAGGTGTCTTTCTCCTCGACAAGCTAGGTGGAGTTTGTTCTTGAACCAGTTTAATTTTATTATTTCGTACCGCCCAGGTTCACGTAATGGGAAAGCTGACGCATTATCCCGAATCCATACCGTGGATTCCGTGCCTGGGACCCCGTCGAAGACCATCTTGTCGGAGGCCAA
This sequence comes from Oophaga sylvatica, assembly GCA_033576555.1. Lineage (NCBI taxonomy): Eukaryota > Metazoa > Chordata > Amphibia > Anura > Dendrobatidae > Oophaga > Oophaga sylvatica. The sequence continues at coordinate 510,073,254 of JARQOD010000002.1, read as the reverse complement.
TTTCGTTGGAGTGCTCCGGAACCGGAACTCGAGTTCCTACAATAGTATTACACCTACCACACTCGTTACCACCCATAGAGCAGTGGTCAGGCTGAATGGAATTTTGAAAGTGAAGATACAGAAAGCAAGGGCAGAGACAGGGAGGCCCTGGACAGAGTACTTACCACTTGCTTTGTTTTCTGTAAGACACACCTGAATAAAAAGACAGAATTGATACGCTTCAGAAGGACATGGAATACAGGATTTTATTTTCCTCAGGTTCTTACTTTGAAGCATTATGATTTGTTCTGCTATGTGCAAAGTTTACACAATACGCTAGCAACTCTGCACAAGCAGGTCTTTTCTTCTGTTCCAGACCCAAATAGTTTAGAAGGGACTCATGATCTAAAACATGGAGATCTGGTTATGGTAAAAAGACATGTCAGGAAATCTTTAGAGCCCTATGCGATGGTCCATACCAAGTCCAGCTGACCACGTCCACTTCTGTGAAGTTAGAAGGAAGAGCCAATTAGATTCATGCCAGTCATTGTAAAAGACACATTCCTCAAAAATGAGTGCATAAATCCTTTTATGTATTGTTTTGATAAACATATGGATGAACCCCAGACCAAATTGTGTTGGAAGTATTAAAAATGATCAGACTTGTCATGAAGAGGCATACATTAATTAATCTGACAAAGGGGTTGGCAGGTGTAGTAACAATTTCCCTAAAGCTTGGATATAAGTTTAATTTTGTGTACCAATAATTCACAACAGGACCCCTCTTTGGTTGTTGACAAATGTAACCTGTTTAAACTGGTATAATTAACTGTTTAATTTTTCATGAGAATTTAGAAGTAGATTTTCATAAAGATTATGCTAGTAGAAACACCTGATTACAATTTTCATATAAAGGATCATAACCTCACTTTACAAGTGACTCTGGTAGTTGCAATTTTTGTTAAAGGTAAGCTGGTGCATTTGTATTCAACTGTAAGTCACCTTGAACATCACTGGTTTGATATTTTTACAGGATTTAGCCCTTTGGGAACTCAGATAGTCATTTACCTTTTCCAAGGATATGTAGTGATGTTTTATATGTTTTATTCTTATGATAATTCTAAATGTGTTTTTCTTTTATAAAATAAAGGCTGCATTTTCAAGAAGATCCCTTCTGAGAGAAGGAAGAATGTTGTGAGTTCAAAGAAGCCCAAAATTATCTGATGTCCGGAATCCAGTGGAAAGTTAATAAGTCTGGCAGGATGGATTAGCACCTGAAGTACAGGTACAGGAACTTTTCTGATATTTTAGAGTACAGAAAACACCACTACACATTCCAAGTGCCTAAGGAACTCAATCAAACCACACACCTAGACACATCTATGTCTAAATCCCAGAAAACAGTTGTTTGTTTCTTAGCATAAAGCCCTCTATATTCTGGGATGTTTATAACCCCCACCCACATTTCATTAAGGCAGAATATCCTGCTGAACTCTATTATTATGTGTCCTATTTTTTGATTCTCCGAGCTCGTTTACTACAATACCTCTAATCCGGCCTTGCACATCAACTCCAGTGGGCCCATTGCGCGTATACATCTACACTATATATAGATGAATATTGACGGATAATGCTTGTGAAAACAAGCACTTTGCATATTTTAATAAGCAGTAAATTACAATCAAATATTCAGATATTAAGACTTTTCTTTTGTTTACGACTTGTAGCCTAGGACAGTGTTCCCCAACTCTAGTCCTCAAGGCCCACCAACAGGTCATGTTTTCAGGATTTCCTTAGTATTGCCCAGGTGATAATTGCATCACCTGTGCAATACAAAGGAAATCCTGAAAATATGATCTATTGGTGGGCCTTAAGGACTAGAGTTGGGGAACACTGTCGTAGGCTACAAGTCGTAAACTTGAGGACTGGGATTGGGGACCACTGGCCTAGGAGACTGACCACTGCTGCAGTCTAGATTGTAAGCAATATACCAAAGTTGGCTGAGATTAGGAGGTAACAAGGCGCTCCCGCAATCCTGACCCTCTTGAAAACAGTGCTTATAAGCTCAAAAGCAAAGAGCTTGTAACTATGTTCTGTGGTCTAGCGGTGTTGGTCAGTCTCCAAGTAACCAAGGAGCTGTTAAGAAAAGAAAAATGTTATACCTCAAGATTGGCTGAAAATTTTAATAAGCAGTACATTGCAAAATTGCTTGTATTTACAAGCACCATCCGTCAATACTCATTTATAATGATGGGAAGAACTCTTTAAAGATAAATGTTAGATAATCAACACTGATGTATGGATTTCAGAATAAATGTGCAGCATATAGTTAAATGAAATTAGACAGAAAAACACAATAGTAACAATAAATACAAAATGCTTTTATTTAGAAGAAACGTAAATTAAGCGGCAAAGGACAAATCAGAATAACAGACATCTCTGTACACAAAAAAATAAAGAAAAACACCATATAAAACTGTGAAACCTCTGTTTTGTTAAAGGGATTTTCCAGTTTTAACATTTTATGACATCTTACAAATAACATAAAATTACATTGGTGGTTGCAGGTGATTTGGTGCCTTAAACAAAGGTGTCTGGGCATTTAATAAGTGACCAGACTTTTTATGGCTCATATTGGCACCTGACATTTGCATTAATGCAAGTTTCCATTATTGCACTGAATAAGGGCCACTCAAAATAGTGCCACACCTATTCACAGGTTATGTGTGGTATTGCATTTCAGCCTAAAACACTTTAGTGGAGCTGAGCAGCATTACCAGAAATTACCTCTGTGCAGATGTAGCTATGTTTCCATAGGAAAGCTGCCATGTTTGGACAACCCCTTGAATAGGTTTTTGTACTCGGTAGTGATGAGGAGGTCCAGTTTTTTATCAATTACAAGGAAAGAAGTTAATTAAAACTGGAAAATCTCTTTAATACAGAGGCTAACAATATTTTTCACGCAATGTTTTACAATACTTTTGTAGAGCTGGCATTTATTGCAGGTATATAAAATGATAACAACACATGTAGGTACAATAATTCTTATACCCGCTCACATAGAAAAATAATATAAACAGTGGACAAAATGAAGATTTTCTAATCAAATAATAATTTCACAGTATCACATTTGTGGCAATTTGTACTGCACATTAGCTGACATGTATTGATGATTTCCCTTTAAAGGGAACATATCGCTCATATATTGCCAACTGGGATTCCTCATTAATAATTTATTATTGAGTGATTTAGTGACGTACAGTTCAGTTCAAGGAAAATATAAATGATGTGAATGGTGGACAATCTGACAAAACAGTGCGTACACTCCATACACTGGACATAGGAAATAAGATGTCTTAAATCAGGAACATTATTACAAAGTAATGCATAAAAATAGACATTATTTATTTTATTATTTATATACCATGTTGTGTCAATATTAATTTACCCTTTAAAGATGCAGCATGGATAGTACTGTATTGCCAAAGCTGACAATGTGCCAGGATGGAAAGAACAGTAAACATACTCATATGTAGTGTACTTTGTTATATTTCATAATGAAAAGTTGTGTTGAATACATTGAAGGGATGTCCTGCTCTTTAACACTTTAACAGACAAAACAATAGGCTGACATCCTTTCTGCAGCCTACAGACAAACACAGGCATTTTGATGGCTGGAGCAATTACCGGTCTTCTGCTCTCTGTACTGTCACTTATGGCTTGTGTTATGCTGCACATTTTAAGCAAGGTGCTAGCATAAAAACACATTTTCTTGGTGCAGGATCAATAAGCAATGTGTGCTTTCTAAATATAACATACTCACTGTTTTTATTTCAATTTTATCGTTTAGATATGTTTAGTTGAGATAAAGGAACATTTTGATTAGTTGTAACATTCATCAGCATTAAAGAACATACACAATAAAAAGACATTTAACAAATCACAATGAAAACAAACATATCCTTTGTCCTCCACAGCGTTCTTCCAAACATCACTGGTAGTCGTATACAGGGAGGATCATTCTCCATCATAATGTAGACATACAAGTTTTAAGTGTCCCAGCCGAAAAAGCTAAAAGCAAAAAGAGGAAAGAAACTTTAATGAATTAAAGACATCACAGCTGAGATACAAGATCAAATAAGGTAATACATAAGTCATACGCAAAAGGGAATCACATGATACAGTCTTATATAACTTACAAACATTTGGGAAATAATACAGTACATTAAAGAGAATCTGTCAGCAGGTTTTTGTTATTTCATCTGAGAGGAGCCTGATGTAGGCAAAGATAAACTGAATCCAACAATGAATCACTTAGATTACTGGGTGAAGCCATTCTGAAACAATCAGCATTTTTAGATTTAAAATGCAGCAGAGCTGAGGAAGCTAACCCCGCCTACACCACAGCTAACCCCGCCCACACCAGGCTCTGAATATACATTGTTTATAGATAGTGAGATGCTTATCACAGGAAGGGGCATGTCAGACCAGCATTCACACACTGCTGTGTCCCAGCAATGATAAGCTCCTGGGGCTAAAACAATCATTGCAAGCAAACGCCTACAAGCATGCTGTCTTCCACTTACATAGCAAAAATCTGTTGACAGATTCCCTTTAAGGGCTGATTCACACATGGCACATATGTGGTATGCCTATAGGAAGGTGGAAGCTGGCCCTAGCACTTTCTGAATAATTAACAGTTTGTATTTTTTATGTAAATATGTTACCATACACTGTACTTCTGTACTTTAGGCTTGGAAGATTGTACATGTTGAATGTACTGTGTGTTACTTTAACATGCAAATTACTTGTAAAAAGATTACTGTGTATATCATTTTCACATGTACCGTATTTTCCGGGACTACAAGACGCACCGGACTATAAGACGCACCCAGGTTTTAGAGGTGGAAAATAGGGAAAAATATATTTGAAGCAAAAAATGTGGTAAAATATTTAATAACATACTATTATATGTGGTGTTATTATATATAATAGTATGTTAATATGTTGGAAGCTACGGGTAGGAGATGGTGCTGCGGGACCAGTGTGGTGTCTGTAAACTACTATGTGAAGACGCTGGAGGGTGAGTATAAGGCCGGGGTCACACATGCGAGAAACTCGCACGATTTCGTGTGAGTCTCTCGCATGAACACCTGGCACTGCCGCCGGCACTCAGACTGGAGCGTGCGGCTGCATAGAAATACATGCTGCATAGAAATAGAGACAGATGATAGAAACAGAGTTGATAGAATGAGAGACGGATGATAGAGACGGTTGATGACAAGAGAGACAGAGATTGATAGAGACAGATGATAGAGACGAGGAGAGAGATGATACGAGGACAGATGATAGAGACAGAGATGATAGAGACAGAGATGATAGAGACAGAGATGATGAGATTAGAGACAGAGATGATAGAGACAGATGATAGAGACAAGAGATGGGGTTAGAGACAGAGATGATAGAGAGTGAGACAGATGATAGAGACAGAGATGATAGAGACAGAGATGATAGAGGACAAAAGGATGATAGGAGAGGACAGAATGATAGAGCACAGAGATGATAGAGACAGAGATGATGATAGAGACAGATGATAGAGACAGAGATGATAGAGACAGATGATAGAGACAGATGAAGAGACAGATGATAGAGACAGATGATAGAGACAGAGATGATAGAGACAGATCATAGAGACAGATGATAGAGACAGAGATGATAGAGACAGAGTTGATAGAAATGTGACACGTATGCGTTTCATGTGCGCATGATGCGCTGCACAAAAAAACGCAAGTGTGAAAGTAGCCTAACCTTTTAATTAATTCTCTGTTGTACAGTGTGTCTGAAGGACCTGTGATGACATCATGAAGAGGCAGGGCTATGCTCCAGCTCGCCCTCTTCATGACCTCATCACAGGTCCTCCACAGGAGCATTCAGCCTCCCATCAGCACAGCCCCAGGCTGTCAGGTATGCGATGCCTCCTGCTGCCTCCTTCTCCTTCAGACACCGATCTGCCCAGCTGCTGCAGGAATCAGGTGCTTGGGAAACTGTGTGGCTCTGTCATCTGCTGCTCCCCGCTCACTGCTCAGCTGATAGGTGGGCGGGGAAGCTGCTGATTAATATTCACTGCACTTAAGTAGGGACCAGGGGTTTCCCCAGCGCTTGTTTCCTGCAGCAGAGGGGATATTTTCTTGCCTCCTGCTGATCCCACTCCACCGCTGCCCCCTGCCCCCCTCCCCACATGTTACATTCTGACCATAAGACGCACCCACACTTTCCTCCCAAATTTGGAGGAAAAAAAGTGCGTCTTATGGTCCAAAAAATACGGTAAATAACCTCTTCAGAGAGGAAGAGGGCTTCAACTCTAGTGTCAGCTGAAAGCCAATATCAACCACCATTTAATGAGCCTTGCCACATACTTTTAATAAAAAGCCAAACCAGACACTACATTTGCAGATATGTGTTTCGGGGTGTTCATCCCTCATCAGTGCAAGTTGATTTGTCTGGGTGAAAGACCTCTGATAGGGAGCATAAAAGGGAAGATTTTTCCTCATGAAGAGTGTCAAGCCAGCATAAAGAGACTTATAAGCCATGCAATGCTCTTTTGGGAATTTAAGTATGCAAAAATGTCTCTTCAGAGAGGAAGAGGACTTGAACTCTAGTGCCACCTATTGGATATAGCAATATAAAAGTCAATATTGACCCTTCAACAAGCATTGCTACATGGCTTAGGATAAAAAGTTAAACCAGAAATCTTATTTGCTGACATGTTCTTCGTGGTGTATTAGCGGCATTAATGCAAAGCAGGAGATCTGATTGGCTGGTTGAGAGGCCCACACAGGATATCTTAGGGGTAACATTTCTCCTTGAGGAGAGTGCCAAGAGACTTTTAGTCCATGCAGTCCTCATCTGGGAAATATAGCCCTTGTTGATATCTGCCATATATGCATGTCACATTTTGGATGTGTGTGAATAGAGAGGCCTACATTGTACCTGGCAGATGACAGCTTTATTATACAGCCAGCATCTGCCTCTAACAGCAGCAATCAGGTAAGCTGCTGGTAACCACTTAAATGCCATGATCAATCTCTGACATCTGCATTTAAGGCATATGGTCTCCGGACACACCTTTCTGAGTGCCCCTCAGTTCCCCTCTATTCCACCTCCTGCAAAACGATCGTGAGATTTCAATTGGTTGCCGTCGCAGCCAAAGCGCATTATGAAGAACCTCTACGGCTGTCACATTGGTACTTCTGTGAAGGCCAACCACAAAACTGATTCCAGCCATAGAACTGATTTCAGCTACGTACTGCAGTACAGCAGTATTGCAGTATATGAGACAAGTGATCAGTTGATCAAAAGTTCAAGTCCACTAATGAGATAAAACAAAAAAGTAAATGACAATATTAAAAATTATAAAAAAAATTAAATCAAGCACCTTCACTTCTATTACGAAGATATTAAAAAAAAAAGATATTCTGAATCACTGCCTCTGTGAAAGTCCAAACTAACAAAATATAAAATTGTTTAATCCATATAGTAAATGAAATAATGCAACAAAATATCAAAACGCATGAATTGCAGTATTTTATAGTCATAATCCCCCCCACAAAAGACAATGAAAGCAACCAAAACATTTTATCTACCTCAAAATGGTATTCATTATATTGTCAAATCGCAATAAATAAGCCCTTTCACAGCTTCATCAAAAAAAATAAATAAATAAAAGCTATATGTCTCAGAAAATGACAACACAAACCATTTTTTATTACAACTTTCTTACAATTTTTCACCACTAAAAATAAAAAGCCTAGATAAGTTATGTATTCCTGACATTGTACTGAATGAGTCATAATTTTGGTTCATTTTTTAACATTCTTTTTTAATTGTAAACAATATTCTCCAACATTCCAAGACAAAAAGCCATATCCAAGAATGCTATGTTGTTTGATAGTGACATGCACAAAATAGTAGATGCTGCAACAGCTGGCAGTATTGTTGTGGTGTGTACGGTTGGTAAATTGGACTACTGGCTAATAAAACACTGTATTGAAACTGCAACCAGCTGCTGAAGAAGTAACATCCCTGGAATCAGGCGCTCTGCCCCACATCATCAAAGAAGACACTGTGGAGCTGCAGCCAGCAAGGAACAGGAGAGGTGAGTATTAGATTATTTATTTTTTATGTATGGAGCATTATAAGGGGCCCATTCTGTATGGAGCATTATATGGGGCCCATTCTGTATGGAGAAATATTTGGAGCCCATTCTGTATGGAGCATTATATGGGGCCCATTCTGTATGGAGCATTATAAGGGGCCCATTCTGTATGGAGCATTATATGGGGCCCATTCTGTATGGAGAAATATTTGGAGCCCATTCTGTATGGAGCATTATATGGGGCCCATTCTGTATGGAGCATTATATGGGGACCATTCTGTGTGGAGCATTATATGGGGCCCATTCTGTGTGGAGCATTATATGGGGCCCATTCTGTATGGAGCATTATAAGGGGCCCATTCTGTATGGAGCATTATATGGTGCCCATTCTGTGTGGAGCATTATATGGGGCCCATTCTGTATGGAGCATTATATGGGGCCCATTCTGTATGGAGCATTATATGGGGCCTATTCTGTATGGACCGTTATATGGGTCTTTGGGGCTCATTTTGTATTTATTTACTTTACTCATTTATATAGCATCATTAATTCCACAGCGCTTTACAGACATTATTGGCACTGTCCTAGATGGGGCTCACAATCTATATTTGGAATGTATTGAGCATTGTATGGTGAATTAGGGCCCACTCTGTATGGAGCATTATATGGGGCCCATTCTGTGTGGAGCAATATTTGGGGTCCATTCACTATGGAGCATTATATGGGGCCCATTCTATATTGAACATTATAATGGGCTTTGGGGCTCATTCTGAATAGAACATTGTATGGGGAATTGGGGCCCATTCTATATGAAGCATTATATGGGGTTCATTCTGTATGATGCATTATATGGGACCCATTATTCTGTATGGAGCATTATATGGAGTCCATTACTCTGTATGGGGTATTATATGGGGCCCTTTATTCTGCATGGAGCATTATATGGTATTCATTATTCTGTGTGGAGCATTATATTGGGCCCATTATTCTGTATGGAGCATTTGATGGGGGCCATTCTGTATGGTGCATTATATGAGGTCCATTATTCTGTATGGAGCATTATTTTGGGCCCATTATTCTGCATGGAGCATTTGATGGGGCCCATTCTGTATGGTGCATTATATATGGCCCATAATTCTGTATGTAGTATTATATGGAGTCCATTATTCTGTATGGAGCATTATATGGGGCCCGTTTTGTATAGAGTATTATATGGGACCCATTCTGTATGGAACATTATATGGGGCTTTGGGGCTCATTTTGAATAGAGCATTGTATGGGGAATTGGGGCCCATTCTGTATGATGCATTATATGGGGCCCATTATTCTGTATGGAGCATTATATGGTATCCATTATTCTGTGTGGAGCATTATATTGGGCCCATTATTCTGTATGGAGCATTTGATGGGGGCCATTCTGTATGGTGCATTATATGAGGTCCATTATTCTGTATGGAGCATTATTTTGGGCCCATTATTCTGCATGGAGCATTTGATGGGGCCCATTCTGTATGGTGCATTATATAGGGCCCATAATTCTGTATGTAGTATTATATGGAGTCCATTATTCTGTATGGAGCATTATATGGGGCCCGTTTTGTATAGAGTATTATATGGGACCCATTCTGTATGGAACATTATATGGGGCTTTGGGGCTCATTCTGAATAGAGCATTGTATGGGGAATTGGGGCCCATTCTGTATGATGCATTATATGGGGCCCATTATTCTGTATGGAGCATTATATGGTATCCATTATTCTGTGTGGAGCATTATATTGGGCCCATTATTCTGTATGGAGCATTTGATGGGGCCCATTCTGTATGGTGCATTATATGGGGCCCATTATTCTGTTTGGAGCATTATATGGGATCCATTATTCTATTTGAGCATTATAAGGGGCCCATTTTGTATAGAGTATTATATGGGGTCCATTATTCTGTATAGAGCATTATATGGGGTCCATTATTCTGTATGGAGCATTATATGGAGTCCATTATTCTGCATGGAGCATTATATGGTGTTGATTATTGTGTATGGAGCATTATATGAGATGCATTATTCTGTATGGAGCATTATATGGGGTGCATTAATCTGTATGGAGCAAATATTGGGCTCATTATACTGTATCAATGAATATATGGGGCTCATTATACTGTATGGAGCAAAATATGGGGCCCATTATACTGTATGGAGCAAAATATGGGGCCCATTACACTGAATGGAGCAATATTTGTGGTCCATTATACTGTATGTAGGCCTATGTGGTGCCAATAATACTGTATGGAGCACTATGTGGCAGGGGCGTACATAGAAATCATGGGGCCCCATAGCAAAAGTCTGAATGGGGCCGCCCCCCCCCAAAAAAAGCCAGAGCCATTGTAAATGTAATGTGCCAGCACAGTGAGGGGTCACACTTAACAAAAAAAATGTATTATGCCCCCATAGATGCTCCATAGATTGTGCCCCCATAGATGCTGCCCCATAGATGCTCCATAGATTATGCCCCCATAGATGCTCCATAGATTGTGCCCCCATAGATGCTCCATAGTTAATGCCCCATAGATGCTCCATATATTATGCCCCCATAGATGCTCCATAGATTGTGCCCGCATAGATGCTCCATAGATTGTGCCCCCATAGATGCTCCTTAGATTATGCCCCCATAGATGCTGCCCCATAGATTGTACCCCCATAGATGCTCCATAAATAATGCCCCCATAAATGCTCCATATATTATGCCCCCCCATAGATGTGCTCCATAGCCATAAATGCCCCCATAGATGCTCCATAGATAATGCCCCCATAGATGCTCCATAAATTGTGCCCCATAGTATAGGTCCCTTATACTGCCACAGCTGCTGAAACCAAAAAAAGAAAAGGCATACTCACCTCCCGTCCTGGCACCTGTGATATTTACCTGTCACCCGGTGCACCGATGAGCGCCGCTGTCTTCTGGGTCCAGAAGTGAATGCTCAGGTAGAGGGCGCAGCGCGCACAAACTACGTCATCGCGCCCTCTGCCTGAACATTCACAGCAAGAGAGGACGCGAGCACACAGCAGCGCAGCGGTGGAACGGGACAGGTAAATATCCCTTATACTCACCCTCCCACCGGCGCGGTCTCTGTCCTGCTCTTCTCCTGCGGTCTCCGGCGCCTGTGTTCAGCAGTCACGTGGCACAGCTCATTAACCCTTAATGACCAAGCCATTTTGTAGGTTAAAGACCAGGCCAATTTTTACAATTCTGACCACTGTCTCTTTATGAGGTTATAACTCTGGAACGCTTATACGGATCTTGGCGATTCTGAGATTGTTTTCTCGTGACATATTGTACTTCATGATAGTGGTAAAATTTCTTCAATATAACTTGCATTTATTTATGAAAAAACGGAAATATGGCAAAAATTTTGAAAATTTTGCAATTTTTAAACTTTTAATTTTTATGCCATTAAATCAGAGAGATATGTCACAAAAATTAGTTAATAAATAACATTTCCCACATGTCTACTTTACATCAGCACAATTTTGGAACCAACATTTTTTTTTGTTAGGAAGTTATAAGTGTTAAAAGTTGACCAGCGATTTCTCATTTTTCCAACAAAATTTACAAAACCATTTTTTTTAGGGACCACCTCACATTTGAAGTGAATTTGAGGGGTCAATATGACAGAAAATACCCAAAAGTGACACCATTCTAAAAACTGCACCCCTCAACGTGTTCAAAGCCACATTCAAGAAGTTTATTAACCCTTTAGGTACTTCACAAGAATTGAAACAATGTGGAAGGAAAAAATGAACATTTAACTTTTTTTCCCAAAATTTTTCTTTCGACACAATTTTTTTAAATTTTGTCAAGGGTATCAGGAGAAAATGAACCACAATATTTGTTGTACAATTTCTCCAGAGTACACCGATACCCTATGTGTGGGGGTAAACCACTATTTGGGCGCATGGCAGAGCTCGGAAGGGAAGCAGCGCCATTTGACTTTTTTGGCTGGAATTGAGATTGGACACCATGTCGCATTTGGAGAGTCCCTGTTTGCCTAAACAGTAGAAACCCCCCACAAGTGACCCCATTTTGGAAACTGGACCCCCCAAGGAACTTATCTAAATGTGTTGTGAGAGCTTTTAACCCCCAAGGGCTTCACAGAAGGTTATAACGTAGAGCCGTAAAATTAAAAAATCATATTTTTTCCACAAAAATGATCTTTTCATCCCAATTTTTATTTTCCAAAGGATAAAAGGACCCCAAAAGTTATTGTGCAATTAGTCCTGAGTACGCTGATACCCCATATGTGGGGGTAAACCACTATTTGGGCGCATGGCAGAGCTCGGAAGGGAAGCAGCGCCATTTGACTTTTTTGGCTGGAATTGAGATTGGACGCCATGTCGCATTTGGAGAGTCCCTGTGTGCCTAAACAGTGGAAACCCCCCACAAGTGACCCCATTTTGGAAACTAGACCCCCAAAGGAACTTATCTAAATGTGTTGTGAGAGCTTTCAACTCCCAAGCGCTTCACAGAAGGTTATAACGTAGAGCCGTAAATTAAAAAATCAATTTTTTTCCACAAAAATGATCTTTTCATCCCAATTTTTATTTTCCAAAGGATAAAAGGACACCAAAATTTATTGTGCAATTAGTCCTGAGTACGCTGATACCCCATATGTGGGGGTAAACCACTATTTGGGTGTATGGCAGAGTTCGGAAGGGAAGCAGCGCCATTTGACTTTTTTGGCTGGAATTGAGATTGGACGCCATGTGTATTTGGAGAGCCCCTGTGTGCCTAAACAGTGGAAACCCCCCACAAGTGACCCCATTTTGGAAACTAGACCCCCAAGGAACTTATCTAGATGTGTGGTGAGAGCTTTGAACCCCCAAGGGCTTCACAGAAGGTTATAATGTAGAGCAGTAAAATTAAAAAATCATATCTTTTCCACAAAAATGATCTTTCCACCCCCAATTGTTATTTTCCAAAGGGTAACAGGACCCCAAAAGTTATTGTGCAATTTGTCCTGAGTACGCTGATACCCCATATGTGGGGGTAAACCACTATTTTGATGCATGGCAGAGCTCGAAAGGGAAGGAGCGCCTTTTTCAAATGCAGACTTTGATGGAATGGTCTGCGGGTGTCATGTCACGTTTGGAGAGCCCCTGATGTGCCTAAACAGTAGAAACCCCCCACAAGTGACTCCATTTTGGAAACTAGACCCCCCAAGGAACTTATCTAGATGTGTGGTGAGCACTTTGAACCCCCAAGTGCTTCACAGAAGTTTATAACGTAGAGCCGTGAAAATAAAAAAATCATATTTTTTTCCACAAAAATAATTTTTTGCCCCCAAATTTTTATTTTTATAAGGGTAACAGGAGAAATAGGACCCAAAAGCTATTGTGCAATTTGTCCTGAGTACGCTGATATCCCATATGTGGGGGGGAACCACTATTTTGACGCATGGCAGAGATCGAAAGGGAAGGAGCACCGTTTTTAAATGCAGACTTTGATGGAATGGTCTTCGGGTGTCATGTCGCGCTTGGAGAGCCCCTGATGTGCCTAAACAGTAGAAACCCCCCACAAATGACCCCATTTTGCAAACTAGACCCCCCAAGGAACTTATCTAGATGTGTGGTCAGCACTTTGAACCCCCAAGGGCTTCACAGAAGTTTATAACGTAGAGCCGTGAAAATAAAAAAATCATATTTTTTTCCATAAAAATAATCTTTTTGCCCCCAAATTTTTATTTTTATAAGGGTAACAGGAGAAATAGGACCCTAAAATCTATTGCGCAATTTGTCCTGAGTACGCTGATATCCCATATGTGGGGGGGAACCACTATTTTGACGCATGGCAGAGATCGGAAGGGAAGGAGCACCGTTTTTAAATGCAGACTTTGATGGAATGGTCTGCGGGTGTCATGTCGCGCTTGGAGAGCCCCTGATGTGCCTAAACAGTAGAAACCCCCCACAAATGACCCCATTTTGCAAACTAGACCCCCCAAGGAACTTATCTAGATGTGTGGTCAGCACTTTGAACCCCCAAGGGCTTCACAGAAGTTTATAACGTAGAGCCGTGAAAATAAAAAAATCAATCAATATTTTTTCCCACAAAAATCCGATTCATTTTATGCCCCAAAATTATTTATTTTCTACAAAGGTAAGAATGGTACAATTTGGACCCCAAAAGTATTGGGCATTTGTCCATGGTACGCAGATTAACCCATATTGGATGGAGAAATCACCCTGTGATTTCCGATATTACTGTGCGATCTTTGGGAGGCACAATGAACAATATCTACAAAAGGTGAAGAATGTTTTTTTTCGCTCCGTTCCTCGTTTTGTAGTGTGATAGGTGACTCATATTCTGGATCGTGCGATTACAGCGTTCCAGATTTACACTATTTTTCATGTTTACTTCTTGTCACACTCAAAGATCCTTTTTTTTTTTTTGGCATTATTTTTTTAAGAAAATATTTTTGCATCCCGTATTTGAGAGCTATAATTTTTCATATTTCGGCCGCAGTTATCTGTGCGGCTTATTTTTTGCGGGACTAAGTGACGTATTTATGGTACCAATTATTCGGGACATAACGTTTTTTGATCGCTTCCTATTCGATTTTTGTCAAGCAGAATGAACAAAAACAGCAATTCAAATTTTTTTTTTTTTTTTTTTCCGTCGCGTGTGGTAAAATTGATAAAGGAGCTTTATTCTTCGGATCACTACGATTACAGCGATACCTCATTTATATATTTTTTTATGTTTTGGCGTTTTTTACACAATAAAAAATTTTATAGAAAAAATAATTATTTTTGCATCAGTTTATTCTGCGAGCTATAACTTTTTATTTTTTTCGCTGATGATGCTGTATAGCGGCTTGTTTTTTGCGGGATAAGATGACGTTTTCAGCGGTACCATGATTATTTATATCTGACTTTTTGATCGCGTGTTATTGCACTTTTTCCAAGCGGTATGATGATACCGCTTGGAAAAAGTATAATTTACTACTTTTTTTTTTTTTTTTTTTACGGCTTTCACTGAAGGGGTTAACTAGGGTTACGCTTTTATAGATGGGATTTTTACGGACGTGGCGATACCTAACATGTGTATTTTTTTTGTTTTTATTTTTTTTATTACATAAAAATGTGTATTTTTTAGGGGATTTTTTTTAAATTATTTTTTAATATTTTTTTTACAATTTTTTTTAAAAAATGTTTTTTTTTAACTTGTCCCTTTATGGGACTTTCACTTTTTTTTACTTTTTATTGCAGTTACAATGCACTGCAATGCTCCAGCATTGCAGTGCATTGTACCTATGGGGAAAACTGCTGTGACATGATCACAGCAGCTTCCCGTAGCTAAATGACCCGGAGGTTGTCATGACAACCCCCGGGTCATCAAGGCAGAGATCGGGCCCTGCAAATACATTGCAGGGCGCCGATCTGAGGCAGAGGGAGCTCCCGACCCTCTGCCTCCCCCCCTGAGCTCTGCGATCGCTGGATCGCAGCAGTCAGGGGGTTAACAGCCAGGGGCGGTGGGGGCTCTGCTCCTGGCTGTCAGTGCAGGAAGCCTGGCCACTGCAGCGCCGGCTCCTGCACTGATCGCGCTGGAGAAGCTGAAATTTCAGCTTCTCCTGTGCGATCGCTGCTGTGTTTGGTCAGTCAGATTGACTGACCAATCACAGCGCTGTGGGTGCGGAGACCGACGGCAAAGGTCCCCGCACCGCTTGCCGTGCCTGTCAGCTGTCTGTGACAGCTGTCGGCACTGATCTACCACTGCGTGTTTACACGCAGTGGTAGATCAAAGGCATGACGTGCACAGTCCGTCCTGGTGCCGGAACTGGCACCTTGCCATGACGGACTGTGCACGTCCATGGACATTAAGGGGTTAAAGTCATGAATATGTGCATATTCATGACTTTAATAAGCGGTACCGCCTGACCGCTGAACACAGGCGCCGGAGACCGTGGGAGAAGAGCAGGGCAGAGACCGCGCCAGGAGGAGGTGAGTATAAAGCACACAGCTGCGCTCCACCTCCCCCGCCGACCCCTGCTCTGGTAGTACTGTGTCAGCACAGCTGCCAAACCGCAGCGGCCGTCGCGGGCCCCCTCACCTGTCCGGGCCCCATAGCAGCTACGTGGTCTGCTACAATTGACGCCACTGCTATGTGGTGCCCATAATACTGTATGGAGCACTATGTGGTGCCCATAATACTGTATGGAGGACTATACTGTTCAGTCTAACATGAAAAGTCTGCAGTCACTCTGACTGTAGATTTTGGATCCCACAGCGCACTCACTGCACTGCGAGGATTTGCCAGTTTCTGAGCTATTGTAGAATTTCCAATAGATATCTTTCATGTAATTTAACAAGTGAAAACTTTGGCATTGTACTATATCTATATTTCTCTGCCATATACAGTACAGACCAAAAGTTTGGACACACCTTCTCATTCAATGATTTTTCTATATTTTCATGACTGTGAAAATTGTAGAATCACACTGAAGGCATCAAAACTATGAATTAATACATGTGGAATTATACATTACACTTTACAAAAAAGTGTGATACAACTGAAAATATGTCTTATATTCTAGGTTCTTTAAAGTAGCCACCTTTTGCTTTGATTACTGCTTTGCACGCAGAAAAGGTGAACGGATGGACTCTACATGCCTGGTTCCCACCGTGAAGCATGGAGGAGGAGGTGTGATGGTGTGGGGGTGCTTTGCTGGTGACACTGTTGGGGATTTATTCAAAATTGAAGGCATAGTGAACCAGCATGGCTACCACAGCATCTTGCAGCGGCATGCTATTCCATCTGGTTTGCGTTTAGTTGGACCATCATTTATTTTTCAACAGGAAAATGACCCCAAACACTCCTCCAGGCTGTGTAAGGGCTATTTGACCAAGAAGGAGAGTGTTGGTGTGCTACGCCAGATGACCTGGCCACCACAGTCACCAGACCTGAACCCAATCGAGATGGTTTGGGGTGAGCTGGACCGCTCACCGCTTCAATTTTAAATAAATCCCCAACAGTATCACCAGCAAAGCACCCCCACACCATCACACCACCGCCTCCATGCTTCACGATGGGAATTAGGCATGTAGAGTCCATCGTTCACCTTTTCTGTGTGCAAAGCAGTAATCAAAGCAAAAGGTGACTACTTTGAAGAACCTAGAATATAAGACATATTTTCAGTTGTTTCACACTTTTTTATAAAGTGTAATGTATAATTCCACATGTGTTAATTCATAGTTTTGATGCCTTCAGTGTGATTCTACAATTTTCATAGCCATGAAAATACAGAAAAATCTTTGAATGAGAAGGTGTGTCCAAACTTTTGGTCTGTACTGTATGTGCATCATGAATTGTGGTATTAAAGGGGCCCACTGACAATCTTTCGCCCAGGGCCCACAAAAACCTGGAGCACGCCCTGGCAGTAACACACCAGAATCTGAAATAGACCTTTTTGTTCCTACAATGAGTTGTAAAACTCTAAAATGACTAGAGATGAGCAAATATTTCAATATTCGGTTTGGCTCACGATCGCCGAATGTACAATATTCCCCTATTTAATCGCCAAATATTCGCCGATTGTAGCCAAACGCCATTAGAGTCAATGGGAGGCAAAACAGACGTATACACAGCACAAGTGCGGCAGTTCTGATCGGCGGTAATGTTACTGCCGGTAGATCGTTACCGCCATCAGAGCACTGCGGGGTCACGCTGTTAGATGTCGGTATGACCCCGCACAGATACTGTGACCCACGGTAAAAAGCAGGTCAGCAGGCACCGGCTGATGAGAGACTACTCCAATCAGGTTATGTCTGCTGTCACTGATGACAGTGATGGCAGGAGCCGCTGATGGGAGAAGTAGTCTCTCGTCAGCCGGCACCTGTGCTAAAAGTTAAAAAATAAGTACATTTATTCAATACATATTCAAATAAAAAACACATTATACTCACCTAACACCAAATCCCTGACACCCTTGTCTCCTATAAAAAATAATAAACCACAACATACTCACCTGTTCGCTGTAGTCCACGTAATCCTGAGTGTCCCACGGCGATCTCACTTGTAGTACAGTTATATCAGGAGTTATATCAGATGTGACTGCTCTACCCGGCTGCAGTTAATACACTGACAGGAGCGTCATAGCGCTGAGCTGCTATGAGAGAGGTCACACAAGTTCATGATGAACTCTGGTGAACTTTCTCACGCAGCGGTGGTGCCATAAGTGAGATCACCGGAGCTCATCAGTTGATGAACTTGTGTGACCTCTCTCACAGCAGCTCAGTGCTATACACTGCAGGAGCGATTATCTTCTATGTCAGTGCATAGCCGGCTGTCTTTGAGAGCAGTTGCATCAGTAACTGCTCTAAAAGTCATCAAGATCATCGTGGGACATTATTATGGATTGTTACCTTCTTGGAGGTGAGGAATATTGTGGTTTATTATTTTATTATTGTTGCAGTAGATGGCTTCAGTGGATTAGGCGTTCGGTGAGTGTGGTTTAATTTAGATTCAATAAAGGAGTCTGTCATTATTTCAAATAAAGAACTTTATTATTTGTGTGTATGTGCTTTTTTTATCATATCACTACTGGGTTAGTAATTGGGTTGTCTTAACAGATGCCTCTCCATTACTAAGCTGTGGGCTTGATGTCACCTGACAATACAAAGGTGACATCAACCACTCACCATTACCCCACTTGCCACCTCTACAGAGCAAGTGGGAAGAGTGAGGCTAAGCGCCAGATTTGGTGCATTTTATAAATGCGCCATTTCTGGGCTGCTGAGAGCTGACGTTTATAGTCTGGGAGGTGGGCAATATCCATGACCTCTTCCTAGGCTATTAATTTCAGCCCACAACTGTCTGTCTAGTCTTTGCTAGTTATATTTTATACGGGACCCTATGTAAATCGGCTTTCCCTCTGCTGGTTATGCAAATTACGCGGGAGCCCACGCATTTTTTAAAAAATTTTTTGTAAAAATTAACAGTTGCTGTTTGGTTACAGCCTATCTAGGTTCATTCTGTTAACGCTCCTACATAGGCTGGTTACAGTGTGTGCATGCGTGCGCGTTTACTTACCAGTTTAGTAATGAGGGTGTCTGGCTGACATCTTTTCATTCCTAAACCTAGGGCTTGGTGTCAATGACAGCTGACACCAAGCACAAAACCCATTACCCTGATGCTACTGCATCAGAATGAAATAGAAGGTGTTGAACCAAGAAATTACATTGCAAAACTTTTTTTTAAATATTTTTATTTAGCTCAAAAAAGCCTTAATTGCTGTACAAAAACGCATACAAAACCAGGGCAAAAAGCTCGTTTTTGCTGCAACGTTTTTGCTGCCAAGAGATACGGAAACCTTGCAGAAATTTCTGTAAGCAAATACTCAATGTGCACACATACCCTAAGGCTGGAGTCACACTAGCGATTTTAAAATCGGTCCGATTTTGTTCCTGCAAAGCTGGACAAGTGTACAGTCATGGCCAAAAGTTTTGAGAATGACACAAATATTATATTTTCACATGATCTGCTGCCCTCTGGTTTTTATGTGTGTTTGACAGATGTTTTTATCACAGACAGAAATATAATTGCAAACATATGAGTAACAAAAGCTTATATTGACAGTTAGAATGAGTTAATGCAGCAAGTCAATATTTCCAGTGTTGACCCTTCTTCTTCAGGACCTCTGCAATTCTCCCTGGCATGCTCTCAATCAACTTCTGGACCAAATCCTGACTGATAGCAGTCCATTCTTGCACAATCAATGCTTTCATTTTGTCAGAATTTTTAGGTTTTTGTTTGTCCACCCGTCTCTTGATGATTGACCACAAGTTCTCAATGGGATTAAGATCTGGGGAGTTTCCAGGCCATGGACCCAAAATCTCTATGTTTTGTTCCCTGAGCCATTTAGTTATCACCTTTGCTTTATGGCAAGGTGCTCCATCATGCTGGAAAAGGCATTGTTGATCGCCAAACTGCTCTTGGAGGGTTGGGAGAAGTTGCTCTTGGAGGACATTCTGGTACCATTCTTTATTCATGGCTGTGTTTTAGGCAAGACTGTGAGAGAGCCGATTCCCTTGGCTGAGAAGCAACCCCACACATGAATGGTTTCAGGATGCTTAACAGTTGGCATGAGACAAGACTGGTGGTAGAGCTCACCTTGTCTTCTCCGAATGAGGCGTTTTCCTGATGTCCCAAACAATCAAAAAGGGGATTCATCAGAGAAAATAACTTTACCCCAGTCCTCAGCAGTCCACTGCCTGTACCTTTTGCAGAATATCAGTCTGTCCATGATGTTTTTTCTGGAGAGAAGTGGCTTCTTTGCTGCCCTCCTTGAGACCAGGCCTTGCTCCAAGAGTCTCCGCCTCACAGTGCGTGAAGATGCACTCACACCTGCCTGCTGCCATTCCTGAGCAAGCTCTGCACTGCTGGTAGCCCGATCCCGCAGCTGAAACACTTTTAAGAGACGGTCCTGGTGCTTGCTGGACTTTCTTGGGCGCCCTGGAGCCTTTTTGGCAACAATGGAACCTCTCTCCTTGAAGTTCTTGATGATGCGATAGATTGTTGACTGAGGTGCAATCTTTCTAGCTGCGATACTCTTCCCTGTTAGGCCATTTTTGTGCATTGCAATGATGACTGCACGTGTTTATTTAGAGATAACCATGGTTAACAGAAGAGAAACAATGATGCCAAGCACCAGCCTCCTTTTAAAGTGTCCAGTGGTGTCATTCTTACTTAATCATGACAGATTGATCTCCAGCCATGTCCTCATCAACACCCACACCTGTGTTAATGGAGCAATCACTGAAAAGAGTTTAGCTGGTCCTTTTAAGGCAGGGCTGCAATGATGTTGAAATGTGTTTTGGGGGATAAAGTTCATTTTTTAGCCAAATATTGACTTTGCAAGTAATTGCTGTTAATCTGATCACTCTTTATAACATTCTGGAGTATATGCAAATTGCCATTAGAAAAAGTGAAGCAGTAGACTTTGTAAAAATTAATATTTGTGTCATTCTCAAAACTTTTGTCCATGACTTTAATGCAAGTGTCATGCGTTTTTCACACGAGTACAATCCGATTTTTAACACCTAGCATCTGATTTACATCCTAAGGCTGGTTTCACACGTCCTAATATTTCCGATACCGGAAAAAACGGTACGGGAGATGTCAGTGTCCGTGTGTGTAATACGTGTGGCACACGTGAGGCAACCATGTGCCGCATCAGTTAGCGCTGTTCCCCGGCACTTGGTGCTGAAAACAAATGACTCTCATCATTCTCCCCTGCTCTGCCGGCGATCAGCACGAGTGGGTGAGAATGATGAAAGTTGTATTCATGTGAGTATAATGACAGCAGGTGGTGCCTTTTGGAACTATTACTCCCATCAGCCTACACCTGCTGCCGCTAATAACAGTGACAGCAGGAGCGACTGATGGGAATATTCTTCACCTGCTGCCTGCACTATAAATAAATGAAAAAAATGGTTCCCCTGAATTTTTTTTTTTAACCAGCTAGGTAAAACTCACAAATAGGGGCTGCAACACTCAACTGCAGGGCTGGTTATAAAGAATAAAGGGTTCCTTTGCCATATTTTTTAATTTATTTAAATAAATAATTAAAAAAGGCGTGGGGTCCCCCCCCATTTTTGACAACCAGCCCTGCTAAAGCAGATCGCTGGGGCTGGTATTCTCAGGCTGGTAAGGGGCCATGGATATTGACCCCCCCAGCCTAAATATAGCAGCCCGCAGCCTCCAAGAAAAGGCGCATCTATTAGATGCGCCAATTCTGGCTCTTTGCCCAGCTCTTCCACATACCCTGTAGCGGTGGCAAGTGGGGTTCATATTTGTGGAGTTGATGTTACCTTTGTATTGTCGGGTGACATCAAGCCCACGGCTTAGTAAAGGAGATTCTTACGTTATACAGTTCTCCCAATAAAAGCATGTCTGCTTTACATCGTACAAGTGTGTGGCAGTTTATTGTGGATATATACTAAAATATGTCTGGTGTGACGACAGGGTGGATTTTATGAGGAATATTGTTTCTTGTGTAGAGATGGGCGGACACCTGGAAGTTTGGGTCCGGCGGGTTCGGCCGAACAATTACAAAAAGTTCAGGTTCGGGTGCCAGAACAGTACCTGGACCCGAACCTGAACCTCATTCCCTTGAATGGGGCACCCGAACATCGAGTGTTTGCTGCACTGTTATGTGCATGACAGTGCGGCAAACACCGCTTCTGATCTGCGGGGAGATCATCCCCGCTGGTCAGAGAGCCGCGGTTCCCACCCTCTCTTTTGCTCTCCGTGCTAGCAGGGATCTCACTGAGGTCATCGCAGTTCAGCACGGCTGGGAACGGAGCCTCAGTGACCGGACACAACCTTTATGATGTCACCACTGGTCTCTGAGGCTGCGCTCGCAGCAGTTCAGTCACCAGTGGTTCTCAGCCTGGAGGGACGCATCTTGGCACCACCCAGGTTGAAAACTGTTTATCCCCCAGACATGGATTACGGCATGGGACAGAACGAAGGACAGGTATGGTATATTGTTATTTTTTTATTTTAACTTTTATTACAGGAGCTCGAGGGCTTTGTTTAGTCTTATTTCAAATAAAGGACTTTATTCTGGCTGTGTCTTTATTTACCATACAACTATAGGATTAGTAATGGATAGGTGTCTTCTAGACACTTCTCCATTACTAAGCCGTGGGCTCTGTCACCTGACAATACAAAGGTGACAACAACCCCACAAATATAAACCCCACTTGCCACCACTAGAGGGCAAGTTAGAAGAGCCGGGCAAAGCGCCAGAATTGGCGCATCTAATAGATGTGCCTTTTCTTGGCAGCTGTGGGCTGCTATTTTCAGGCTGGGGGGCCAATATCCATGGCTCCTTACCAGCCTAAGAATACCAGCCCCAGCTGTCTGCTTTAGCAAGGTTGGTTGTCAAAAATGGGGGGCCCCATGTCATTTTTTTTTAATTATTTAAATAAAAAAACAGCGTGGTGACCCCTCTATTCTTGATAACTAGCCTTGCTGAAGCTGACAGCTGCGGGTTGCAGCCCCCAGCTGTGAGTCTTGTCTGGCTGGTTAGCAAAAATATAGGGTAATCCATGCCATTTTTTTTTAATTATTTATTTTCAGTGCAAGAGCGGCTAATAAATACTCCCATCCGCCACTCCTGCTCTCACTGTATTTAGTGGTAGGAGGTGTCAGATGATGGGATCAGTAGTCCCATCAGCTGACACCAGTGACTGGAGGTAAGCTTTATACCTCCGATCACAGCTAAGCGCTCCCGCTGTCTTTTGACAGTGTGAGAACCGCGGCTCTCTGACCGGTGGGGATGATTTCACAGAAGCAGTGTTTGCCGCGCTGCCATGCACATAACAGCGCGACAAACACCCGTTATTTGGGCAGCCGAACCTGAACAGTAACACGGACTTCCTGTTGAAGTCCGTGTTCGGTGTCCGTGCCCGAACAGTAGGTGTTCGGTACGGACTTCGAACTTTACTGTTCGGGTTCACCCATCTCTATTCTTGTTCAAATAGTGTAAACATCAGTGAGACCTTAGTAACCCACGTTTCTCTCTACTCATTCTTTGCACTGTGTTAGATTATTGTAATAGAAATACAATTATTTTATATATAAAAAAGAGCCTATAGTACATTTTTGTTTTTTTCATTTCATATACAGTTGCCAAAGAAATGATAGTTCATTTTTTAACAATTGGCGCACTTTAACCTTGTAATCTTTAGATATAGTTATATATCCTTAGACTGTATGCTGCTGACATGTAATCTGATCATTCAAAGCTGCATGTATTATAGAT
This sequence comes from Oophaga sylvatica, assembly GCA_033576555.1. Classification (NCBI taxonomy): domain Eukaryota; kingdom Metazoa; phylum Chordata; class Amphibia; order Anura; family Dendrobatidae; genus Oophaga; species Oophaga sylvatica. Next base: position 510,049,300 of record JARQOD010000002.1, on the reverse strand, counting down.
GTCAATTATTTAAAGTTGATTGAAGATGAATTTCTTCTTTGACAAGAATGTTTCGGTAAAGTACCATTGCTCTATGGTAAATGATGGTTAAATATAAAACAGTACATTGAGGTCATGACTCTAATTCTAGTATCATTCACATTGAAGCATGCAAATATTCGGTAATATCCAATTTTGTATTCAGACCAAAAAATACTTATCTAGAACACTATTGAATTCTATGCAAATATTCCTTTATCTCACGCATTAGATATTCAGCACATATGAATATTACAGTGATAACGAGTTGGATAAACACATAAGAACAATCATCACCTGCTGGAATATGAATTAGTCAACTGTGCTCGGCTTATGAAATCATCCAAAAACAGCATAATATTTCACTACAATATAAGTCAGGAGAGAAAAGTACAGAGAATAACCAAGGATAACAATATATACCAGATAAAATGTTTGATCTGGGCTAAATTCTATTGAGGGTTACAAAGGCCATTCTCCATTGAATTAGAAGATGTGGCTTTTATAGGGCACAATATACAAATGTCATATACCGTAAATGTGTAATTTATTAAATGATTGTTACAATTCAATCTTTATACATAGATTATATCAATATTAAAAAAATAAATATAAACAGGAATCATAGATCTGCTAAACACCAGATTAGACTTGCAACGGCAAGGAATTGACTTTTTACTATATCTCCAGTGCCTTGCGAAAGTATTCGGCTCCCTGGAACTTTTCAACCTTTTCCCACATATCATGCTTCAAACATAAAGATACCAAATATAAATTTTTGGTGAAGAATCAACAAGTGGGACACCATTGTGAAGTTGAACGAAATTTATTGGTTATTGTAAATTTTTGTGGAAATGCAAAAACTGAAAAGTGGGACGTGCAATATTATTCGGCCCTTTTACTTTCAGTGCAGCAAACTCACTCCAGAAGTTCATTGTGGATCTCTGTATGATCCAATGTTGTCCTAAATGACTAATGATGATAAATATAATCCACCTGTGTGTAATCAAGTCTCCGTATAAATGCACCTGCTCTGTGATAGTCTCAGGGATCTGTTTGAAGCACAGAGAGCATCATGAAAACCAAGGAAAACAACAGTCAGGTCCATGATACTGTTGTGGAGAAGTTTAAAGCCGGATTTGGATACAAAATGATTTCCAAAACTTTAAACATCCCAAGGAGCACTGTGCAAGCGATCATATTGAAATGGAAGGAGTATCATACCACTGCAAATCTACCAAGACCTGGCTTTCCCTCTAAATTTTCATCTCAAACAAGGAGAAGACTGATCAGAGATGCAGCCAAGAGGCCCATGATCACTCTGGATGTACTACAGAGATCTACAGCTGAGGTGGGACAGTCTGTCCATAGGACAACAATCAGTCGTATACTGCACAAATCTGGCCTTTATGGAAGAGTAGCAAGAAGAAAGCCATTTCTCAAAGATATCCATAAAAAGTGTTGTTTAAAGTTTGCAACAAGCCACCTGGGAGACACACCAAACATGTGGAAGAAGGTGCTCTGATCAAATGATACCAAAATCGAACTTTTTGGCAACAATGCCAAACGATATGTTTTGTGTAAAGGCAACACAGCTCATCACCCTGAACACGCAATCCCCACTGTCAAACATGTTAGCAGCATCATAGTTTGGGCCTGCTTTTCTTCAGCAGGGACAGGGAAGATGGTTAAAATTGATGGAAAGATGGATGGAGCCAAATACAGGACCATTCTTGAAGAAAACTTGTTAAAGTCTGCAAAAGACCTGAGACTGGGACGGAGATTTGTCTTCCAACAAGACAATGATCCCAAACATAAAGCAAAATGTACAATGGAATGGTTCACAAATAAACGTATCCAGGTGTTAGAATGGCCAAGTCAAAGTCCAGATCTGAATCCAATCGAGAATCTGTGGAAAGAGCTGAAAACTGCTGTTCACAAATGATCTACATCCAACCTCACTGAGCTTGAGCTGTTTGCCAAGGAAGAATGGGCAAGAATTTTAGTCTCTCAATGTACAAAACCCCAAGCGACTTGCAGCTATAATCGCAGCAAAAGGTGGCGCAACAAAGTATTAAGTTAAAGGCGCCGAATAATATTGCACGCCTCACTTTTCAGTTTTTGTATTTCCACAAAAATTTTAAATAACCAATAAATTTCGCTCAACTTCATAATTGAGTCCCACTTGTTGCTGAATCTTCACCAAAAATTTTCATTTGATATCTTTATGTTTGAAGCATGATATGTGGGAAAAGGTTAAAAAGTTCCAGGGAGCCAAATACTTTCGCAAGGCACTGTATATATTAACAGAGCTGGATGCTTTTTTGGGGGAGTAATGAGGAAAACGGAATTTAAAGAAGCTCTCCCATTTTTTTCTTCTATTGCTGCACTCCCACTTGATTGTCAATCATTCTCTTCACTACTCTTATGTCCATTACACCTATTTCCATATAGTTAAGCCTTATTTTTAATTTCTTCAGTCTCAGTCTTAATTCTGCTAAACAGACTTATTTCACAGACCTTGTATCTTCATTATCCTACAACCCAAAACAACTGTTCAGCACATTCAACTCTCTCCTCCGCCCACAACTGCCACCTCCAATTCCCCTCATCTCTGTTGAGGACTTTGCCACCTACTTCAAAAATAAGATCGACCAAACAAGGCAAACCTTTACTGTTCCACCAACCCAACCACTCCATATACCAGACCTTTGCCCTTCCCTAATAGCCCCTCTCCAACATCACTGAATGAGAGCTTACTCATCTCCTTTCCAAATCACACCTGTGCACTTGACCCCATCCCTTCCCACCTGCTCCCCAACCTCACTAACACGCTCATTCCAACCCTAGCACATCTCTTCAACCTATCGCTATCTTCTGGTACCTTCCTCTCTGCCTTCAAACATGCCACCATCACACCCATCCTCAAAAAAACAAACCTTGACCCAACTGCTATGCCCAGCTATCGCCCCATATCACTGCTCCCATTTGCCTCCAAACTCCTTGAGCAGCATGTCTATGCTCAACTTTCCTCCCACCTCTCATCTAACTCTCTCCTTGACAACCTCCAATCTGGCTTCCGCCCCCACCACTCCACCGAAACTGCCCTGACCAAAATTACTAATGATTAACAGCCAAAGCTAACAGACAGTTCTCCATCCTCCTCCTCCTCGACCTGTCCTCTGCCTTCAACACTGTCGACCACTGCCTACTGCTACAGATTCTTTCTTCCCTTGGCATCAAAGTCCTCGCCCTGTCCTGGATCGATTCTTACCTTTCCGACAGCACATTAAGCGTTTCCCATTCCCACACTACCTCCTCATCCCGCCCTCTCTCTGTTGGGAGTCCCTCAAGGCTCTGTCCTGGGGCCCCTACTTTTTTCCATCTATACCCTTGACCTAGGACAACTCATAAAGTCCCACGGCTTCCAGTACCACCTGTATGCGGACGACATTCAGATCTACCTCTCTGGCCCAGATGTCTATCAGCCATATCCTCCTTCACCTCTCGCTTCCTAAAACTCAATGTAGACAAAACCGAACTCATCATCTTTCCTTCATCTCACGTATCTTCCCTACCCGATCTATCTATTATTGTAAACGGCATCACGCTCTCTCCCTCACCTGAAATTCATTCCCTCGGAGTAACTCTCGACTCTGCCCTGTCCTTCAAACCACACGTCCAAACTCTTGTCGCCTCCAACTCAAAAATATTTCCAGAATCCGTCCCTTTATCAGCCCTCAATCTACTAAAACTCTTGTGCATGCCCTCATCTTCTCCCGCCTTGATTACTGCAACACCCTCCTCTGTGGCCTCCCCGCTAACTCTCTTGCACCACTCCAGTCTGTCCGCAACTCTGCTGCCCGACTAATCCACCTCCTTGCTACTCCCCTGTTTCTCTCCTCTGCAAATCCCTCCACTGGCTCCCAATTCCCTAACGAATCCAGTTCAAACTACTAACACTGACCTACAAAGCCATCCACAACCTGTCCCCTCCCTATATCTCTGAACTAATCTCCCAATATCTTCCCTCACTCAATCTTCGATCCTTCCAAGACCTCTTACTCTCCCCACACTTATTCATTCCTCACACAACCGCCTCCAAGACTTCTCGCGAATATCCCCCCATCCTCTGGAAATCCACGCCTCAACATGTCCGATTATCCACAACCTTCGGATCCGTCAGACGGAACCCGAAAACCCAACTCTTCAGGAAAGCCTACAGCCTGCAATAACCATTCTGCTGCTTCACCACCACCCTAGCTGCCACCTCACCACCACCAGAGCTGCTGCACCCCCGACCTTCTGTCTCTTCCCCATTATCCCATAGATTGTAAGTCCGCAAGGACAGGGTCCTCTCCCCTCTGTACCAGTCTGTCAGTGTAAGTTTGTTTACTGTAAACGATATCTATAACTTTGTATGTAACCCCTTCTCATGTACAGCACCATCGAATTAATGGCGCTATATACATAAATAATAATAATAATAATTCCTAGCTTTTGTCCTGCAGGTTTTTCCTCTATGCCCTGCTATAAATCCCATATTGCATCAGCACAGCATTACATGACCAGTCCAGTGAGATTACACTGTGATTATCTTTACCCTTTATATACTCCTGAGTAAACTAATATATTAGGCTAGGTTCACATAGCGTTAATGCAGTCCGTTCAACGCATAGCGTTGATGGACTGCATTAACTCTAGTGTCATTTTGTGATCGCGTTTACCGATCACACTAGCGCAGCTTCTCCATCTGAGCTAGCAGTGACGGACCCCCGAACGCTGCAGACCGCGTCCGAGGGTCCGTCACAGAATGACGGCACATCGCTAACGCATGCCGATTTCGGCATGCGTTAGGATGCGCTACTGCTATTGCGGGCAATGGCGGCGTTAACGCATCCGTACATAGCGTTAGTGCCGCTATGTGACGGATGCCGTCAGCGCATTGCCAGCAACGCAATGTGAACCCAGCCTTAGTAATATACAGTGAGAGAGGCAAGGATCTAATCTCCTACATTATCACTGTGTTAAAGACACTGTGCAGTCATTATCAGTATTTTTGATGTGGGCTTCTGATCCCCCTTGTGGAGAATTTATGTGGTACAGTCCATGCAATTGCATCATGCAGACAGTTCTAGTGACAGAGATCCTGACCCCCTTCAGAGAATATAATGACATGTAATTCCCAGGGGGTTATATGACCTAACTGTAAAGAAGTATACCATAAATTTCCAGATAGGATCAACTAAATAAGGTAATACTAGCTGCATTATCTGTATTGGAGGTATAGTGACAGAATGAATTAAAAAAACAAAGTGCTACTTTAACACTATCTTAATATTTTTCTTTTCGCACCTAAATAAATACAATTCTTCCTGACCAAACAACTGTTCTAATTTGATACTGTTTTATAGTTATAGGTAGTGATTAGTGAGCACTGAAATGTTTGCGTGCTCAGTACTCGAATCGTGCAGGTCGGACGAGCGGACAGGCTCGACTCGAGTAATAATAATAATAATAATAATAATCTTTATTTATATAGCGCCATCATATTCCGCAGCGCTTTACAGCTTAACAGTTTCAAAACACAAGTCATAAGTAACAACGTTAACAATACAATAATTAAAGCAAAATAAGATGACCCTGCTCGTGAGAGCTTACAATCTACAATGAGGTGGGGGAGATACAAAGTACAGGTGTGTATATACAATGGTGCATTTACAATGATGGTCCAGCCATCTTGAGGGAGTGAGGGATGGATGGAGATAGTGAATGGGCTACACATACACACTTACACATAGAATGACTTTGATTAGTGAATGTGATTGGCCGCTCTGAACAGATGTGTTTTGAGGGAGCACCTGAAACCATGCAAATTGTGGATAGTCCTAATTTCTTGGGGTAGAGCATTCCAGAGGATTGGCGCAGCGCGGGAGAAGTCTTGGAGTCGGGAGTGGGAGGTACGGATTAGTGCAGAGGTTAGTCGAAAGTCGTTTGCAGAGTAACCAATATAATGGAAGTTAATGGGAAACGCGGGTATTTTTCCAGAAGACCCTAACAGTAAGACTGTGCGGCAGGAAAATCATTGAACTAGATGGAAACTGCGCTTAAATGGAATGGAAATAGCATGGGGAAGATGCGTTGACTCCCAGGTCACTGCTGTGAACAATGTTGTCAGGGCATTACTCCACTTTTACGGACTGACAAAAAAAAACATACAAAACCGAAGATAAAATGGATTTTACAGGAAAAAATGTTAGGAAAAATTCTTTCCTGTATAATTACTTGCATGTAAGACAAAAACAGAGGAGAAAGATAAACGTGCTTCCTCCACTCCTTAATAGCCCAGACATCACTCGCCATATTTTACCATCGCCTATGACTACAGTAGATGACATAGTAGAAAGGGAAATAAAACTAGACCCACCAGTAGTCACCAGTACATGTAATTTTAACATTTTACTACCTTATCTGGCCATGTGGCATGTGAGAGATGCGACACATCCTGTTTATTTTATATAGGAGGAGCTCGGAAACTCACAAACCCAATGTGGACAATGCAAGATCTGCCAAAAATTAGAAGGAAGAGGGACTCTGATACACCCTGTACTAGACATAAAGTAGAGCCTCATACACATTCTGTTAAAATTGTTAGGTAGTGGGACTCCTAAAGCCTATGCACTCCTAAAGCCTATGCACTAATTGCAAGAGCTGCCACAAATTAGGACTTCTAGACTGGTAAAGCCTATGCACTAAGTTCAAGGACTGAAAAACATTTTCTCCGGGGGTATATATGTAAGAAAGTTCTAGAGGTAGGCCTCATACAAATTCTGTAAAAAGTATGAATGAGGGCATCATACACACCCTGGAAAAATGAGGAGCAAGTGTCACATAATGATCCTCTAAAAACTTTGAGTGAGGGCCACCTGATAACCATATAAATATTTTGAGTGAGGGCCGCTTGATGACTTTATAAATATTTTTAGTAAGGGATGCCTGATGACCCTATAAAGAATTTGAGTGAGGGCTGTCAGATGACAATCCTGAAGATTTGTTTGAGGGCTGCCTGATGACCCTTTAAAGATTTTGAGTGATGGCCGCCTGATGACACTGTTGATATGGTGGAGAAGGACAAGGAAAAGGAGAAACCATGAACTGTATACCCTTTTTTGGCTGGAAGGGGTGCTTGGGAATGCAGAAGGATAAAAGGAACATTTGAATTGGCTTTATGTTGTACTGCTTTCATCTGGTGGGGTTGAGAAATTTGCACCAATCCAGGCCTAGGGCAGACGGGCACCTCCAAGGCGTAGAGGGACAGTACATGCCAGATATTCTGCTTAGATACTCAATAGTTGTACAGCACAGAGGAATCATGGAGGACACAGTTACTGTCGGCTAGATACTCCTTCAACAGCTTCAAAAACTTTTCCCTCCTTAGCAGATTACCCCGTGCATCAGGGCCAGGGCACTGGGAGGGTCTAATGAAACTGTTCCCCTGCGTCTGACAGACCTCTTGTGTGTCTCCCTGCTCTCTATTCATTGGTTGTCCAAAGAACTCTGACCTCTGCTGCCAGTGTTGTCAGATGGGAATTTTTTGACCAATTCCTCTACTAAGGTTTTCTGGTATTGCATCATTTTAGTAGCCCTCTTCACTGCAGGCAGGAAAGAGGGAAAGTTCTCCTTGTAGCGTGAGACGAAAAGGGTAAACAACCAGTAATCAGTGCTGGAAAAATGCGTATAACGCAAGGGTCACAGGAAAGGCAGCAGGGCATAAAGTCAGCCATGCGTGGCAGACTCTGAACAGGCAAGACTTCCCTGTCCCCATCAGGAGGACAACTCTCCATTTCCTCCTTGTCATGATCCAGTCCAGAGTTTGATTTCTGCTGTCTTCTCTCTGGACTGGTCATGCGGGGGTTAATCCCCTCTGCCTCGTTTTGGAGCTGGCTGGGCTATTTCAGTTCTCTGCAGCCTGCAGGCCAGTGTCAGCTATAGTTCATGCTTCCAGGCTAGAGCTGCTGACCCGTATACCATAGTGATCCTTCTGCCTCTGACTTCTGAACTTTTGTATGACACAGCCTGATCTCTGGACTCCGCCTCTTGTTTTCCGTCTCTGATACCACGCTCCCCGACTGGCTTTCACTCACTGGTTTGTACCCTGACTACATCTTACGTTCCCGATAAGCTCTGACTTCTGGCTTGTCTCTGACTACGTGCATTGCTGTGACCTTTGGTACTTCTGCTCCTGACAGTTTCTGATTCGGCTTGTCTGACCACTCTTTCGTTACCTGTGACACCTGTGCTGCTGCTTTGTGTTGCTACACTGTGTGTGTGTAACCTCTCTTCCCGCACCAGCACCCCCTGGTGGAGGTTGAGCACACTGCACTGCAGCAGTACATTACGCTCCTCTTTAGCCCATCCATGCTGAACAGGTAGGATGAAGCTGGTGTGGGTAATACTCTCTGCAGCACAGGAAACTACCTCCTGGGATTCGGTAGTCCTGAGCTGGGTAGTATCACCCTGTGTACATGCAAAGCTTCCTCTTTAATAGTGAGCAGCAAGCATTTGAGTAGACATAGAAGTGGGATGGTTATGCTGATTGTGGCATCATCGCCGCTCACAATGTTGGTTGATTCTTCAAAGTTTTGTAGAACCTCACAAATGTCAGACATCCATGCCCACTCATCAGTTATGTGCAGATGCTGACAGGAATACTGATGGGCATGTTGTAGCTGGTATTCAGCTACTGTCCTCTGCTGCTTACAAAGCCTTACCAACATATATAATGTGGAGTTCCAACACATTTTCATGTCACACACCAGTCAGTGAGCTGGTACTTGGAAGCGTTGCAGTAGCACTGCCAGACCTGCAACAGCTGTAGCTGACTTGCAGAAATGAGCACACGCGGCGTACGTTCACAAGTAGCTCAATTAAATCTAGGTGGGTTTTCAAAAACCGCTGAACCACCAAGTTGAGCACATGGGGCAGGCATGGTATGTGTGCTAGCCAAGAGCCGCCACTTGTGTACTGCCAGTATCATACATAACTATGCTTGGTGAGAACCACAGATCTGTCTGGTCTGTTATACCTTTCATTAACTCTGCGGCAGGGTGCTGTTTGTAACCTAAACAGATTAGTTTCAGATGAGCCTGTTGCCGCTTCATCGAGACAGTGCTGCAGTGCTTTCAGCTTGCTACTGATATGGACAACATGCTCCAAGATGACAATTCAAAGATTGAGGACGAGGCTGGTGCAGAAACTGGTGTAGAAGATAGAGGAAACCCCGATGGAACTAGGTCTCGCAATCCTCAGCATTGGTAGCACGTGTGCCGTCCCAGGGTCTGGTTCGGTCTGTGACAGTCTAAAGTAAAGGAGAAGGGCCTAAAACTGTCTCTAGAGCTGGGATATTAACTATCCCTGTCCCAGTGGTACACCTTATGGTAGAGAGGCCTGGGTCTCCAACCTTACTATGCTCCTGTAAACACTAATCTGTCCCCGCCCTCACCCCATGAGGCATGGGACAGAAATGTAAGGGAAGCAAGACACAAGACAGACAGGGATAACTGAAAACCACTATTTTATAAAACATTCCCAAAAATAGGGCAGGGGATAGGGAAAGAGAGGAAGAGGCAAACTGAATAGGAGATAAACAATCACAAAATTACTGCACACAAAACTCCCCAGCAACTACTCCCAACTCCCACACTACAAAGCTCAACACTTCCAGGAAGAAGATTCTTTCACCGGCAAGGAAGAAATGTCCAGAGCTAGTATATGTAGGGACAGAAAATTATATCAGCAGCTGCAGCTAAGAGCAACAATTCTGCATGTTCCCAGCCAGCATGGACATTGTCCTTAACCCTTTTAGCATTGATGGAAAGTAAATCTATCTAAAATAGGACAAGAATCACTCACACTGTCTCTTAAGAGGACCTGTGATTCATTACCCATAGTGACCTTCTAACTCCAGGTGTCCCTTGTTATAGTACCCTCCTTCTACGAGGGGCCATTAGACCCTCGAGACTGGGTTTATCTGGCTGGGCCACATGGAAAGACCAAATTAGTTTACTGACATTAACCTCAGATGACGATACCCATATCCTCTCTTCTCAGGACCACACCCCTTACAGTGTACCAAGTATTGTAAACAGCGGCGAACTATGCGGAAATCCACAATTCTTGCCACTTGTAACTTCAAATTACCATCAACAATAACTGGTGATGGCAGCAAGGGAGACGGCTCCACAGGCTCTACATATTTTTTGAGCAATGAACTGTGGAAAACGTGGATTTTGAGATTTAGAGGAAGTGCAAGAAGAAGCGCCACAGGGTTAATTACGGTGACCACCTTGTAAGGACCAATAAACCTAGGACCCAATTTCCAGGAAGGAATTTCAGTTTAATATTTTTTATGGACAGCCAAACTAAATTATTGACACCCGGGTTCTGACCTGACCACCGTTTTGTATCAGCCATGTGTTTATATCTGTCCCCAATGATTTTTATGTTGTTCTGAGCCCCTTGCTATACAGACTAGAGTGATAAAGAATATTGTTCCTCCCAGGAACCCCTGAACACCCATCTTTACTGTAGGTGCAGAAATGTGGATGAAAGCCATATGCACCAAAAAATCGTGACTTACCAGTGAACTCACTGCAACGATTGTTAAAAGCAATCTCAGCTAAGGGTAAAAAAGTTGATCAATCCTCCTGATTATCTGACACAAAACACCTGAGGTATGTCTCCAAACTTTGGTTTAGATGTTCAGTCTGACCGTTAGTTTGAGGATGGAAAGCTGAAGAAAACGATAGATGCATCCTCAGACAGGAACAAAATGCCCTCTGGAATTTAAATACAAACTGTGTCCCTCGATCTGACACCACATCAGAGAGAACCCTGTGAAGCTTCACAATCTCGGTGATAAATACCTATGCTATGGTCTCAGCGTTAGGGATAGCAGTTAAAGCAATGATGTGCGCCATTTTACTAAACCTATCCACCGCAACTAAGATAACAATCGTAGCAGAGGAGGAAGGAAAATCTATAATTAAACTCATGGATAAATGTGTCCATGAACGGTCAGGTATGGTTAATGGTAGAAGAGCCCAGACGAATGAGTATGCTTGGTTTTTCAACGTGCACAGAAATTACAGGAAGACACAAAGTGGACCACATACCGATGCAACTTTGGCCACCAAAAACGATAAGAAAGAAGATAAGAAATATCGTCAAGATACACCACCACAAATTCACCCATGAGATGACTAAAAATTAACAAAATGTTTTGAAATTGGCTGGGGCGTTAGTCAAACCAAAGGGCATGACAAGGTTTTCAGAATGTCCTTCAGGAGTGTTAAAGGCTGTCTTCCACTCATCCCCGTCCTTGATCTTAATCAGATTATAGGCTCCACTGAGGTCTAACCTAGAAAACCATTTTACCCCAACAGTCTGATTAAATAAGTCGGGAATGAGTGGGAGGGGATGAGGGTCTCAGAGCGTAATCCGATTTGACTCACGAAAATCTCAGCAAGGGCGCAGGCCCCGAATTTTCTTTAGCAAAGAAGAACCCCGCTGCTACGGGCGAAGATGTGGGTCTAATATGTCCCGTAGCAAGATTCTCAGATGTAATCTTTCATGGCCTGTCTTCCAGGGCCAGACAGATTGTGTAATCTGGTCTTGAGTAAAGGCACTGTCACAGTTAGCGATCGCACCAGCGATCATGACAATGACACGACCTGGCGAGATCGTTGGTGCGATCGCTATATGGTCGCTAGTTAGCTTCCAAACACAAAGATCTCAGCGGAGATCAGCTATCTGTATAACGACCTCTGCGGTCGCTGGGAAAACCTAGTCCCGCCTGTGCCGCTGGTAAAGTCGTTCATAAAGGGTGTCACATTCAGCGATTCAGGCTCATCAGCGGGACACCAACGACCAAAAACCGGCTCAGAACATTCATGAGCGATCAGATACATCGCAGCGGGGGCCACATCGCCGCTACATGTCACACACAGCGACGTCGCTAACGAGTTCGCTGCTGCGTCATAAAATCGCTGACGCTTAAGCGATCTCGCTAGCGATCTCGCTTAGTGTGACAGTACCTTAAGTTTACAAGGAAATCATACACACGGTGAGGAGGCATTTCCTGGTACCCCTTTTCCGAGAACAATTCCACAAAATCAGAAAAGAAGGTGTGTTTTTAGTGGAAACAGTAGAAATGGTGGTACTCAGGCAATTATTTTTGCAGAAATCACTCCACTTGATTATTTCTCTGGACTGCCAGTAAATAACCAGATTATGCACAGTTAGCCAGGGAAGGCCTAAAGCAATAGGAGTAGGGAGATCTTCCAAGATATGACAAGAAAGGAGCTCCCTGTGAACAGCCCTACTTGAGTAAAATTTCCCTGACTGAGAGGTGCAGAGTCAATCGCAAATAAGGGGATGAACTTTGCCAGCGTAATACAAGAAAGACCAAGGTCCCGTGTGAACCGAGAATCCATCATATTGGTTTCTGCCCCACTATCCAAGAGGATAAATATTATCTCAGTTTTTAGTACCTACAACCACTTCCGCAGGTAAGATAAACTGAGATACCCATGTGGAGGAGATATATGAACCCAGGCTGCAATTCTTCACAAACCTGGAGTTAAAAGTTTTCTGACTGCTTTTTGTGCTCGGTAACAAAGCACAGACCCCAATGAAATAGACCTTTTGACCACAAAAAAAACACAACCCTATTTTGAACAGCAAGAGACCCATGCCGAAGGGAAGCCCCCCTAACTACATCGGTTCTTCAGAGCACACACGGAGAACTTCGGTTTTAGGTCATACCATAGAGGGCTGAGTCACAACAGGTCTATTCCTGAGGCGTCTATATGTATCATCAGAGCCATGGCAGCCTCCAATAACTCAGGAGTTTCGTAAAGCACTAATGCATCTTTTAATCTCTGTCAGGCCATGACAAAACTGACTCCTAAGACCAGGAACGTTCTGCCGGGTGTCAGTTGTCAATCTATGGAACTCTGAGCAAAATTCTGCTGCCAGCCAGTCTCCCTGTTGGAACTTAGCTTAGTGTCAGCAAGACAGATACTGTCCAGGTCATCGCACACAAGACCTAGCTCCGCAAAAAAAACATCAATCGACTGGAGATACAGCGAGTCTGATTGAGGATCTCCTTGAACGAGGAAAATAACAATCCCAAAACCGTTGCTCCTCATTCCCAGATGAACGTGGGTGAAACCTTAAATAAAACTGGGAGATCCAGGAGAGCCACCTTAGGTTCAGGTTCAGCCTGACTGCTTGCCAGTCCCTTGAATGCAGGTTGAGACCCTAGATTACAGGTCTGACAGTTCAAATGACAAACCCTGGGATTGTTTTGCAAGAACTGTGACAGGATCCATAACAAGATCCAAATTGGGGAGCCGGTGAAAATGTCACGATGTGACAGTCTGAAGTGAGAATTGTCCATGGACCTGGGATCCTAACTATTCCTGTCCAAGGGGTATTCTTGATGGTAGAGAGGCCTGGGTTTCCAACCTTACTATGCTCATGTTAAACCTTAATCTGTCCCCTCCTCCCACCCTATGAGGCACGAGACAGAAATGTAAGGCAAACAAGGCACAAAGACAGATAGGGGTAACTGAAAACCACTATCATTCAAAACACCAAAAATAGGGAAAAGTTTAGGGAAAGGGAGAAACAAATAATCTACTTGTCATTATTCCTATTTAGTTTAAGATTCACGAAACTACTGCACACAAAACTCTCCAGCAACTACTCTCAACTCCAACTCTACACAGCTTTGCACATTTTATTTTACTACATTCAGTACAATAAAGTGTTTTTTTTCTATACTCATCCGGATTTTGGAAAACCTCTATAAACAAAATGAATAAAGCACTTATCATTAGAAAATATTCGGTGTAAAGTATTAATCCTATAATTACAATTTTCAACCTCTCTACACTTAGAAATTACTGGCAGCCTTGCTTTAATAAATTTATAAAAAAAATCTTTTTACATTCTACATCATTATCGTGTACAGTATGTAGAGAAAAACATATTGTGACTTTCTGAATGATAATCTTTCTCCTTGGTATGTGATTGTTCTTTTCACTATTCTCTGTGGTTAACCATATGAAATGAGTGAAAGCAGTGAGTATCCACATGGATTTCAGAAGATATCAAAAATGTAGGAGACGGCATCTTGAAATACTTTTGTTTAGGATAAGGAAAGAAGGCAGCTTGAAAACACTGGGTTAAATATAATGAAAATTGTATTTACCGTATAGTATAAGTCAACCCGACTATTAGCCGAGGCACCTACTTTACCACAAAATACTGGGAAAATTTATTGCCTCGAGTATAAGTCTGGTATGCATGGCACCCTCATCCCTATTCTGGTATGCATGGCCTCCTCATCCCCATCCTGGTATGCATGGTCCCCTCACAAGCAGGAGACAGCTGCCGGAATACTCACAGCTCTCCATGCCGGGACTAAGGACGTGTGGAGAGCAGTGAATATTCATTGATCTTTAATAGCGGGCACAGTAACCTCAGCCACTGGCTTGCTACAGCGGCCATGCGATCACGTGTGCCCGCCATTAAAGAGAAAGGAATATTCACTGCTCTCTATGCCCATGGGAGTGGAGAGCAGTGAAAATTCATTCCCTTAAGTAGTGGGCACACTTCAAAGCCCAGCAGCTGCAGGAAGCTGAATCCTGCTGCTAACAGCATGTACGCTATTAAAGAGAAATTAATATTCACTGCTCTCCACTCCCATGATGTGGACAGCAGTGAATATTCATTTCTCTTTACCAACGGGCACAGGTGTTAGCCGCAGCGGCAGGCTCCTGCCTCCTGTGACCCTCTGATCTGGCACTGTCGCTTCCCCTCCTTCTTATAGTCCGAAAATATGGTAGGTGGGACCCTCACTCGAGTTAGCCGAGGGGGGATTTTCAGCATAAAAAATGTGCTGAAAACTTTGGCTTATAAACGAGTATATACGGTATGTTACATTTAATAGAATAAGGCTATGCTGAGTAATAGAAGACAGCCTGTAGGTAATACTGTATACATATGTGTTTCTGTCCATTGGTTTATTTCCAATAGCAGCAGGCCATGCAGCTGCCATGGGGCCCATGAATCGGGGGCACGCTGCCGACATTGGGTCCCCCCACCCGTCATCATATTTTCAACTGTATCAGCCTCCTGGATGCCGATACAGTTGAAGGTAATGATGAGAGGGAGCATCAGCTGATGCTCTCTTTCCCATCCTTCCCCCTCAGCGTCTGATGTCTCAGTACAGTGGGCATGATAGCGTCACTACATGGCGCTCTCTGCCCTGAAATGTGCTGGCGCTCCAGAACGTTTGCTGCAGAGACCGGAGCAGCGGGGGATTGAGGAGGAGAGGTGAGTATAGTAATTATTTTTTAATCAGTGACTACATTGTGGTGGGCATAATACTGTATGGAAGACTATGGGGTGCATTATTATGTAAGGACTATGGAGGACCAGGGGAGTGCATTATATTGTATGGGGGACTATAAAGATTCATTATGCTATAAGGAATACTATGGAGTGCATTATATTATATGGAGAACTATGGGGTACATTATACTGTATGGAGGACTATGGGTGCATTATACCATGTGGATGACTGTGGTGAAGGAATTATACTACACTGTGTGCAATTAGGCAAGTTGTATTTGAGAGGATTCTTTTTATTATTGAACAACAACTATGTTCTCAATCAACCCAAAAGACTCAAATATCAAAGCTTAATATTTTTGGAAGTTGGAGTGTTTTTTTTTTAGATTTTGCTATTTTAGGAGGATATCTGTTTGTGCAGGTAACTATTACTATGCAGAATTATTAGGCAACTTAATAAAAACTAAATATATACCCATCTCTCTTGTTTATTTGCACCAGGTAAACCAATATAACAACACAAAATTTAGAAATAAACATGTGTGACATTCAAAAACAAAGAAAAATCAGTGACCAATATAGCCACCTTTCTTTACGATTGTAAACAATGGTGCAGCGGGTGGGGTTTACCTGATGAAGACGGTTTGGACCGTTGAAACGAGTTGTGGCAGTGGTATTGGAGGAAGAATAAAGTTTGGCTAACATTTATTAAATTGTCCATTATTCCTTTGGCGCCCCTTGAGACCGCTGCACCATTGTTTACATGCGAAAAGTCTCCATACGGAGTTAACAGCGGCAGGAGCAGCCTGGTTTATTTGGATGTATCGAGGACCTCTGGTTTACAGCCACCGGGTTAATAACTGAGGACCTAAGGTGACGTGTCATCCGGTCGAGCGGGATTGTGTGACCATCAGAGGAACACGGAGGCTTGATTCAAACACCGATGAGACGACATCATAAATAGAGAGAGGAGACCCGGAGCCTCATTAATCACACGCTTAATCTTGGTTGTGTAGATGCACACAACCATTACAGGTGAGTGCATTGGCACTAATTTTAAAAAGTAGCCCTGTGAGTCTACACATGCGCCCTTTTTCTTTTCTTGTTTTACCTTTCTTTACGATGACACTCAAAAGCCTTCCATCCATAGATTCTGTCAGTTGCTTGATCTGTTTACGATCAACATTGCGTGCAGCAGCCACCACAGCCTCCCAGTGTCACGCTGTCTAATGATATGAATACAATGTCAGTAAACTATTTATACAGGAACCACACTCTATACAACATATAGTTTAGCAACATCAGAATGTAAGTATAAAATAGATTTACCTGACACAATCTCTGCAGAACTTAGGGTTAATCTTGAGGACTAGATGTGCAGAAACGATATAGTTGAACTCAGGGTTATTCTTGAGGACTTGATGAGCTGTAACAGGAAAGAGGAGGACCGGGGTCTAACCTGACCCTGCACTGGGGTCCTAACTAATCCCTTACCTTGGAGGTACTGATAATGGTTCAGAGGTCCAAGTCTCCAGCCTAACCCTGTCTCCTGTCAGACCCTGAACCCTGTAATCAGTCCTAAGAAGGATCCTGATTACCACCAAAGGGATATGGGCTGATCTCAGCTAAATACACAGATTAGACATATAAGACAGACAGGATAGCACTCACTTGCATACACACTCAAACACCGAAGGAACATAAATGGTCTGGGGAATAAACTCTAAGCAAGTTGAGCTTAAAACAGCTAAGGAGCTCTCAACTTAAGTCTATACAGATTCATTCCTATCTGTGGTCTGCATGAAGGATTTCACTGGCAACTCCCAAAGCAGACAACCAGGAATTTAAAGGAAACCAATCAACAAATAATCAATTGCAGCCGGGAGAAACTGCACCCAGTCCCAGCACCGAGCACAGACAGAATTAACTTCCTAGCTGCCAAACACAAAGAAACAGCAACTCAGCTGTGAGAAGTCAAAATGTGCAACCGCGACGATCTTCGTGGTAATGCACACATGACAGTACCCCCCCTTCTTCGAGGGGCCTCCGGACCCTCAGGGCCAGGCCTGCCCGGGTGAGTTCTGTGGAAGGTCCGAACCAAACGATCTGCGTTAACATCAGACGCAGGGACCCACGTCCTCTCCTCCAGACCATACCCCTTCCAATGCACCAAGTACTGAAGGGACCGGCGATTCAGACGAGAGTCAATGATTTTTGATACTTGAAATTCCAAATTACCATTGACCAACACTGGAGGAGGAGGTAGAGGTGACTGTATGACTGGTGCCACATACCTTTTAAGTAATGACTTGTGGAACACATTATGAATTTTAAACGTAGAAGGGAGTTCCAGACGAAATGCCACAGGATTAATTATGGAACTGATCCTGTACGGCCCGATGAATCTGGGACCCAGTTTCCAGGAGGGCACTTTAAGTTTTATATTCCTGGTAGACAACCATACCAGATCGTTCACATTCAGATCTGGACCAGAAACTCTCCTCCTATCAGCCATACGTTTGTAACGGTTCCCCATCGTACTCAAATTATTCAATACACCTCGCCACACAGAAGCAAGTGACGACGAGAAACGCTCCTCCTCAGGAACCCCAGAAGGACCCCCCCCATTGAAAGTACAAAACTGGGGATGAAAACCATATGCCCCAAAAAACGGGGACTTACCAGTGGACTCGCTCCGCCTGTTGTTAAGAGCGAACTCTGCCAGAGGCAAGAAAGAAGACCAGTCCTCCTGGTTCTCCGATACAAAACACCGGAGATATGTCTCTAAACTCTGATTCAGACGCTCTGTCTGACCATTGGTCTGTGGATGAAAAGCCGAGGAAAACGACAATTGCATCCCCCGACGTAAACAAAATGTCATCCAAATATACGACCACAAACACCCCCACAAGGTGACGAAAAATGTCATTAACAAAATGTTGGAATACTGCTGGAGCAGTAGTCAGACCAAAAGGCATGACCAAGTTTTCATAATGTCCCTCCGGCGTGTTAAACGCCATTTTCCACTCATCCCCCTCTTTTATCCTAATCAGATTATACGCCCCCCTGAGATCCAATTTAGAGAACCATTTGGCGCCAACAATTTGATTGAAGAGATCAGGAATAAGAGGAAGTGGATACGGATCTCGAACAGTAATCCGATTAAGTTCGCGGAAATCCAAGCAAGGGCGTAGGCCTCCATCTTTTTTCTTCACAAAGAAGAACCTCGCGGCCACAGGGGAAGATGAAGGTCTAATATGCCCTTTGGCCAGACTTTCAGAAATATAATCTTTCATAGCCTGTCTTTCAGGACCAGAAAGATTATACAACCTAGCTTTAGGCAACTTAGCATCAGGAAGTAGATTAATAGAGCAGTCATACACGCGATGAGGAGGCAACTCCCGACACCCCTCCTCAGAGAAAACATCCCCAAAATCCTCCAAAAAAGGAGGCAATGTACTAGGCACGACCGCACTGATGACTGTGTTCATGCAGTTGCTTTTGCAAAACTCACCCCATTGGCTTATCTCTCTGGACTGCCAATTAATCACAGGGTTATGTTTAACCAGCCAAGGAAGTCCCAACACAATGGGAGTAGGTAGACCCTCCAACACATAACAAGATAATTGTTCCCTATGTATTGCCCCTACCCGAAGGTCAATGTTATGAACCTCATGAACAAAGCTACCTTGGCCGAGAGGCCTGGCGTCAATGGAGAAAATAGGGATCGGTTTGACCAATACACTCAGATGCATACCTTGAGCCTGAGCAAACTGAGCATCAACCAGATTAGCCCCAGAACCACTATCCAGAAGAACAGACAATCTCTTCACTCTAGTACCAACCACCACCTCCACTGGTACAAGGAACTGAGAAGAACCGGCGGATGAAATACATACTCCCAGGTTGTCGTCCACCACACAACCTGGGATTAGCAGTTTTCCGGCGACTTTTTACTTAACAAGACACGGGATGGACATTCTCCAACAAAATGTCCCTCTTTCCCACAGAAAAAACACCTTCTAGTCCTGCGGCGTGCCGCCAATCCCCTACTACGAAAAGATGTCCCTCCCAACTACATAGGCTCATCCGAACCGACAAGGGGAACCTCAACATAAGGGACTATAGTAGTAGGTGGAGAAACAACAGGGAGTGGAGTTACCTCACCCTTCTCCCGAAGCCATCTATCAGTACGGATAGCTAGGGCCATAGCAGCCTCCAGAGAAGGAGGAGACTCATACTGAGCCAAAACGTCTTTTAATTTGTCAGAAAGCCCATGACAAAACTGGCTCCTAAGAGCTGGGTCATTCCACTGAGTATCCGTGGCCCATCTATGAAACTCAGAAGCAAATTCCTCCGCCGGACGATCTCCCTGCTGTAACTTACGTAATTTGGTCTCAGCAAGAGAGACCCGATCTGGGTCATCATATACCAATCCCAGAGCAGTAAAAAATTGATCTACAGACTGTAGAGCCGGGGATCCCGGAGGAAGGGAAAATGCCCAGGATTGAGGGTCCCCTTGAAGAAGTGAGATAACAATTCCCACTCTCTGCTCATCACTCCCTGATGATCGCGGCCGAAGCCGAAAATACAATTTACATGCCTCCCGGAAGGTAAAAAATTTGTCTCGCCCACCAGTGAACCTATCTGGAAGAGCTACTTTAGGTTCAACTCTGGTTTGCTCCAGGGGAGACAAAACTTTGGACTTAATGTCCGTCAGCTCCATGGATAATCCCTGCAACTGCAGAGCCAGCTGGGCTACTGGATCCATGGTAACTAGAGATAATTTTTTTATGGCCAGTGAAAATGTCACGCTGTCTAATGATATGAATACAATGTCAGTAAACTATTTATACAGGAACCACACTCTATACAACATATAGTTTAGCAACATCAGAATGTAAGTATAAAATAGATTTACCTGACACAATCTCTGCAGAACTTAGGGTTAATCTTGAGGACTAGATGTGCAAAAACGATATAGTTGAACTCAGGGTTAATCTTGAGGACTTGATGAGCTGTAACAGGAAAGAGGAGGACCGGGGTCTAACCTGACCCTGCACTGGGGTCCTAACTAATCCCTTACCTTGGAGGTACTGATAATGGTTCAGAGGTCCAAGTCTCCAGCCTAACCCTGTCTCCTGTCAGACCCTGAACCCTGTAATCAGTCCTAAGATGGATCCTGATTACCACCAAAGGGATATGGGCTGATCTCAGCTAAATACACAGATTAGACATATAAGACAGACAGGATAGCACTCACTTGCATACACACTCAAACACCGAAGGAACATAAATGGTCTGGGGAATAAACTCTAAGCAAGTTGAGCTTAAAACAGCTAAGGAGCTCTCAACTTAAGTCTATACAGATTCATTCCTATCTGTGGTCTGCATGAAGGATTTCACTGGCAACTCCCAAAGCAGACAACCAGGAATTTAAAGGAAACCAATCAACAAATAATCAATTGCAGCCGGGAGAAACTGCACCCAGTCCCAGCACCGAGCACAGACAGAATTAACTCCCTAGCTGCCAAACACAAAGAAACAGCAACTCAGCTGTGAGAAGTCAAAATGTGCAACCGCGACGATCTTCGTGGTAATGCACACATGACACCCAGACACTGTTCTGAGAGGTGTATTGTTTTCCCTCCCTGTAGATCTCACATTTTATGAGGGACCACAGGTTCTCTATAGGGTTCAGATCAGGTGAACAAGGGGGCCATGTCATTATTTTTTCTTCTTTTAGACCTTTACTAGCCAGCCACGCTGTGGAGTATTTGGATGCATGTGATGGATCATTGTCCTACATGAAAATCATGTTTTTCTTGAACGATACCGACTTCTTCCTGTACCACTGCTTGAAGAAGGAGTCTTCCAGAAACTGGCAGTAGGTCTGGGAGTTGAGCTTCACTTCATCCTCAACCCGAAAGGGTCCCATAAGTTCATCTTTGATGATACCAGCCCATACCAGTACCCCACCTCCACCTTGCTCGTATCTGAGTAGGAGTGGAGCTCTCTGCCCTTTACTGATCCAGCCTCGGGCCCATCCATCTGGCCCATCAAGAGTCACTCTCATTTCATCAGTCTATAAAACCTTAGAAAAATCAGTCTTAACATATTTCTTGGCCCAGTCTTGATGTTTTATCTTATGTTTCTTGTTCAAAGGTTTCAGCCTTCCTTACCTTGGCCATGTCCCTATGTCACGCAGCAGTAATAGAAATACAGGGGACGAGGAACCTGGGCCCTTGAACTGCCCCTAAGGCTAAGGAAGGGCCCTGTCTTTCCTTAACTTGGGGGTACACTTGAAGGTAGTGAGGCCCAAGTCACCGACCTGTCCCTATCTCCTGTTAACCCTGAGCTAAACCCCTAACCCCCTCCCCAGGAGGTGAGGCAGGGAATAAAGGGAACTACACCAAAATAACCAAAGGAAGGAAAGACAGACACCTAGGGGTTAAATAAACAAAACAACAAAACTTCGCTTTCTCTGCTGCAAAGCACCGCACAGTAGAGTAAGGCACCAGATCAGGGAAACAGCAGAAGTACCACTGCTCTCAGCAAGCTCCTGACTCCAGCTTAGTTGGTCTCCAAAAGGCAGAAGTATCACCAACAGTCAGCTGACGCCTCAGGTGACCTTTTAAATGATGGTGGGAGTGGTCACCGTCTTCTCCTGACAAGTCCGCAGCAATGTAAAGGTTTTAACATAGAAAGCAAAATCTGCCACAGATCCCAAAGTGGATCGTGACAGTCCCCCCCTTTTAATTAGGGGTCTCTGGACCCTCAACACCGCACTTCATGGAAACAACCTACGATGATGACGCCTCGTTCCACCAGGGTTCACCCCAGCAGTCAACTGACTCTCAGGTTTATGGCAAACGCGGGCTGATGGAAGTGGCAATAACGTATGCTCCGGAGGTGCCACAAATCTCCAGAGCGCCGACCTGGGGAATGAGTTATGTACGGGCATAACGGGGGGTAACTCCAGCTGGTAAGACCCCGGGCCGAGAATGGCCGACACCCGATACGACCTGATCACCCGAGAACTCCAGACTCCAGCAGCACACCTCCATCAGATGTTTTTGGTGGACACCCATACAAACTCGTTCACACACAGGTCCGGGCCAGAATGTTTTTTGCTACGCACACGTTTGCCACAAGATGGTGAATTCTTCGAGGAACTGACAACAGAGGCGCCCCCTGTGTCACCACACACACAATTCTCAGAGGAAACCACCACCCTCACCTGACCCCTCCTCCCAAGAGGGCTCCGACTCTCAGGGTTGGCTAGTGGTGAGGATTGGGACTTGCCCCTACTTCTTGGCAGCACCTCTGCTGCCCCCACTGGAGAAGAAGGGGATGGTTGTAGAAAGACGGCAGAGACAGTAGCCCTCACACGACTGACTCCAGCTGACTACTTCCCTGGAACACCAATCTATGACCGGGTTGTGTTTTCTAAACAAAGGGAGGCCTAAAATGATGGGTATTGTCATACCCTCCAAGACGTAGCATGACCGGTACTCTTCATGAGTCCCTATACGCAGGCGTATATCATGCACGACCTGGATCACACTCCCTTGGCTGAGTGGGAGAGTCAATGGTCTGGACGCCTAGTGGTTTTGCTAGCGTCCTACACATCAGGCCATGGGTCTGGACAAAGTGAGCATCCACCAAATTAACTCCTGCTCCACTGTCCACAAGCACCGGTATTCCCTCAGTTACCCCGCCAATCACCTTCACCACTCTCGCAAACTGGGTACACTGAGGGGAAGAAATGGAGGAAATATACACTCCCTGGTTGCTTCCCTCCACACGACCAGGGAGATGTGGCTTCTTGGATGGTACAGGTATTTTGGCGTGAGCTGGGCAGACCCCAATGAAATGACCAGTCTGCCCACAGAAAAAACATCCCCCTACACCACGTCGAACCGCAGACAACCCCGTTTGGGAACCAACTGCTTCCACTTGCATGGGTTCGTCCGACTGCTCAGCTCTGTCCTCCTCCCTAGCAAGGAGAACAGGGGGCAGTTTTGGTGTATGCCTCTCCCTGAGGCGTCTATCCACCTGGATGGCAAGGGACATGGCGGCCTCCAATGACCTTCGGGCTGCGTACTGCACCAGAGTATCCTGCAACCTTGGGGACAGACCCTGCACAAAATGACTCCTAAGGGCAGGATCATTCCACTGTGTGTCAGTGGCCCATATCCTGAACTCTGAACAGTACTCCTCAACCGGCTGGTTCCTCTGCTTGATTTTACGGAGTTAGGATTCTGCCAGAGAGACGCCATCAGGAACTCCATACACCAGCCCCAAAGTCGTAAAAAACCCGTCCACCGACCGTAAAGATTGAAAATCGGTCGGCAGGGATAAGGCCCAAGATTGGGGATCACCCTTAAGAAGGGAGACAATAATCCCCACAATCTGTTCCTCCCTCCCTGATAAATGGGGGAGGAGCCTGAAGTACAATTTACAGGCCTGAAAAACCAGAAATGTATCTCTCCCTCCAGAAAACCTGTCAGGGAGACATATCTCAGGTTCTGGTTGAACCTGCATCTGAGCTGAGGCCCAGAACCCCACCAACTGCTGTAACTGCTGCACCACCTCACCCCGCAGCACCTTAGGCTTATCAGTGAGGGTCTGAAGCAGTTGGACAAAGGCCTGCATTTGGGCAATGGCTCACCAGAGAAGGAAAAAAAAAATGTGTCGGTTGGTGATAATGTCACGGGGCAGTAAAAGAAATACAGAGGATGAGGAACCTGGGCCCCTGAACTGCCCCTAAGGCTAAGGGAGGTACACTTGAAGGTAGTGAGGCTCAAGTCACCGACCTGTCCCTATCTCCTGTTTAGCCCTGAGCTAAACCCCCAACCCCCTCCCCAGGAGGTGAGACAGGGAATAAAGGGAACTCCACCAAAATAACCAAAAAAAGGAAAGACAGACACCTAGGAGTTAAATAAACAAAACAACAAAACTTCGCTTTCTCTGCTGCAAAGCACAGCAGAGTAAGGCACCAGATCAGGGAAACAGCAGAAGTACCACTGCACTCAGCAGGCTCCTGACTCCAGCTTGGTTGGTCTCCAAAAGGCAGAAGTATCACCAACAGTCAGCTGACGCCTCAGGTGACCTTTTAAAGGATGGTGAGAGTGGTCACCGCCTTCTCGTGACAAGTTAGCAGCAAAGTAATTACACCAGCGACCACCGGGGAAAAGACTGACATTAACCCCCGATGGCCTGAAAGGAAAAAGGTTTTAATATAGAAAGCAAAAGCTGCCACAGATCTCAAAGTGGATCGTGACACCCTGAGTATGGCACACCTTGTGCTTTTTGATACTCCAGTAACGTTGCAGCTCTGAAATATGGCAAAACTGGTGGCAAATGGCATCTTGGCAGCTTCACGCTTGATTTTCCTCAATTCATGGGCAGTTATTTTGCGCCTTTTTTTTTATCAACACGCTTCTTGCGACCCTGTTGGCTATTTGCCATGAAACGCTTTATTGTTCGGTGATCATGCTTCAGAAGTTTGGCAATTTCAAGACTGCTGCATCCCTCTGCAAGACATCTCAAAATTTTTGACTTTTCAGTGTCCGTCAAATCTCTCTTCTATCCCCTTTTGCTAAAGGAAAAGAATTTGCCTAATAATTAAGCACACCTTATATAGGGTGTTGATGTCATTAGACCACAGCCCTCCTCATTACAGAGATGCAAATCACCTGATTTACATAATTGGCAGTTTGCTTTCAAGCCTATACAGCTTGGAGTAAGACAACATGTATAAAAAGGATGATGTGATCAAAATACTCATTTGCCTAATAATTCTGCACACAGTGTATATGGATAACTATGAGATATGTTATACTGTATGGAGGACTATGGGGAGTGCATTATACTATTTGGATGACTATCATGTGCATTATACTATATGAAGGACAATGGGGTGCATTATACTAAATAGAGGACTATGGGGTGTACTATGCTATATGGAAACCTCTGGAGAGTGCATTATACTATGTTGAGGACTATGGGGAGTACATTATACTGTATGGAGGACTGTGGTGTGCAGTATACTATGTTGAGGATTACAGTGTGCAGTATACTATGTGGAAGACTATGGGTGCCATTGATATTTGGAGGGCTATGTGGGGGCCGTTATTATATTTGGAGGGCTATGTGGGGGCCGTTAGTATATTTGGAGAACTATGTGGGGGCCATTATACTGTATGCAAGCAATTATACAGAGTGACTGTTTGAGTGGGGTCTATCATATTGTTTGGAGGGCTAGTGGAGGCCATTATATAATGTGGAGAAGTGTGGGGTTATTATACTCTATATTGGCCCATTATACTGCATGGAGGGCTGTGTGGGGGTATGGTTGAGTCCCTAAACTTTGCCGGCGGAGTTGAGGTAGGGTACAGTAGGGTCATCATACTGTGTGTGTGGAGTATACTGTGGAGGAATTCACTGTGGTGGCATCATACTGTGTTTATGGAGCACTTTTGTTGGTATCATACTTTATGGTTGCAATGAAAGGGGAATCTATGGCTCCCATAGGAGGAAAATTACTTTGTAAGGACTGCAAAGTTGTGGGATATCCTTTTCTGTGACCCTGCCAAATATATATATTTTTTTTGTTGAGGGGTGGCCCAATTCAGACTTCTGCTATGAGGCCCCATGATTTCTATGTATGCACCTTGTCGCTACTGTAAACTACGATAACACTCATCTCACAGTAAGGCAAACTGCTGTTTACATGTCACCCCAGAGGGACATGAGTGAAATTACTTCTTTCAGGTTTAAATTATATTCTTCTTCTTAGTATCCTAATCGGCCGGAGGCGATTAAATAAAAACGTTCATGAATTACCCCAAAGAGATGGAAATGTTCATTCATTACTGCTATAGTTCTGGTTTGATTGCTCATTTACCTGAAATCTATCTAGACTTTATTTTCAAACAGTGGACCTAATTTATTTTGAGACAGAATTGATAGTTTATGCAGTCCTTATTACTATTCTCCTTATTACTATTCTCCATGCATACTCATTTGCCTTATCATCATAATTCATGAAGCTTCAATATATACCAGTATAACAAGTGTATAAGATGCCAAACAGACAGATATTCATGGGAAGCTGACCAAATGATTGTTTTAGAGTTTAGTTGGTAGGAAAATCATTTGTGCCAAATAATAAATTGTCACCCCCCATCAATAGAAGCCCAAATCACAGAGCAATGCAGAGATTCATCTGTAGTCTCCTCAAACCATCTATGATATTATTCAGAAAATAGGTTTCTGAAATCTTTAGTATATAGGCCTAATTCATAAAATTTGCAAGCTATACAATTAATTAGCTATAGTTGCCAAATTAAAAGTTAAAATTATGAAACTAAACTGAAGACTGACTGACCACAATATAAAGATTGCAATGTGGACTAATGAACTAGAATGTTTACAGAAAGCCATGTGTCCTACATCATGGCTTTCACCAGCAGTCACTAGAGGGAGTGTAGGAGCTTGTCCATATTGTTGAGCTTAGTACATACAGTACATTGAACTCAATAAAACTGCAGTACGCAGAAAACGTCTTGTTACTACTAGTGTTGAACAGATGTTATTCGTTAAATTTATGTTTCTGTAGTTTGACACTAAGAAAAAAACTAAAAATGTAGGAACCAAAATATTTATTTTGGTTGCTTTAGGACAATTATAATCTGCCTAAGCCCTGAAATCCTTGACTAAGTTATAGAGAAAATCAGGGTTTCATAGAATCCTACTTGGAATTCATTTTTCTAGTTTATGGCCAACTTATGTGTAACACTGGTGGGTGTGGAACCACTGCGCCACAGGTTGGGCTTCCTTGGAGTGGTGTAACTAAGTCACTACTGGGATAGACTTTGCCGCCTGTAGTCTCCATGTACCACTCCAAGGCAGGCTCCAGGTCTGCAGCAGATGACTGTAAGGTCTGATGGTCAGAGGCACTGGTACGAGGTACCGAGGGGAGAGAATTCATAATCCTGTGCTAACATAGTAGGTACCAACGTTTGGGATGGGAGTGGAAGGAGGAGCTGTTTAATAAAGGCCCTGCGAGCACGAGATAGGCTGGGGAAGCTAATCTTTACAGAGCACAGCAGGGTTCAATTCCTGAACAGACTGGCCATGCCCTCTAAGGCTAAATGAATGCCATATCCAAAGCAGCAGTGCAGGAAGAAGCATGCTCAGAGAGATGACCTGACGCGGGGAGAAACCGCACGGTGACTAGAGGGGCACTGAGGAGGTTTGTCAAGTTTCCCAGCTTGGATCCATGACATTATCTCCCTAGACCTATTTAAGGCCCATTAACACACACACCGGTGTCTTGGGATTAAGACATCTAGTCTAATGTTTGGTGTGCTCCACTATCTGTGCTGTATGTGTTTTGTGTTTGTGCTTGCATTCACCCTGATGGGTTCCATGTCATCCATCTTGGAGATCCTAAGATTCCTGATGAGCCTTTCCAGTTTTCACTGCCCATGTGCCTTCCTGTTTGCTACATCGATGCATGGGGTCCATGTACACACCCAGACCTAAAGGCTGGGTCTCACATAGCGATACACCAGCGATCCCGACAACGATCAGTATCGCTGGTGTGTCGCTACATTATCGCTGCTGAGCTGCCAAACAGGCAGCTCAGGGAGCGATCAGTACAAGCGACACTGCGGGTAACATCGCTTAGTTACCCGCAGTGTACCTTGGATACCAGTGCCCTGATCCAGGGAGCTGGTAACCAAGGTACACAGCGGGTTTCCAGGCGCTGCGCGGTGCGATGCGTGCCTGTCAGCGGGAGACCAGCGATCAAAAATATGTCCTGACATTTCAGCGACGATCAGCGATACCCGGCAGGGGGGCTGATCGTCGCTGAATGTCACACACAGTGATATCGCTGGTGAGCTCGCTGCTGCGTCACAAAACTAGTGACTCAGCAGCGATCTCGCTAGCGATATCGCTATGTGAGACGGGGGCTTAAGGCTTAGAGGATCCACCTCACTTGGTGAGCCTTAACACCCATATACAAAGGCATATTTTTATGTATTTTATGCAGAATCTATAACAAGTTTGTCTAGGAGTCCAGCAATCAAGCTCATGCAAAACTTAATAAATTCTCTCTTTTAATTTATGGCTTGGACCATGATTAAATACAGAGATACACTGGACATACAAAAAGTCCTATAGAAGGGAAATGTCGATAACTGTTCTTAATGACTGCCTTGACCCATTCATTGATCCAGAAATACATTCGACCAAGTCCTTTTTATGTTTGGTTATTAGTAAATCCAATCCAATTATATTTGCCCATTTATTTGCAATATATGTTCTGTTAGATTTTTAACAGATTTTTTAATATATCCGATTCCTAAGTAAATATCAAATGTCTTGAAAAAGTAACATTATATTTTATTATTTACACAAAAACACTGATATATAAATGTTCATGTATAGAATTCAAATATCTCCTTCATGTCTCCCAAGGGATGCCAGAGCTACTAGTTCTGATATTTTCTCAGCAGGACTTAATTCTGTAGGTACAGTATTTCTCAGGATCTTTCATGTTAGAGCCATAGGGATCTTACAGTGCCGACAACTGGCAAACTGGAATCTGTTGTTCTAGAAGCTCTGATGTCAGTCTTGGAGAGGTAATGTGAGATTTGAAATCTAGGATACAAGTAGACATTTTTATCAGTTTAAAATTGACTGGAAAACAAATTTCATGTAATAAATGCAGCAAAAATTATACAAGTCTATGCTGTTGTTTATGTACCCTACAATTAACTGCTTAACGGGCAGGTGTATGTCAGTTTATGAATTTCAGTTTATGAATTTCTGTTTTTTGCTCCCCTCTTCCTAGAGCTATAACTTTTTATTTTTTTGTCAATATGGCCATGTGGGGGCTTGTTTTTTGCGGAAAAAAGTTCTCCTTTTGAACGACACCATTGGTTTTAACATGTCATGTATGGGAAAACAAGGAAACAATTCCAAGTGTGATAAAGTTGCAAAAAAAGTGCAATTCCACAGTTGTTTTGTTTTTTTTAACCATGTTCACTAAATGCTAAAACTGACTGCTGCATTATGATTCTCCAGGTCATTACGAGTTTCGCAAACACCAACACGTCTAGGTTCTTTTTATTTAAGGGGTGAAAAAAAATCCAAAATTTGTTAAAAAAAAATGGTGCCATTTCCGAGACCTGTAGCATCTCCATTTTTGATGATCTTCAGCTGGGTTAGGGATTATTTTTTGCGCTCCGAGCCGATGTTTTTATTGATAACACTTTGGTGTAGATTACGATCTTTTGGTTGCCCGTCATTGCAATGTAGCAGTGACCAAAAAACGTAATTCTGGCTGTTTTTATTTTTTTTCTCGTTATGCTGTTTAGCGATCGTTTAATTCTTTTTTTATATTGATAGATCGGGCAATGCTGAACATGGCGATATCAAATATGTGTATATTTGTTTTTTATTGTTTTATTTTGAAAGGGGCGAAAAGGGGATGATTTGAACTTTTATTTTTTTTATAGTTTTAAAACTTTTTGTTTACTTTTTGCATGCTTCAATATTTTCCATGGGAACTAGAAGCTGCAGTACTTTG
>JARQOD010000002.1:509937463-510019151 GCA_033576555.1 Oophaga sylvatica | reverse complement strand
TTTTGTTGTGCACAAGTAGTAGTACTTTATATGTGAGCACTGAGTAGCACTAACCCTTAGAGAATCTTAGAATCTAACCATATGTGAAATGATCCATCCAAATGCCTCTAATTTGGGTAAAGTAACTTTCTGTTAATAATTTAAAAATTAGTTCATTAAAAATTAAAAACAAAAAGTTTAAAGAAACATTTTAGTCAATAGATAAAACTAAGCATCCCATAGAGATATGCGATATTAAGTAATACAAGTCTTTAATAAATTGTATTATTGGTTCCTTATGATCATCATAATGGTTTCCTTTTAGAATCTTATAGTGGTATGAGTCATTTTTTAGTATTTTTTGCATATATAAATAAGTATTAAAATAAAAATGAGAAAAAATTGCAGTGGCCACTGTGGCCTTTTCAGACCTTATTAGTGATGAACGAATATACTCGTTGCTCGGATTTTCCCTAGCATGCTTCGGTGTCCTCCGAGTATTTTGGTGTGCTCGGACATTTAGTTTCTGTCGACTCAGCTGCATGATTTGCCAATACTAAGACAGCTGAATACATGTGAGGAATGCCTGTTTGTAGGGAATCCCCACATATATTCAGGCTGTCTAGCAGTTGTAAATCATGCAGCTGTGTCGACAGAAACTAAATCTCCGAGCACGCCAAAATTCGCAGAGGACACCCGAGCATGCTTGGGAAAACCCGAGCAACGAGTATACTCATCATCACTAGACCCTATCTTGCTGTGTTAGAGGAGTTACTTTGTCATACTGCCTCTATTGATTGAGCTTTTGCTGAAAACTCTTCCTGAAAGTATAGGAAATGAGTCTAAAAAGCTACATTTTCTCTCCCTTGCCGACTCTTCTTTTATATTGTCCTTTCGCTTCCCTCTACTCATTCCTGTTTCTGCTTCTGTCTTTTCTTTTTTCCTCCCCTCCATAATTTTTTTTTCTTCTCTTTCTCTTTCTCTTCTTTCTCTCCCTTTTCCTCCCGCGCTTAAAAAGTACTTTACTGTTACATGGAGCGGATCAACATAGGATCCATTAACGCCCGAGGGATAGAATGTCCCTCAGAAAAGGTCTAGATCTTGTATGATATGCATACAAAGCGATTCATATCCTCCTGCTCCAAGAGACTAATTTCAAGGCTTGTTGTGTCCCTCACTGAAGGATCGATATTATTGCTCTTGGTTTCACAGTCCTAACCCTGACTTAAAGTCAAAAGGGTCTCAATAGCCTTAAATAAGTCATTGGCCCATTCGGTCCTAGATTCTAGGATTGACCCAGAAAGCAGTAAATTCTCCTAAAACTTTGTATTAAATCATTGGTATTCACCATATTTAATTGGTACCTGCCCAATAAAAACCCGACTTTAGCTTGTTCTGCTATTCTTTCGCTCCTGTTGTATTTTGGGAGGGGACTCTGATTGCAGGCGGTGACTTCAATTTTACCCTTGATCCGGAGGTGGGATACTTCATCTAAGCACCATTTTCTGCCCCGTAACGTTATAAATGCTCTTAAACATAACATTCAGAATCTACACCTGGTAGACGCCTGGAGAGTCCTGCATCCTATGGATAGGGACTATAGTATTACACCTCGACGCACTCTTCATACAGCCGCATAGATATGCTGTTAATCAGCCAGCATGCCCTGACCTGGCAGGCCCAGGCTTCTATTGGTCACATTGCCTGGTCGGACCATGCTCCAGTATTTCCCATCTTTCCCCACCAAATGGCCTTCACCGACCATGGACATGGCCCTCAACAACAACTTACTTAAAGACCCTCTATGCACTATGGAGATTAAGAAGTCAATCTCTAAATTTCTAGAAATCCATGAATGTGACCAGACGTCCCTTCCTACCCAGTGGGAAACACTTAAGTGTGTTATAAGGGGTCTTTTGATAAAGCATGGCTCTAGATTAAAAAAAGAGAGGGCCTCACTAATTTCCAGTCTGCTCCAGCGGATTATTACATTGGAATCCTCACATAAGCAATCTCTATCTTCTTCTATGTATGCAGACCTGTTAAAAGCAAGGGAGGAGCTCAGGGTCCTACTGGATCAAAAATATTCCGTCAAAAATCAGATTCCGTCAATTTATGTCTGAACTGCGGATAAATGTGCAGGGCGTTTGCTAGGTGCTACATCCGAGAAAGGACACTAGTTATATCCCACAAATCATGCGGACGGGGGGGCCCGCACACAGGATCCAACCCAAATTACTGAATCCTTTGGAGCCTATTATAGTGACCTATATAATATTAATGGCCAATTCAGGGACATGTCAGGTTCGTCTCTTCACCTGAAAATAAATGACTATATCAGACAAAACGCCCTCCCAACTGTCCATCCTGAACATGCAGACTCTCTGGAGGAGGAATTTTCAGAGGAAGAGATTGCTGCCATTATTAAATCAAATCTGGTGGGAAAAAGCCCAGGCCCTGTGGGTTCACTCCAAAATTTATAAGATATTTTAGCGATCAGCTTGTCCCTTTCCTAACAAAAGTCTTTAGTTAGGTGTCAGAGGGATCCCCATTCGTGTCCCAGTCCCTGGAGGCCCACATCAGCTTTTTACCAAAAACATGGGAAGTATCCACTATTAATTTCCAATTATAGGCCCATCTCTTTGATTAATGTGGACATCAAAATATTTTCAAAGGCCCTGGCCAATAGGTTGGCTCCTTTGTTACACGTGGTTATTCATACAGATCATCAAGTAGGGTTTGTCAAGGCCCGGGAGGCCAGAGATAATACGTATAAAACTCTTCTCCTGATGGCTCAGGCGAGGTCCAGATCGCTCCCTGTTGGTGCTTTCGGTTGACGCAGAGAAGGCCTTTGACCGGGTCAGCTGGAGCTTCATGTCGGCTTCCTTGCATCAATATGGGCCTAGGCGCCAAATTTATCGAAAAGATTCTCTATGTAGGAGCCCTTCAGCTAGGGTTATTGGGTTCCTGTCCTCCCCTATCCACATCAATAACGGGTACATGGCAGGGTGTCCTTTGTCCCCTCTCTTGTATGTATTGATAATGGAACATCTGGCAATAGCCATTAGAAAGAACCCCAGCATTCATGGTATTCCAGTTGGGGTAGGTCAATATAAATCGGCTTTATATGCAGATGACATCCTCATGTTTATATCACAGCCTCGCATTTCCTTCCCCTCCATAGTCAAAGAATTTGAGTCATTTGGCCATCTTAGTAATTTTAAAGTGAATTATTCTAAATCGGAGGCCCTTAATATACTGTAACTTTATTTAGAGATGAAGTTCAACATCTTAAAGATAATTTTCCCTTTAAATTGCAGGAAACAGGATTAAGATTCTTGGGGTAACTGTCCCGGCAGATCATACTAAACTATATTCTTTAATCTTCCAACCCCTTTTGGATAAGACTTTGAAAGACTTAAATAGCTATGATAAGCAGAAGCTCTCATGTTTCGGCCATATTAATGCGGTAAAAATGGATGTACTGCCTCGTTTCCTGTATATTTTCCAGACAGTTCCTCTAATTCCTCCTTCTTCTTTCTTTTCCAGAATCCAATCAGCCATCTCGAGATTTGTGTGTGGTGGGATGGTAGACCCCGGATTGGCATGGGTACTTTATATAGGCACAAAGGCTCGGGGCAGGTCTTCCAAATTTCAATGGTATCACAAAGCCGTGCTGTTGACACACATGCTAGACTGGCAGCACCACCGTTCGGTCAAACAATGGGTGGGAATAGAACAAGATATCTCTAAAATTCCACTCCATAACCTCCCCTGGATCAGCCCTAAAAGTAGAGGTCAATTCTGTTCTGAAGCTGACCTTCTTAAAGATACACTTAGAGGATGGGATCTGGAGACCCACAGAGGCTCTCTCTTCTTAGGCAGTGGAACGCTTACACCTCTCTTCTCTAATCCGGAGTTTCCTCCGGGCTGGAGAGGGATCGTTTTCTTGGGTGGGAGAGAAGGGACAATACTAGATGCTTTCATGTCCTCAAGGGTTCGACCATGCACGCTTTCGAATCAGTGCAGCGGTTAGAGGGCGGGGGCCCTTCTGATTGGTTGGAATACCTCCAACTAAAATCCTTCCTCTAGTCTCTAGGAGGCACAGGCTCATACTCCTCCTTCCTACGCCGTTTGAAAAACGTTTCCTGTCGGGGTCGCCGCCTGCACATGCTGTCTCCTTAATATATGCTCTTTTGAACCAAAATACCAAAGACAAGTTCCCCAAGTATGTAGAGGGGTGGAGGAGTGAGCTTGGAGTTGATATATCGGAGGAGGAGAGGAGGAAGGCATTCGTATACTCACATAAATTCTCTATTGGCTGTGCCGCACAGGAAAAGAATTACAAAATTCTCACCTGGTGGTATCGCTGTTCTGATGTCTTACACGCCGCTTTTCCCTCCGTCTCCGATAGGTGCTGGCATTGTGGAGTAGAGAGAGGTACCATGCTACACATCTGGTGGGGATGTAATAATATTAAGCCATTTTGAGATTCTGTCTTTTCCGCTTATCAAGCCATTAGTGGTCATTCGGTGACCAACTCCCCCCAGGTGGCTTTATTATCTATCCTCCCGGGCTCATTTCGGTTCCAGAAAAAGGGGCTCCTAAGATTCTGCTTAACTGCTGCGCGCACTGTGATCCCGAAACATTGGAAATCCTCCCAATCTCCGAATATATCTGAATGGATTAAGGAGATGACCAGCCTTCAAAGTATGGAAGAATTGTCCGCTGAGGTTAATGGTTCAATGGAGAAATATCTGCAGGTTTGGAGTCCTTGGATTTTGTATATGGGCTCTCGGGATTTTCAATACCTCTTTTCTAAGCCATAAGGAAAATAGATCGAACAATACGGGTTAGATGGACATCATTATAGGGGTGCAAGTTGCCTCTGTTATATCAGTCTTCATGGTTCCTCCCTGTCCCCCCTTTTTTTCCCTTTCTCTCTCCTCTCTCCCCCTCTTATTCCTCTTCTTCGTCTCATTCTTTCCTTTCGTGTTTACACCAATGTTTTTTGGAGTGAACTAGCTTTTCTTGTTTGGGTCGCTCTCTTTCAGCGGATATTTCATATGTATTGCCAAAGGCATACAGTCTCCCTGGATAGGGGATTCCTACATCCGCCATGGATTTACTTTTCAGATTTTGTTGGACTTGATTGGAAATGACTTTTGACCTGAAAGTTCTATTATTTCGGGACTCATTGGCTACAGGTCTTGATATATAGTTGTAAATGAGATTTCTTTTTGTACTCCGTAATCATTATGTTGTTGAATCCTTTGTTACTCAATTGTTCTAAATTTCTTTTCAATAAAAACCAGATTAAGCATAAAAAGTCACATTTTTAAAA
This sequence comes from Oophaga sylvatica, assembly GCA_033576555.1. Classification (NCBI taxonomy): domain Eukaryota; kingdom Metazoa; phylum Chordata; class Amphibia; order Anura; family Dendrobatidae; genus Oophaga; species Oophaga sylvatica. Next base: position 510,013,828 of record JARQOD010000002.1, on the reverse strand, counting down.
AATACATGTAACACAAAAATCTGATTTAAACAATAAGATATTAAAACATATTTAAAGGGAAGATACTGTATATCCAGAAAATAATCTAACACTATGCAGAGATGAGACTACATAGTTTGTGGGCCGCTCTTCACATGAAACTCGTTCAAACCTGCCAAACACACCATCTAATGTGCATAGGGGCATCCCAAGTATATCATCTGTCTGGGAGGGGAGAAGAAACTGAATTCACAGGAAGCGCTTTTACAGTGTTTTTTTTACAGCCAAAATTTGCACAGTGTTCAACATCTATTTTTTAGCGATATCGCAGCATTTTTTGCTATTTTTTATGCATTTTTGCAGCCTTTGTTGAGTGCAGATTACATGTGTGGTTTTTCTATACTTCATGTTTAATAGCATTCGTAACAGTGTTTTTGCATTTTCTCATTGCTTTCTGTGGCTGAAAGACGTACTGTAGATTTAAAAAATCACTGAAGTTTTCCAATTCACTTAGGAAGAAAAAACCAAGCATGTGCATAACATTTCTGATATCTCATAGCTTTTGCTATTACTGTAAAACACAGTTTTTAATTTGCATAAAAATGTACCATGCAACTATATCGTTACAGGGGTCAGGTTTCGCTTTGTGGAGAGTGACACAAGGAGAAACCTTACCTCCTGTCCAGAGTCTCTCACTAAACCAAATCAGTTCACATACTTTGCACTGACGAGGGCCAATAGCCCGAAACACCATGTCTGCAAAATGAGATTTTGATTTGGCTTTTATCCTAAGTCATATTGCAAGACTCGTTAAAGGGTTGATTGTGACTTGTGGGATCGCTACTTCCAACAGGTAGCGCTATAGAGTTCAAGACCTCTTTCTCTCTGAAGAGGCAATTTGCATATATCCTTACAGATGCTGATCCTTTTGTTTTTACAGTAGATAAAGTGTAGTTAGAGGTTTTTGGCAGTGGCTTATTCTGATCTCCAGCTAAGCCAAGCATGAATGTGTATGGCAGGAGAAATAGCAGTCAGCCAAACAAGAGTCCAGCCAGCTGTCATCTAAGGTTTGTAGCCATCTTTAAGCCACAGTACTTAGCTTTATGAAGTCTTAGAGCATCTGATGACATTTTGTGCTCCTCTGATTTTTTGTGCAGTATTATCAATGAGTAAAATAACCATCTACAACATTTTAGTACATACCTGGTTGAATAACAGTACCTCACTGTGAATGTTTGGACATTGCGTCTCTCTACAAGCCAGCTTTAGGTTTTAAGTTTGTATCTTAAAACCACCTCCATCTCAGAATAGACATATGAAGACTTTCCACATTCCCCCTAAACTTTAATTGTTAATTATACAGGATATCTCATAAAGCAAATAATTGTTTTATGTCACCCTTTTCTTTCCTAAGTTCGGTGTACCTGCTAAACTTTTTTTCTCATGTTATTGGGTAGCACAGTCGCTCAGTGGTTAGCATTATTGCTTTTCAACACTTGGTTCAAATCCCACCAAGGACAACATCCGCAGGGAGTTTGCATGTTCTCTCATGTTTGTGTGGGTTTCCTCTGGGTTCTCCGGTTTTCTCTCCACACTCCAAAGACATACTGTTAGGGAATTTAGTTTGTGAGCCCCAATGGGGACAATGATGACAATATCTGTAAAGCGCTGTGGCGTATGTTGGCACTAAATAAGCAATGCAAAGTCAATAATAATAAAATTCACTCTGTAGTGGGATAGGCTATACATGTTTTGCCCGCTATCCATGAGATGAAAAGTGACAGGAGATGAAATTATAAGATTTTTCTTCAATACATATTATTAACAAATCATATAATTTCCCTACATATTACATGGTCATAGCTTTTATTTGAACTTAAAGGGGTTTTCTGGGACTATTTTATTTTCTCTTATGGGCCTAATACCCAACAGACAGGTAATTGCTGACTACAGGGCAGCACGGTGGCTCAGTGGATAGCACTACAGCCTTGCAGCGCTGGAGTCCTAGGTTCGAATCCCACCAAGGACAACATCTGCAAGGAGTTTGTATGTTCTCCCCATGTTTGCGTGGGTTTTCTCCGGTTTCCTCCCACACTCCAAAAACATACAGATAGGGAATCTAGATTGTGAGCTCCTTCGGGGACAGCGACGATAATGTGTGCAAACTGTAAAGCGCTGCGGAATATGTTAGCGCTATATAAAGGTTATTATTATTATTACCTGCCTGTTGTGCCCGGTGCTGATCTCTGCCAGCTCAGAGCGGTCACGTACCTCTCCTTATGGGGATTATGTGGCTTCAGGTGATGTCACATCGAAAAGCATCTGATTATCTTCCACTCTTCTCTGTTGACAGGGTGTGACTACTGATGTCATGCTGATTGACAGATGGCTCCCTGCTGCTTAAATGCGGGAAACGGGTGTCAGTCAGCATGATGTTGGCAGTTACGCTCTGGCGACTGCAGCCCAGAAGAGGAAGAGCTGCTCTGAGGATGTGTCCAGGGCAGAGCAGGCAAGTATTTAGCAACTACCTGCTTGTCAGTTCTTAGCCCCTGTCAGTGACATAACGTTTATAAGAACGCTTGCTCCTGATCAGCTACCCATGTAGACACTCCAGCAGTCAGCCAGCGAACAAGCAAATTGTTGATGGCAGCACATCACCCTTGATAAATAGGGGATATATTGCCAACAAATGCATGCTGTGTGGGTATATAATGTACGGTTGCCTCCCTATATAGTTTTGGGATCAGAATCTTAAACATGCCAAATCGTATGTAGTCAAGTGGTGCTTTTTTATTGGCAGAAATTGTTCCTTATAAATGGGAGTTTAATCTTAGTGTCTCAATGCAGCAGCCAGAATGACACTTCTCCAATGTAGCTGTTTTTCAACATGTCCATACCAGGCTGCACGTTGCTTGTGCTACTGTGAGTAGTCTGCATGGCTTAAACAATTATTAGCAGAACACCTTAGAACCAGAAGTTCTGAAACAGTTATTGGCATTTTTCTAAATCAATTAACCAAGATGGAAACAAATTATCATTTAGATCTCGTAAAAATGAAAAAAACAATACACTTTTTGTTTTTTCATTTCAATGTAACACTCTGGCCAACTGTATTAAAAACTCCATTAGGAAACACTGACACTGTGGAATTGGATGTTAATCTGGCAGAAAAAGCTAAAGAACCTTCAATTATCTTTCTTTATTTTTTTTTATATAGCGCTAACATATTCGGCAGCGCTTTACAGTTTGCACACATTATCGTCTTACTTTTCACACATATGAAAATTCATATGATTATTTGAGCGAGGGTGATTTTAAGTTCTAAAATTAAATTGACTGAGTGAATGCATTCTTGTGGGTAATTTTAAGGCTAAGTTCACACTAGGCATTTTGCTGCATGTTTTTTATGCTAAATTTCAGCTGTGTTTTACAGTACCAGCAAAGCCTATGAGATTTCTGAAATCTCATGCACACACATTGTTTTTTTGTCATCAGTTTTTTATACTTTGCATGTTTTTTTGGGCATAGAGCTTGTCACTTCTTTCAGCTTTTTTTCAGCATTTTTCACCCATTCAAACCAATGTGTAATAAAAAAAAGCAAGTACAGCAGTATATGAAACTCATTTATTTTTGTGATTTTCCCAGGTTTACCATTTTGTCTTGGTCACCTGAGATGGCAGTTGGGATTGGTACAGTTTAATTACATTAGTGATGCATGTAAAGCAAACATTGGCCGACCAAGGTGTGAAATTGAACACTGCCCGATGGGTGACCAAGGTGTGAGCTTGCACATGCATAAAGGTACTGCCACACTTAGCGATCTCGTTAGCGATCTCGATAACGACGCAAGCTAACGAGATCGTTGGTGTGATCGCTTTTAGGTCTCTAGTAGCTGCCAAACAGGAGATCTCATAAACGACTCATCAGCGGTCAGCGATCTCTTTAACGACTTTGGCGGTCGTTAGGATCTGTCAGCATGTACTGAGCGCTTCTGATTCATAGGAATTTCCAGCATCGCTCCTGCTCTCTGCGTCCTGCTAGCCTGCTTTGCAACTTCTGCGATCCTCTCTGTGACGCAAAAGAGAACTTACAGATATTGCGATCCACTCCGTGACGCTAAAAACAGTCATATGCGTCACAAACGAGGTCGCTCATCGTTCGCAAAAGGTGCCAAACACAGTGATATAGGCTCACCAGCGGGACGCCAACGATCAAAAAACGGTCCAGAACGCTAGTGAACGATCAGCGACATCACAGCAGGGGCCACATCGTTGCTACATGCCACACACAACGAGGTCGCTAACGAGATCGCAAAATAGTGACGTTTTAGTGATCTCGTTAGCGATCTCGTTTAGTGTGGCATACCCTTAAGTAACCCAATGGCTGACCAAAGTGTGAACATTAAACAGTGTCCTGCAAGCTTAATGCACTGTTAGTATCTTAGGTAAATTATTTCAGACCAATTCACCTCCCTCTGCTGTTACATTTGTATAGAACACAGCAGAAAAATATATAAAATATTATATTAAAATATTAAAAAATTCAATAAAAAATATTTATCTGCATAAAAATGATTGGCAGACCATTCAGGAATTAGTTAAAAAAATATAGTTATATCCATGGAAATATAAAAAAGGGGGCAGAGGACAAAATATTGATAAAAAAACCTTTATTAATAATACATGGTTTTATAACACTGTACATAAAAACACACCAATAATAATTTCATGTATGACCCGTAATCTATATATAGTCTTACTCAGTGATTAATATGCAGCTCAACATGAATAAAAATGGCAAGGAGCAAGGAATAACCAAAGTGGGATTCATAAAAATAAATAAATAAAAATAATAAATACCTAGAGTGCAAAAAATTAAGTGACAATATTAAAAAGTGATAAAAATAGACATATCATGTAAATACACTCCAAAATTTCATTTGTAAATAATTAATAAAAGTGACCAAGTATAAAAGTGCAAAATATGTGCAATTGCTCCCAGCAAAAATGTGCAAAATACCCATAGCAATTGTGCAAACTGTGCAAAAATGTTCCTGGCTGCAAGGAAAAAATGCCCCACCTGCAATTTATATGCTAATCACAAGGGATATATAGAGGAATCACATTAATTGAAAGAGTGCCCCTATCACCAAACATATGGCACAAAAGTCACCACAATGAAGTGGTCTGACCATTAAAATGAGAGCAGACCAGCAGTTATTACCTTATCATAAGGGGTCAGAAAGATAATGGTGAGATACGCGCCCTGACGCGCGTTTTGGAAATATTCTTTCGTCAGGGGTGTTACATTTGTATGTGTATTTTTTTCATGAACATATGAACATATGTCTTGTATTGGTGACCTGTGCTCATGCTTCTGTGGTGGAAGCGAAGCTGAACTTTGAATCCTAAAAAACGCACCAAAAACCACACCAAAAACATACCAAACCATGCATTGTTGAAGCTGCTTCTTTTCTGCCAAGAGTTCAGGTTTTGCTGCAGAAAAAAACACCTAGTGTGAATTTAGCTTTCATGTGCACACTGTTCATATTACAGAGAATATGGAAAAAGAGAACTGCATCGAATCCGGGTGAAAAAACAGAATATTCTTTATTTGTGTGCATGTTACAGACAATTCTGCAGTGAATGTCATTCAGGTAGGCACTTATGCACGTGTGGTTAAAAATTTTATAACATCATTCAGACTTTATAGTATATGGTCTCCTTTGCCCATGAGTTTTCTAGTATTGTTCATGAGATTAAGACAGGGATGTCAAAGTCAAACACACCGAGGGCCAAAAAAACAAATTTGCTACAAGCCGAGGGCCGGACTGACGCCGGCCCTGCTACCGGTGCATTGTGGGAAATGTAGTGTTGGTGCATGCAAAACACCAGAAGGCGGCTGTGGCCTGCGGGCCGGATCTAATAGTAATTAAATATCATCCAGGGGGCCATAGATAATCAATGCGATCCGGCCCGCGGGCCTTGACTTTGACATATGGGGATTAAGATCACCATTATTCAAGAGATTAACCCCTTAAGGCTCCGTCTCACATAGCGACACACCAGCGATCCCGACAGCGATCAGGATCGCTGGTGTGTCGCTATATGATCGCTGCTGAGCTGCCAAACAGGCAGCGATCAGGACAGCGACACTGCGGGTAACGTCGCCTAGTTACCCGCAGTGTACGTTGGATACCAGCTCGCTGATGCAGGGAACTAGTAACCAAGGTACACATCGGGTTTCCAGGCGCTGCGCGGTGCCTGGAAACCCGATGTGTACCTTGGTTACCAGCTCCCCTGCAGCAGCGTGCTGGTATCTAACGTACACATCTGGTTTCCAGGCACAGCCCCGCGCCTGGAAACCCGATGTGTACCTTGGTTACCAGCTGATCGCTGGTCTGCCTGCCACACGCAGTGATGCATGCTGGCCAGCGGGAGACCAGCGATCAAAAAAAAGTCCAGGCATTTCTGACACAACCAGCGACTCACAGCAGCGGCCTGATCGCTGGTACGTGTCAGACATAGCGAGATCGCTGCTGAGATCGCTGTTTAGCAGCGATCTCGCTAGCGATTTCGCTATGTGAGACGGGGCCCTTAGTGACCGAGCCAATTTTGACCTTAAATACCAGGCCAAATTTTTTAAATCTCAGTGTCACACTTGCGAGTGTGATGCAGAAACTCGCACGAGATTCTCGCATCAACACCCGGCACTGCCGCCAGCACTCGGATCGGAGCATGTGGCTGCATAGAAATACATGCAGCCACACACTCCGGTCCGAGTGCTGGCGTCAGTGCCGGGTGTTGATGCGAGAAACTCTAGTGAGTTTCTCGCATCACACGCGCAAGTGTGACACCGGCCTATGTGGTAATAACTCTGGAACGCTTCAACGGATCCCACTGATTCTGAGACTGTTGTTTGTGACATATTGTACTTCATAATAGTGGTAAACTTGTTCGATACAATTTGTGAAAATGTCAGAAATTTCGCGAAAATTTAAAAAATTTCGCAATTTTCATAATTTTAATTCTTATGCCCTTAAACCAGAGAGTTATATTATACAAAATGGCTAATAAATAACATTTACCACATGTCTACTTTACATCTGCATCATTTTTTAATCAAATATTTTTTTTTTGTTAGGCAGTTAGAAGGGTTAAAGTTTGATCAGCAATTTCTTATTTTGCAACAAAATTTACAAAACCATTTTTTTAGGGACCATGTCACATTTGAAGAGACTTTGGGCGGGCTGTATGACAGAAAATGACATCGCTCCAAAAACTGCACTCCTTCAAAGTCCTCAAAAACACAGTTAAGAAGTTTATGAACCCTTCTGGTGCTTCACAGTAACTAAAGCAATTTGTAAGGAAAAAATGAACATTTTACTTTTTTCACAAAAATTTTACTTTGGCCCCCAATTTTTTCTTTTCGTAAGGGTAACACTAGAAAATAGACCCCAAAATTTGTTGTGAAATTTCTCCTTAGTACGCCGACACCCCCATATGTGGGGGAAATCCACTGTTTGGGCACACAGCAGGTCTTGGAAGGGAAGGAGCACCGTTTGCCTTTTAGAACGCAAAAATGACTTGAATTGAGAGCGGATGCCATGTTGAATTTGGCGAGTCCCTGATGTGCCTAAAACAGTGAAAAAAACATAAGTGACCCCATTTTGGAAACCCCTCAAGAAATGTATCTAGATGTGTGGTGAGCACCTTGAACCTCCAGGTGCTTCCCAGAGAAAGCACCAGGCAGGAAGCGCCAGGCAAGAAGCTGAAGATAAGTTTTTGCGGCTATGCTGCCATTTTTTACTGTAGGCAGCGGAGCCGCAGGAATGCTCCCTACCCGCTGTTTATGATGAAGGCAATCTAGTCATGGGCCCTTTGGAGCCTCAGGCCAGATTGCTTTCATTATTAATCACCGTGCAATGGCCACCCTCCACCTCCGTGTCTCAATGCAGCGCAACGATTGCAAGGGCTATATGTCTGCCCCTAGCTATTACCTTATGCAATATTAATCTTCTGATGAAGTAAGGAGTAATGTGCCTTACTCTATTGAAATAAGCACCCAGTCTCTTCCTTGTTACATAAATTACAGATTGATTAACCCACCTTTTGTTTAAGAGTAAGTGGTGAGGCATACGGAGGTACACACCACTTTTAAGGTGCCCGATTCATTAAAAGGTGTGTGACTCTTAATGAATCGGGCACATCTGACCAGAGTGAACAATGCTGATTTTGATGAATATACTTTAAACTTTAGTACTATAAATGATATAAATGTATTTCTCATGTCGTTTTACGAGTTATGAAGCTGTTTAAATATTACAATGTAACTTTGCCTCTAAGGCCGAGGTGTTAAATAGTTGTGTTTATAGCCTGCTGAATAATATGTTAGTAGCTTGAAAGGCAGACGTTTCCTTCCCCATGTAATGGATTTTCTTAGCTTCTGGTAGCATAGTAGGAAACATGGAAGGATGCCAACAACATTATTAAAAAGTAGCCAGATGGGAGATCAAATTAAATATTCTCATTACCATTCCAAACGCTTTGTTATTTAACATCTTTGTACCATGCTCCCTAGTTATTCAGAATCTTGATCTTTGACATAGGTCAAAGTCACTAGAGGTTACATTTTCATTTATCTAGCTAATTGTGGACTTCTTGTTGTCACCTTTACTTACAATTTAGCACCACCTTATTATTTTACAGGTATAAAATAGCCAAAATAATTTGATTTACAATTTCAATACTATTTAACTAATCTTCTGGATGTATTTCTTCAAGTGAATCTATCATTAGGTGAACTTTTCGATAAATATGATAAATGTTGACCAGTTCACCCACTATTTTCCCTAAAATATTCGAAAGACCCCATCCTACTCATATTCAGAGTGCCATTGCACACAACGTAGGACAGTTGACTAAGTAACAACTATTTTGATTAGTATAACAGCGCCGACATCTACCTGTACTAGAGTTTGGTGCTGAGCTCTGATTGCTGCTGTTTGCCCCTTAACACCACTACAATTTGTACCATGTGTTGCAGAAGGCCCCAATTGCTGCCATGTTAATATTCTAGTGAAGCCTAGCCTCAGCCACAAATGATTGCAGGTTCAAGTCCTCTAAAGAGATTAAAAAATATATTGTACAATTACAATCATATCAAACCTGGGTAATTTTTTTGTTTTTGCTGGGAAAAATGTGAACATTTTTAACTGTGTCAATGGAGCTGGATAAGGCTTGTGTTTTGCATGGCAAATTGACATTTTATTGATACCATTTTGGGGCGCATACAATGTGTTCATCACTTTTTATTGCACTTCTGAGGAGGTGCAGCATCCAAAAAAAGTCTCAATTCTGGTGTTTTAATTTTATTCTTTTTACAGCATTCACAGTAAAGGTTAAATCATTTTGATAGATCGGACTTTTATTGATGCGGCAATGCTAAACATGTTTACAATTCCAAATTATGTTGCAATATTCATTATGTTCTGCACCCAAAAATATTAATTTTTTTTTGCTATTTTTGTGTTATTGGTTAAAACTCATTTATTTTTTGACGTAAGTATTTTATCTGTGTTTTTCAAGCATAAAGCATAGGCACGTTACAGTCTATGGGGCTGTTTACACGTCTGTGCATATTTTTTTGATTCAAGTCACTGATCAAATTCACCCAAGTCTACTGTATGGAAGGTATCGGAGGCATCAGCAATGGGTAGGAGAAGCTTTCTACTTTACTTATTTATTTTTGTCTTCAATGAAAATTACTGATGTTAATGATGAAACTTTGATGTACTGATGAAACTCAGATCCAAAACACTGATGTACAATGGTCCGTATTTTTATGTATGAAGTAAATCACGGACATCTCAATGAGGCATTAGTAGGAGTTTTGATGCTATTTCAATGCCCCATATCCTAACATTTTTTTCTCGCACATGAAATCAATTTTGTTCCTGTAATGGTTAACATGCCCATCTGTGGAGCTGTGTGATGGCTTGGTTTTTGCAGGGCAAAGTGATGCTTTCATTGATACCATTTTCGGGGAACATATGACGTTTTAATCACTTTTTATGAGGTGTGATGACCAAAAACCTCAATTCTGGCAATTCTTTTTTCTTGTTAAGGTGCTTACTGATCAGGTTAATAGATTCATCACAGTTTGCTTGATCGCTGGGCTCCAATGGGAGCTATCTCACACAGCCTTTGACATCATTTAAATGCTGCTGTTAGAGACTGACAGTGGCATTTTAATAGTTATTGGCTGTGGCCAGAACTCAGCTCTGGCTGCTGCTGTCAGAGACCGATGCGGGCAATGTAATAAAGCCGGCATCAGCTGCATGTGGAGGGAGACTTGCTTCTGTTCCACCACCACATGTGGTCACTCAAGGTTGGTCATGCAGTTACGCCCATATATGCAAAGGAGTTAATGCTCAGTCTTGAACTTTATCCATGAGCAAATTGTAGGGTAGATCCCCACAGGTATACTTCTCCTATCTATTTGGTATTATAGTATTCTACATAGCCCTTTTCCTCAGTTCTCAAACTCCTACCATATCCTGTTTTCTCCTTGGTATTGATAGAAAATGTACTTATTTCCCATTGCAGGTTTATTTAACCCCTTACTCTTTCACAGGAACTGCTGTACTATCATAACAGCTGGGTTGTGAGGGCTCAGGAGCTTAACATACACTTGAATCAGGAATTGTCAGCTGTTAAATACAACTATTATAATAGAAATATGGGAAATGTTATGTATTAATTATTTTGTATGGTAGGACTATTTGTTTGAAAGTCAGACGAATTAAAAATGTGAAAAGTACAAATTTTTCTAATTGTTTTTTGTAAATTTAAAGGGTTTTTAAATATAACCAAAACATATTGACCTAAATTTACTGTTAACATAAAGTACTGAGTCGCACAACACCAGGGTTATGGGGTACTCGGCACCGAGCCCGTTGAAGTCTATGGAGAATGTCACAAGCAGCACAGCTCGGTCCGTTGCCCTGGGCGCTCATTCAAAGGGGGATATTTACAGGGGATTTTAGGAATAGTTTGTGACGCCACCTGTGGTTTCTGATCAAGGTGACCAGCGCTGCAGGGTGAATCCTCTGAGGGTTGGGGCAGCAAGGTGGTAGGTCTCCCACAGGTGAGACTAGATGGATCCCTCAGGGTGTAATGGCGGTGCAGGGTGCAGGCAATAAGTCAGTCACACACAAGCTGGTCTCTTTCCATACCTTTACTGATGAAGGTTGCAGGTATGTCCCGGGAAGCTGCTCAGGGTGGAGTATGCACATCCAGGTAATTGCCAAGTAGGTTTAAGGCCTCCTTTCCCTTTAAAGTGTATGAGTCCTAACCTGCGTAAAGTCAAGTTTAACTCTGAATAGAACAGCTTCGCCCGGCCAACATTGTGGTGGAAGTCTTCTTGTGGCAAAACTAAGTCTATATCTGCAGTGCACTGCCAGACTCCTGTTCTCCTGACCCCGGTTACGTATCGGCACTTAGGGCTACCCTCTGTGACTTGAAGTCCAGCAGGGATTCCGGTGTTTCTCTCACTAGCCGTAAAGGTTCTAGCAATACTTCGGACCCGGTGTCCGGTTAAGTCGAGTGAAGGTGGTCTGTCACCGAAGTCACTCCTTCCTAGGGTCACCACTTGCCCGTCGCCCTACTCTCATCCTTAACATAAGCACAGGGCAGCAGTAGGTTCTGTCATTAGCTTTCTTTCTTCTTTCCAAAGCTCGCTGACTGATTCTCAGTTAACTCGATGTTCTGCAAACTGTAATCCCCTTCCTTCTTTCCTTCAAAGACTCTGTCCAGAGCAGCTCTCAGGACCTTTCGTCAGACTGAATACACGCTTGCTCCGAGAGTCACTTTCCACTTGCATGGGGTACTAGCAGTCTGTCTGTTCTGAGATATCAGCTTGCAATCTCTCTCTCCTCTGTCTCTGACAGGAAATCTCCGTCCTCAGACTATCTCCAACTCCCTCCAGTCTGGAATGAACTCTGACAGGAACTGATCTGACCGAACTGGCCTGTATGACTCACTCCTGAATCACACAAGACTTGAATGGCTACTGCTACGTCTCCCACACCCTTAATTAGTCTAAGGTTCCCTCTGGTGGTAATCTAGAGAAGTGTGTGTAATGTGAATGAATATCAGATTTTGCAATTACCTTTTAGCACATACTCCTGGAAACATGTGTACCAAGCGCAGCTGGGCCACACATCCCCCTAGTTATCATCAGCACTCCCGGGCTGAAATAGAAAAACAATTTTTATAATAACATCAACATCATAACTCATCCCTTGCGGGAGGTAAGGACACTTGAACGTTACAATATGTACAAAGGCAAGTAGAAAAATATCAAAACACTTTTCACATCAATAAATACAAGACAAGATTCTTGTGGAGGACTCGTACCAAAAAACCTCCCACGTGGGTCCTGGGTGGGCTGCAGGACTTCATTGCTGCAGACCTCACTCAAGGCCACACCATATGGGTTTTTCTTCTGAGGTAGTATGGCTTTATGTAAAACCAAGATGGGACACCGAAGTGTCAACTATTTACATTTAAAGTTCTGTGCTGCAAGAGTCCTCAGCACGCAGTCCTTGCATAAAACATTTTTAGAAAAATCACATTTCTATAATAATACTGTGTTAAATACTTCACATTACCCAACTGGGGTATTCTTCATCAAATTATGCTATTTATGCAAACATCATTACATAACATTAATAAAGTGCAAATTCTTCAACTTTGTACAGATGCAGTAAACCCTGTCTGGGTCCTACTGGTCTTCTTCTTTTTTGCAGATAGCGATGATATCTTCTACTCCTGGGGCTGGAAGCACGCGGTGCGCTCTGGAACGCATTACAAATAGATCATGCCCTGCTACCTGTGTCTGGGTAGCCACAGTCCTTGTTGCACTTGTGCGATTGCTTTTGCGACTTCCTGGAGGCCTTACAGGTGCCTCTTCTAAGTACAGGTCTTCCAATGATGACGTAGATTTGCACAGTGGTTTAGTTGAAGACGCACTAGCTGGTTGCGTTGCAGTATAAGATGATGGATAGGAAGCAGGTGCGCGCAGTGGCTCAGTTGAAAACGCACAAGTCTTTTGCGATGCAGAGTAAGATGCTGTATATGATGCAGGGCACGATGCAGGAGCGCGGCCTGGCACTGATGCGGCTGGGGTTGTGACTTGGGACACTGAGACACGGGATGCATTGCCGGCTTCAGGGACGGGGTCGCTGACACGGGAGACATTCAAGGCATACCACCCCTTAAGGCCCTAACGCCGTGTATAGGTGACTATCTCCTCATTCATGAGATCCCTTTCCGGGTGTCCCTCTGGCAGGTGAGACTCCACATCCCTGCGGTTAACGAATACCTCCTGGTACAGGCCTGGCTCGTGGATGAACCCCCAGCCTCCCTGGAGTTTAAAGTCTCTAACGGCCCCCTGGCGCCACGGTTCCCGGAGCGTACCTTTATCTCTCCTGACGTTTTCTTTATCAGCGAGAAACTTTTCCTGGTGCCTCTGGCGAAACTGCTGCACCTCTCTCTGCTCCTGCTGCCGTCGCTGCTCATGCTCATGGCGACGCCATTCATTCTCCAGCTGGGCGGCGTATTCCGCGTCGTCCAGGTACTCCATCTCCTCCCAATCGATCTCCATCACTGACGGCTGGGTCTCCTCCGGTGTCCCTACCGGGGGACTGCATTCCGCTGCGGCCTCCAGGCCTGGCTGGCACTCCGGTGCGGGCAGGGCCTCCTCAGCCTCCTTCTCTCCCGCCGCGTCCCCGGCGGAGTCAGAATCAGCACTTTTGGGGCCGGCCTCCGGTGGTTCATCAGCCGCAGGCAGTGGTGGCGTAGGTAACATCTGCGCATTCAGGGGGAGAGCGTCGCGTCCCACAGCAGCCGCTGTTTCAGGGCACGCCAGCTTTTCTCCATCGCTTCCATTTCTTTACAGTGCCGGGCCATGTCCCTTAGCACCGCATCCACCTCTTCCACTTTCTGCATTGTTTGATCGGTCTCCCGACCTGGGGACGGTTCCGGTACAGGTAACAGCTCTTCAGGGGAACGGGGCCTGCGCACCGCCATTCCTCCACACAGCGTCTCCTGTCCTTCCGCCATCTCACTCCAGGCCAGACTGTGTTTTCCATCTGGAACAGTCTGGTCTCTTCCGTGGAGGCGGGACTTTCGCTTCCTCTTCTTGGCATAGAGGATGAAGAGGAGGTGTATCTCCCTTGCAGTAGGGCAGGCTCTCGTATTGTAATAGCATTTAGACAGGGCGCCCATAGCTTTCGCGCCACAGGGGGGGGCACGCCCACGAATGCACGCCCACCTTCTTCACCAGCGCCTCAGGGCGCGAATATGGCGGAAAAATGGTGGAAAATGGCGCCAAAAGTCACAAAAACTGCACACAGTCTTTTTGCACAAAACAGTCCAATTCAAGGCACATAGGACTCACAAATAGTAAGCTTCGTATCCTGTTCGTGACGCCAAGTAGATGAGTCGCACAACACCAGGGTTATGGGGTACTCGGCACCGAGCCCGTTGAAGTCTATGGGGAATGTCACAAGCAGCACAGCTCGGTCCGTTGCCCTGGGCGCTCATTCAAAGGGGGATATTTACAGGGGATTTTAGGAATAGTTCGTGACGCCACCTGTGGTTTCTGATCAAGGTGACTAGCGCTGCAGGGTGAATCCTCTGAGGGTTGGGGCAGCAAGGTGGTAGGTCTCCCACAGGTGAGACTAGATGGATCCCTCAGGGTGTAATGGCGGTGCAGGGTGCAGGCAATAAGTCAGTCACACACAAGCTGGTCTCTTTCCATACCTTTACTGATGAAGGTTGCAGGTATGTCCCGGGAAGCTGCTCAGGGTGGAGTATGCACATCCAGGTAATTGCCAAGTAGGTTTAAGGCCTCCTTTCCCTTTAAAGTGTATGAGTCCTAACCTGCGTAAAGTCAAGTTTAACTCTGAATAGAACAGCTTCGCCCGGCCAACATTGTGGTGGAAGTCTTCTTGTGGCAAAACTAAGTCTATATCTGCAGTGCACTGCCAGACTCCTGTTCTCCTGACCCGGTTACGTATCGGCACTTAGGGCTACCCTCTGTGACTTGAAGTCCAGCAGGGATTCCGGTGTTTCTCTCACTAGCTGTAAAGGTTCTAGCAATACTTCGGACCCGGTGTCCGGTTAAGTCGAGTGAAGGTGGTCTGTCACCGAAGTCACTCCTTCCTAGGGTCACCACTTGCCCGTCGCCCTACTCTCATCCTTAACATAAGCACAGGGCAGCAGTAGGTTCTGTCATTAGCTTTCTTTCTTCTTTCCAAAGCTCGCTGACTGATTCTCAGTTAACTCGATGTTCTGCAAACTGTAATCCCCTTCCTTCTTTCCTTCAGAGACTCTGTCCAGAGCAGCTCTCAGGACCTTTCGTCAGACTGAATACACGCTTGCTCCGAGAGTCACTTTCCACTTGCATGGGGTACTAGCAGTCTGTCTGTTCTGAGATATCAGCTTGCAATCTCTCTCTCCTCTGTCTCTGACAGGAAATCTCCGTCCTCAGACTATCTCCAACTCCCTCCAGTCTGGAATGAACTCTGACAGGAACTGATCTGACCGAACTGGCCTGTATGACTCACTCCTGAATCACACAAGACTTGAATGGCTACTGCTACGTCTCCCACACCCTTAAATAGTCTAAGGTTCCCTCTGGTGGTAATCTAGAGAAGTGTGTGTGATGTGAATGAATATCAGATTTTGCAATTACCTTTTAGCACATACTCCTGGAAACATGTGTACCAAGCGCAGCTGGGCCACACAGTACAATGTGTCACAAAAACATTCTAATAATCAGTAGGATCAGGGTTGCCAACTTGAGTTTTTACTTTTTCTGGACAGCTTTTCAAAAAATCACGGACAGTCAAGATTTTTACGGACACATTGTGGTAAAATAATAAATCATTAAGAATTTAATTGATATATTTACATAGGCCCATAAGTCTGAAACAAAGACATTAAAAGGGTATCTCTTCTCTAAGATCCTATCGCAATATATAATAAGTGTAATAATAATAATATTAGCAAATACATGCAATTAGAAATGTAGTATAGTTCTTATGATTCACTGTTTCTTACCCCATGTGCAGGGCATTGCAGTAGCTTAGGTATCCATGGCTACGATCCCTTCAAATAGCTACTGTTAGTGACTAGTAGTTGTAACCATGGATACTTTAAACTTTAAACTGTAAACTTTATTTTAGGTTACGTTCCTGTTCCTCTGTTCCTCAGGAACCGAGGAGCAATTGGGTGGTGATAATAATCCCACTCCTTCAGGGTCACCCCCAAGCATGGGCATCCTCTCTCCCGTCTCACTCCTAGTCGCTCCAAATGGTGGAGGATTTTTTCTGGCACTGGGTCTTATATATGATGACCCCGACTGTGTCTCCCTAGCTGAGTTCACACTACGTCAGCTTCAGCGAGGAGACCAGCCAGCGGAGGAGTATTGCTCCGATTTTTGGAGAATATCCACTGACACTAAGTGGAATGACCCTGCGCTCACGCCAGTTCTGTGAAGGGCTATCAGAAAGGGTGAATGATGCCTTAGCCCTGTATGAGACTCCAGTTTCCATTGAGGTGTACATGTCTCTGCCTATCTCTGGGTGGATCGCCATCTTCGCCAGAGACATAAAGAGACACCCCAATGTGCAGGAGGTCTAGGGCCAAGGGAAACCTGGTCTGAGTCCTCTAAGGAACCTATGCAGTTGGCTGGGGCAACTAGTTCTGGAATGCAATCTGCTGTTCAGTGCAAAGGGGGAGTATGTTTTTACTGTGGTAGAAAGGGCCATTTCATGGGCATGTGTCCTTCCCTATTTCACTGTAAACAGCTGCCGGAAAACCAAGGGGCTTGGGTTGCATGGAGGTTAGCAACCCGGGTATACATATCTCCTCCGTGGGTATGATACATTTTTTTCTGCCTGCTGAAATCCATCTCGGCAAAATAAGGTAGTTATTTCTGCCTTATTGGACAGTGAGACTGGGTTTAACTTGATTGAAATTGGGTTCGTCCAGGGCCTCAAACCACATACACTGTCCAGACCTATACTCATAATCACCATCAACTCTGCACCCTTGAGACAGGGGTATTTTAATTAAGCCATCCAGGGGTTACATATACAGGTAGGGGCCATGCACCCAGAGGGTCTGCCGTCTCCAGTGGTTCTTGGACTTCCTTGGTTCACTCTGCACAACCCTGCAGTAGATTGGCAGACTCGGGAGGTGGTAAAGTGGAGTGAGTATTGTCAAGGACACTGCTTGGGCACCCGGCTTGCAAGGGTGGATACCCAGTCTGTGCCTAAATACCTGTTGGTCTTTGGGGATGTGTTCTCGGAGCAGGGGTGCCACAAACTTCCTCCTTATCGTCCTTATAACTGCACCGTAAATTTTGTCCCTGGGGCCATGCTGCCCTAAAGAGCAGACTGTATAATATCTCTGGTCCAGAGAGGCAGGCTATGAAGGACTATATTGCGGAAAGTTTGGCAAAGGGTCGTATCAGACCATCCTCTTCCCCCATCCCCCATTGCTGCGGGGGTTTTCTTTGTACATGAGAAAGACAGGGGGTTACACCCCTGTGTAAATGTTCGTGAACTCAATCAGATCACGTATCCACGCCTTCTCATCTCGGTGTCACACACAGTGTGGGAAGACTAAGTTCAATACGAAGGGATGAGGGGAAAGGAGCCCAACACTAGGGAAGGGTGAGTGGAGACCCCTAGGCAGATCTAAAGTCACCCTGTCTGCCCTAAATGTCCCTATATAGGTTCTGCACCTATCGCCAAGCAGGAACCAAATCCCTGCCTGACCCTGTCAATATGCCCTGCTTAAGGAAGGACGGGGTGTGCACTAAATCCCCACTACAACTAAAGACAACTGAGATAGACAAACAAGGGGAACATTTATCTTGAGTAGACTCAGAGAGGTAACACAGATATCCTCCAGCAGCACCAAATAGGAAGATAGCCGACTGCTATAGCTCTAAGCCTCAATAGGGGAAAATGGAAATATCACCAGCGATTCCCAGAAGCAGACAGGAAGTCTATCAACACCCAGTCCAGGTGTGTCAATTAGAGCCAGGGGGAGGTTGCCACTAGGTCCAAGAGTCAGAAGGATTAGAAAGGCATATGCAAAGCCTATCGCAGAGACCTTCTGCAGCCAGATGCAGTGCGACTGTCTGCAGCCTCTGACACACCCATGGCACACAGACCTCGTTAATCATATTGTAGGAGCAAAGTAGTTTTCTAAACTGGATCTCATTCATATTAACCCCTTCATGACCAAGCCTATTTTGACCTTAATGACCTCGCCATTTTTGCAATTCTGACCAGTGTCCCTTTATGAGGTAATAACTCAGGAACGCTTCTATGGATCTTAGCGATTCTGAGACTGTT
Organism: Oophaga sylvatica; assembly: GCA_033576555.1. NCBI lineage: Eukaryota > Metazoa > Chordata > Amphibia > Anura > Dendrobatidae > Oophaga > Oophaga sylvatica. The sequence goes on along the minus strand of JARQOD010000002.1, from coordinate 509,995,410 downwards.
TTTTCGTGACATATTGGGCTTCATGTTAGTGGTAAATTTAGGTCGATAATTGTTGAAAAAAATGGAAATTGAGCAATTTTCAAATTTTTAATTTTTATTCTGTTAAACCAGAGAGTTATGTGACACAAAATAGTTAATAAATAACATTTCCCACATGTCTACTTTACATCAGCACAATTTTGGAAGCAAAATTTTTTTTTTTAGGAAGTTATAAGGGTTAAAAGTTGACCAGCGATTTCTCATTTTTACAACAAAATTTACAAAACCATTTTTTTTAGGGACCACCTCACATTTGAAGTCACGTTAAGTAGTCTATAAGGCAGAAAATACCCAAAAGTGACACCATTCTAAAACCTGCACCCCTCAAGCTACTCAAAACTACATTCAAGAAGATTATTAATCCTTCAGGTGCTTCACAGGAACTAAAGCAACGTGGAAGGAAAAAATGGACATTTTAATTTTTCCAACAAAAATTTTCTTTTAGCATCAATATTTTCATTTTCACATTGGCAACAGAATAAAATGAATCCTAAAATTTGTTGGGCAATTTCTCCTGAGTACACGAATACCTCATATGTGGTCATAAACCACTGTCTGGGCGCACGGAAGGGAAGGAGCGCCATTTGACTTTTTGAATGGAAAATATGCTGGAATATTTAGCGGTTGCATTGTCGCGTTTGGAGAGCCCCTGTGTGCCTAAACATTGGAGCTCCCCCACAAGTGACCCCATTTTGGAAACTAGACCCCAATGAACTTATCTAGATGCATAGTGAGCACTTTGAACCCCCAGGTGCTTCACAAATTGATTCGTAAAAAAAAAGTACTTTTTTTTTTCACAAAAAAATTTTTTAGCCTCAGTTTTTTCATTTTCACATCAGCAACAGGATAAAATGGATCCTAAAACTTTTTGAGCAATTTTTCCTGAGTACACCGATACATCATATGTGGTCATAAACCACTGTTTGGGTGCACGGCAGGGCTCAGAAGGGAAGGAGCGCCATTTGACCCCATTTTGGAAACTAGTCCCCCAAGGAACTTATCTAGATGCATAGTGAGCACTTTGAACCCCCCAGGTGCTTCACAAATTGATCCGTAAAAAAAAAGTACTTTTTTTAACAAAAATTTTCTTTTAGCCTCAGTTTTTTCATTTTCACATTGGCAACAGAATAAAATGGATCCTAAAATTTGTTGTGCAATTTCTCCTGAGTACACCAATACCTCATATGTGGTCATAAACCACTGTTTGGACACACGTCAGGGCCCGGAAGGGAAGGAGCGCCATTTGACTTTTTGAATGGAAAATTAGGTCCAATCGTTAGGGGACATCATGTCGCGTTTGGAGAGTCCCTGTGTGCCTAAACATTGGAGCACCCCCACATGTGACCCCATTTTGGAAACTAGACCCCCCAAGGAACTTATCTTGATGTGTGGTGAGCACTTTGAACCCCCAAGTGCTTCACAGAAGTTTATAACGCAGAGCCATGAAAATAAAAAATTACTCTTTTTCCTCAAAAAATGATTTTTTAGCCCAAAATTTTTATTTTCACAAGGGTAACAGGAGAAATTGGACCCCAAAAGTTATTGTCCAGTTTGTCCTGAGTATGCTGGTACCCCAAATGTGGGGGGGAACTACTGTATGGGCACACGTCGGGGCTTGGAAGAGAAGTAGTGACATTTTGAAATGCAGGCTTTGATGGAATGGTCTGAGGGCTTCATGTTACGTTTGCAGAGCCCCTGTCAGTATTCCAGGTTTTCTAGGTAACTTTGTCAATGATTTTGCCCTTTGTTAAAATGGAGTTTGCTGTTTTGTGTGCCCTACTTCCTGTTCGTTTGTTTAAAGCCTGGCTCAGGTGTTGGCTTCACTGCTGGAATATTCTGCTTCCGTTTCCCTGCAACCCAGCTGCTTTGTTCCTCACAGATCTTTTGTGTGTTTACTAGGAAAGTGCATAGCCTTATCTTCAGGTGTTTTCTCAGCCACAGCAGTTTCTACCCATGGCTCTGGACATTCTCTGCATATGTAAGTTGCACAAAGTACTGTGTTATCACTAAACTGTTGACTTGGGAATTTAACCCTTGGTTCACTCCATCTGATAAGAACTGTGTTTCTGAACTGTTGCTGTTTAACCCTTTGTGCATTACCTCTGGTGAGAGCTGTTGGAACTGTTACTGGAACCTTACTGACATATGAACTTGTTGTTGGACTTCACTGAATTAAGCCACAACTGAGATTAACTTGTTCCTGGACTTCCCTGTGTTTTCTTCATACCTGGATCTGACTCTTCACACACCAGCAGTGTGTAAATCCAGCCACGTTATCTGTGCATCAGACTTACCTTGTGGTCACATTTGTGTGAGGACTCCGTCGTAAGAACTTTACCACCCTCGCTATAGAGGTTCAAAGACTTATATATCCGGATTCATATAACTGGACTTGTGTATATATATATGGACTCATTGCATGTCACTACGGGTTGTTTGAATATTGTTTTTGGGTGTTTTGCTGTTTCACAAATACATTATTTGCATTCAAAGAAACCCGTCTCTGATTGTTCATTGCCCCACGCTATCAGAATCCTCGAGTTCCTACAATAGTATTACAGGATATTCCAGCCTAAAAAAGAGGATTCTGCTGGGGCAATGACGGAGACACGGGCAGACAAATTGTTCACCATAGTTAACTCCTTGCAGCAGGAGGTGGCGGCTGCACTCAATCAGATTAGAGACTTGGAGTCTCGGGTTAACCACAATGCACAGGGTTTGGTCAGGCTCTCCAAGATCTACGTTCTAGGTTAGGAGTCCTGGAGGCCTTACCTACTGAGCCTACCTCATCCACCAGTATGCCCAAATTGCCTCCATTCCGTTTTAATGGTGACCGAAGTCAATTCCGTGGGTTTGTTAATCAATGTATATTATTTTTTGATGTACATGCCTCCTACTACCGGTCTGATAGATCTAAGGTTCTATGTATTATTATGTTGTTGACATCACGTGCACTGGCTTGGGCAAATCCTATGGTTGAAAGTCATGATACCCGTCTAAATAATTTGGACAATTTTCTGGCAGCTATGGCGCAAATGTTCGACGATCCCAACCGCCGTGCTACCGCTGAATCTGCCTTGCTTTCCTTACGCCAGGGGAAACGGTCAGTCATAGAATATGTTACTGAATTTAAAAGGTTAGTGGTGGACACCCAGTGGGAAAACAATGCTTTATTACCAATCTTTAGAAAAGGTTTGTCAAATGCAATCAAGGATGAGCTAGCTCGTTCAGAGTCTCCACAGGAGTTTGAATTGTTTATACAGCACTGTGTACGTATTGATATCCGTTTAACTGAACGCAGACAAGAAAAATGGGCCGCTGTAAATCGCATTACTAATTACTCTCTTCCGTCCAGGGAAACCACAGGCAAAAACCCGCGAGAGGCTGAGGAGGTGCCTATGCAGGTGGACTCACTGCAGAGACGTGAGAATAATGAACGCCGCGAACACCGTCTCCGTGAGCGCTTATGTTTCTATTGTGGTCAATCGGACCATTTCCTCATCAATTGTCCTAAATGTCCTAGGCGACCCAACAAGGTGTTGGCGGTAGTAGGGGATTATGATAACACAGACGCTGAGTCTGAAGTTTCGGAAACCAGTCTACATCTAGATGCGGTTTTTCCCCCAATACTGATGCCGACTTCCCCTAAAGATCAAGGGGAGAAATATTCACATTGTTCTCTTCCTATACAGATTCAGTGGGAGGAACAGTGGATATCAAGTTCTGCCATGATAGACTCTGGAGCAGGTGGGAATTTCATGGATTCTTCTTTTGCAAAGGAACATGGTATAAAGACACAACTAAGAGCTTCACCAATCACTATGGAAACGGTGGATGGTTCCCCATTAGTTTCTGGACCAGTAGATCGGGAGACAGTGCCTCTGGAGTGTAAGATGGAACCAGACCATCAAGAAACACTTTCATTCATGTTAATATCTTCTCCTCATTTTCCTGTAATTTTAGGAATTCCCTGGTTACGGTCACAAAATCCAATCATCAATTGGGAAACCAAGGAGATAACCTTTCTCCCGAAGTGCAGTTCTACCATCAGTCCAACTGTAGCGGCTCCAGTTACCCAGAACTTGGAAGAGGTGATACAGGTACCTACTCTCCCTCTGATATATCAGGAATTCTCAGACATTTGTGATAAAAGGAAGGCAGATCAACTTCCCCCACATAGACCGTATGACTGCCCCATAGAATTGCTTCCTGGAGCAGCGATTCCTTTCGGCCATGTTTACCCGTTGGCGGCTCCGGAATTAAAATCTTTACGAGAGTATATAGATGAGAATTTAGCCAAGGGGTTTATCCGACCATCTTCTTCACCAGCGGGAGCTCCAATATTCTTTGTAAAAGAAGGATGGTACTCTAAGACCCTGCATTGACTATCGGGAGTTAAATAAGGTAACCATTCGTAACAGGTACCCGTTGCCCCTAATTCCAGAATTGTTGGAAAGAGTTCGCCAGGCCAAGGTATTTACCAAATTAGATCTTCGTGGGGCATATAATTTACTCCGTATACGGCCCGGAGACGAATGGAAGACAGCTTTTAGATGCCGGTATGGACATTTTGAATATTTGGTGATGCCATTCGGACTCTGTAACGCTCCTGCTGCTTTTCAACATTTAGCCAACGACATTTTCAGGGAGTTATTGGACCAATATGTGGTAATTTACCTTGATGACATCTTAATCTTTTCTGACTCCTTACAGGAACATCAGGAACATGTCAAGACCGTACTTAGACGTTTGAGAGATAATCATTTGTACATCAAACTCGAAAAGTGTGAGTTCCATTGTTCTGAAATTCAATTTTTAGGCTATGTTATCTCGCCTCAGGGATTGAATATGGAGTCCAGCAAGATCCAGGCAATCTTGGACTGGCCGGTACCAGGAAACATTAAGGAGGTACAACGATTCATTGGCTTTGCTAACTTTTATAGACGGTTTATCCGAAATTTTTCAGAAATTGTCCGTCCCATCACTCTCCTCACCAAGAAGGGGAAGAAGTTTGAATGGTCTTCGCAAGCTCAGGAAGCCTTTGATCGCCTGAAGGGTTGTTTTACCACGGCTCCAATATTGATGCATCCGGATCCTGCACAGCCTTTTATCGTGGAGGTGGACGCGTCTGACTGTGCATTGGGAGCTATCCTCTCACAACGTACCGGAGACAAAGGTTTGCTGCACCCGTGTGCCTTCTTCTCTCGTAGGTTATCTTCTGCAGAACTTAACTATGATGTGGCAGATAAGGAACTTTTGGCAATTATTTCTGCCTTTAAGGAATGGAGACACCATTTGCAGGGGGCAACTCAGCAGGTAGTAGTACTCACGGATCATCGCAATTTGGAATTCCTTAAGTCTGCCAGGTGTCTTTCTCCTCGACAAGCTAGGTGGAGTTTGTTCTTGAACCAGTTTAATTTTATTATTTCGTACCGCCCAGGTTCACGTAATGGGAAAGCTGACGCATTATCCCGAATCCATACCGTGGATTCCGTGCCTGGGACCCCGTCGAAGACCATCTTGTCGGAGGCCAATTTCGTTGGAGTGCTCCGGAACCGGGACTTGTGGCAGGAGATCAAGCTGGCCTATGACGGTGACGTATTTCTTGCAGCTCCACCTGACAATGTGAATCTTGTCCTTCGGAATGGTGTGTGGCTTAGAGATCGATGTATTTATGTCCCAGAGGCTGTAAGACTTCGAGTTCTCAAATTGGTCCACGACTCTAAATTGGCTGGTCATAGGGGGGTACAGAAGACGCAGGAATTGTTAACTCGTTTTTTTTGGTGGCCTACCTGCTTGAAGGATGTGAATGACTATGTCCGCTCTTGTGAAGTTTGTGCCCGGTACAAGGTTCCTCGCGTTTCACCTACTGGTCTTCTTAAACCGCTACCTGTACCGTCTCGCCCTTGGGGGTCTATTTCAATGGACTTTATTGTGGAGTTACCCACCTCTGGTGGTAAAAATACTATTTTGGTGGTAGTAGATCGTTTAACGAAAGCTGCTCATTTCATTCCGTGTGCTGGTCTTCCCTCAGCTACAGAGACAGTAGATCTAGTTATCCAGAACATTTTCCGGCTGCATGGGGTACCAGATGACATCATTTCTGACCGAGGAATACAATTTACCTCTAGATTTTGGAAAGGATTTTGTTCTGCGCTCCACATTAATGTTTGCTTGTCTTCTGCATACCATCCTCAGACCAACGGGCAGACCGAACGGACAAATCAAACCTTGGAGCAATATCTACGCTGTTACGTCAGTCATTTGCAGGACGATTGGCTGAAGCTACTTCCTCTAGCGGAATTTTCGTACAACAACTCCCAAAGCAGTTCCACGAAGGTAACACCTTTTTTTGCCAACCTGGGTTATCATCCAAGTATTTTGCCTAGGTCCCCGGTTACGATTTCGGTACCAGCGGTTGAAGACAGAGTGACGGCGTTGCAACGTAATCTTGAAGTTTTGAAGGACTCCCTGACCACAGCACAGGAGCGTTACAAGAAGTCGGCCGATAGATTCCGGAAACCAGCACCTATGTATAAGGTAGGAGACTCAGTTTGGTTGTCCACCAAGAATCTAAAATTGGGTGTTCCTTCGCAGAAACTGGGACAGAAATTCATCGGTCCATTCAAGATCACTGGGATTGTGAGCTCTGTTGCCTGTCGGTTGAAGCTACCACGGACTTTAAAGGTACACCCAGTATTTCATGTTTCCTTATTAAAACCAGTCTCTCCTAACACGTTTCAGGGACGTATCGTACCTCCCCCTCCACCAGTGTTGGTTGATGGCGAAGAACAATTCGTGGTACAGGATATTGTTAATTCGAGACTTCATAGAAACCGGCTTCAGTATCTAGTTAGATGGCAAGGTTACTCTCCTGAAAATGATTCTTGGGAACCAGTAAGTAACATCAATGCGCCTCTGAAGATTGCTCAGTTTCATCGGAGATACCCGGACAGGCCTGGTCCAGGACCGTCCGGAGGCCGTCTTTAGGGGGGGAGTAATGTCAGTATTCCAGGTTTTCTAGGTAACTTTGTCAATGATTTTGCCCTTTGTTAAAATGGAGTTTGCTGTTTTGTGTGCCCTACTTCCTGTTCGTTTGTTTAAAGCCTGGCTCAGGTGTTGGCTTCACTGCTGGAATATTCTGCTTCCGTTTCCCTGCAACCCAGCTGCTTTGTTCCTCACAGATCTTTTGTGTGTTTACTAGGAAAGTGCATAGCCTTATCTTCAGGTGTTTCTCAGCCACAGCAGTTTCTACCCATGGCTCTGGACATTCTCTGCATATGTAAGTTGCACAAAGTACTGTGTTATCACTAAACTGTTGACTTGGGAATTTAACCCTTGGTTCACTCCATCTGATAAGAACTGTGTTTCTGAACTGTTGCTGTTTAACCCTTTGTGCATTACCTCTGGTGAGAGCTGTTGGAACTGTTACTGGAACCTTACTGACATATGAACTTGTTGTTGGACTTCACTGAATTAAGCCACAACTGAGATTAACTTGTTCCTGGACTTCCCTGTGTTTTCTTCATACCTGGATCTGACTCTTCACACACCAGCAGTGTGTAAATCCAGCCACGTTATCTGTGCATCAGACTTACCTTGTGGTCACATTTGTGTGAGGACTCCGTCGTAAGAACTTTACCACCCTCGCTATAGAGGTTCAAAGACTTATATATCCGGATTCATATAACTGGACTTGTGTATATATATATATGGACTCATTGCATGTCACTACGGGTTGTTTGAATATTGTTTTTGGGTGTTTTGCTGTTTCACAAATACATTATTTGCATTCAAAGAAACCCGTCTCTGATTGTTCATTGCCCCACGCTATCAGAATCCTCGAGTTCCTACAATAGTATTACAGCCCCTGATGTGACTAAACAGTAGAAATCCGCACAAGTGACCCCATTTTGGAAACTAGACCCCCCAAGGAAGTTATATAGATGTGTGGTGAGCACTTTGGACCCCAAGTGCTTCACAGAAGTTTATAGCGCAGAGCAGTGAAAATAAAAAATAATTTGTTTTCCTCAAAAAATGATATTTAGCCTGCAATTTATTATTGTCACAAGGGTAAGAGGGGAAATTAGACCCCCAAAGTTGTTGTGCAATATTTCCTGAGCACGATGATACCCCATATGTAGGGGTAAACCACTGTTTTGGCACACTTCGGGGCTTGGAAAGGAGGGATCACCGTTTGACTTTTTGAACGCAAAATTGGCTGGAATCAATTGTGGCATCATGTCGCATTTGGAGACCCCCTGATGTACCTAAACCATGGAAACCCCTCAATTCTAACTCCAACCCTAACCCCAACACACCCCTAACCACAACCCTAACCCCAACACACACCTAATCCCAACCCTAACCATAACCCTAACCTCAACACACCCCTAATCCCAACCTTAACCATAACCCTAACCACAAGCCTAACCCTAATCCCAACCCTAACCCCAACACACCCCTAACCCTAATCTTAACCCTAATTCCAACCCTAACCCTAATTCCATCCCTAACCCTAATTCCAACCCTAACCCTAATTCCAACCCTAGCCCTAATTCCAACCCTAATCATAATACCAACCCTAACCCTAATACCAACTCTAACCCTAATTCAAACCCTAATTCTAACCCTAATCCTAACCCTAATGGAAAAATACAAATAAAAATATTTTCTTTATTTTGTTATAGTTCCCTACCTATGGGGGTGTTAAAGGGTTTTTTTTTTTTACAATTTTTTTATTTTGATCACTGTGATAGGGTCTATCACAGTGATCAAAATGTACCTGGAAAGAATTAATTAATCTGCCGGCCGGCAGATTTGGCGTGCGCACTGCGCATGCGCCCGCAATTTTGGAAGATGGCGGCGACCATGGAACGGGCACGAGGGACACCGGGAGTGACACTGGGACTCTGGAGGTACCGGGGGGATCGGAAGGCAGGGGAAGGATCGGAAGGCAAGCTGGAGCGGAAATAAGAGGAGGGGAAGCAGATGCTGATGGCGGCGGCAGATCGCCGCCGTCAGTCAGTGGTGGGGGCAGATCGCCCTCGTCAGTCGGTGTTGGGGGGTCAGATTAGTGTCTCCAGCCATGGCCGATGATATTGCAGCATCGGCCATGGCTGGATTGTAATATTTCACCAAGTTTGAAATATTACAATCTCTCTGATTGGCTGCTTCACTTTCAACAGCCAATCAAAGTGATCGTAGCCACGGGGGGGGCAAAGCCTCCCCCCTAGGGTGAAGCACAAAGCCTCCTGTGCCTGTGAGTCGGGTGACCTTTCAGTGACCCCGGTCACCTGACCCTGCAGGAACGCGATCTCCCCATGACGCCACATAGCCGTCACAGGTCGAATTGGCACCAACTTTCATGACGCCTACGTGGCGTCACAAGTCGGGAAGGGGTTAAATAGGAGGATGAGTGGAATACAGCTTTCAATTCACAAGAGGGGCACTATGAGAACCTTGTGATGCCATTTGAGTTGACGAATGTTCCCGCTGTTTTTCAGCACTTTGTAAATGACATCTTTAATCACCTGAATCATAGAATCATAGAATCATAGAATGGTAGAGTTGGAAGGGACCTCCTGGGTCATCTGGTCCAACCCCCTGCTCAAAGCAGGATTCTCTAAATCATCCCAGACAGATGTCTATCCAGCCTCTGTTTGAAGACTTCCATTGAAGGAGAACTCACCACCTCTTGTGGCAGCCTGTTCCACTCATTGATCACCCTAACTGTCAAAAAGTTTTTTCTAATATCTAATCTGTGTCTCCTCCCATTCAGTTTCATCCCATTGCTTCTAGTCTTTCCTTGTGCAAATGAGAATAAAGATGATCCTTCTACAATGTGACAGCCCTTGAGATATTTGTAGACAGCTATTAAGTCTCCTCTCAGTCTTCTTTTTTGCAAGCTAAACATTCCCAAATCCTGCAACCGTTCCTCATAGGACATGGTTTGCAGACCGGTCACCATTCTGGTGGCTCTTCTCTGAACTTGCTCCAGTTTGTTGATGTCTTTTTTAAAATGTGGTGCCCAAAACTGGACACAGTATTCCAGATGAGGTCTGACCAGAGGAGTAGAGGGCAATAATGACCTCACGTGATCTAGACTGTATGCTTCTGTTGATACATCCTAGAATTGCATTTGCCTTTTTTGCTGCTGCATCACACTGTTGACTCATGTTAAGTCTGTGATCAATTAGTATACCCAAGTCTTTCTCACATGTGCTGTTACTTAGCCCTATTCCTCCCATTTTGTATATGCTTTTTTCATTTTTATTGCCCAGATGTAGTACTTTGCATTTTTCCCTGTTAAAATCCATTCTGTTAATTGCTGCCCACTGCTCCAGTTTATGTATATCTTTTTGAATCCTCTCTCTCTCTTCTCTAGTATTAGCTACCCCTCCTAGCTTTGTGTCATCAGCAAATTTGATCAGTTTACCCTCAATTCCTTCATCTAAATCATTGATAAAGATGTTGAACAATACAGGGCCCAAAACAGAGCCTTGTGGTACCCCACTTGAGACATTCTTCCAACTGGATGTGCAGCCATTTACAACCACTCTTTGGGTCCGATCACTAAGCCAGTTATGAATCCACCTAACAGTTGCCTTGTCCATTCCATACTTAGTCATTTTTTCAATAAGGATTGTGTGAGATACTTTGTCAAATGCTTTGCTGAAGTCAAGATATACTATATCTACAGCATTTCCCTGATCCACCCAGTCAGTGATTCTGTCATAGAAGGAAATTAAGTTAGTCTGACATGACTTATTAGTTACAAACCCATGCTGACTCTGTTTAATCACTTCATTCTTATCCAGGTACTTGCATACATGTTCTTTAATAATTTGTTCAAAGATCTTTCCTGGTATAGAAGTCAGACTCACCGGCCTGTAGTTCCCTGGGTCCACCTTCTTCCCTTTTTGAAGATAGGAACAACATTTGCTCTTCTCCAGTCTTCTGGGACTTCTCCTGTTCTCCAAGAATTTTCAAAGATTATGGACAGTGGTTCAAGAATTTCTTCTGCTATCTCCTTCAGTACCCTGGGGTGTAATTCATCTGGACCTGGAGACTTGAATTCATTTAGGTTAGCTAAGTGTTTCCTCACTGTCTTTCTGTTTATAGATATCCTGGATTCTTCTATTCCTTTAATAGGACAGTGAAGATCAGTTGATGTTACATTTCCTTTCTGAGAGAAAACAGATGCAAAATAGGAATTTAAAAGTTCAGCCTTCTCAACATCCTGACTTACCATTTCATCATTTTCATCCTGTAAAAATCCTATAGCATCTTTGACTTTTCTTTTACTTTTGACGTATCCCCAAAATCCTTTTTTGTTGCTTTTGACGTCACTTGCAAGCCTTAATTCATTGTCAGCTTTAGATAATCTGATTTGTGCCCTGCAGGTTCTGCAGACGGCATTATATTCTTCTTTAGATATGCCTCCCTCTTTCCATTTGATAAACATTTCTTTCTTCCTTTTTAGCATGTGTTTAAGTTCTATGTTCATCCATCCTGGTTTCCTTAAATGCTTCCCATTCTTCCTCTCTTTTCGGAATTGTTAACGATTGTGCTTTGAGAATCTCATTTTTCAAGATTTTCCATCCTTCCTGGACATTTTTGTCCTTAAGGATATCCAGCCATTGGATCCCTCCAATTCTCTTTCTGAGTTCCTTAAAATCTGCCTTTCTGAAATCTAACCTTGACGTCTGAGTCTTCACAGGTCTTCCTCTCTTGTTATCCAAAATTCTAAAATAGCATGGTCACTACCTCCTAGGGTCCCAGCCACTCTTACCTCCTCCACCATTTCCTCCCTGTTTATGAGGATTAGATCCAAGGTAGCAGATCCCCTTGTTTTCTCCATTACCTTTTGGAAGATAAAGTTGTCAGCAAGAGAGGATAAGAATTTCCTGGACCTGTTAGTTTTGCCTGAGAGAGATTCCCAACAAATGTCTGGATAGTTGAAATCTCCCATGACCACTATGTCATATTTTTTGGAGAACTTGGCCATTTGATGCATAAAGAGTTCATCCATATCTTCAGCTTGCACAGGCGGCCTGTAGTAAATGCCTACAATGGTGTCCTTACCATTGTTCTTGCAAAGTGAATAATCATGTGCACAGCCGTTATAGGAGTATCTGAGTAGGTTCCCACACCATATAAATATAGCAAATAAACTCAGAACTCAACTTCAGTAGAGTGATGATTTTTAATCGTGTCCACAGTAATAACAGAAACGTTTCGGTCCTGAACTTGGACCTTCATCAGTCACTGTGTGGTTATAGAAAAAGTAAAATAAAGTAAAATAAAAGGATTTTACAAAAGGGAAACAAAGTATGTACAACAATAGTAATAAATCTTGGTCAAACGAAAATAACAGTTCATGAGTATGCTGTAATTCAGGAGCATAACTAGATCAAAAATTGAGGACGGATGTGATGCGAGAGTAATAGGTAATAAAACATACCATGGACTACTGTGAGTAGGTGGACCCAGCAAAAGAGGGGCTATGCCCGGAATATCTGTATAATGATATAATAGGCATAGTGAGACAATGTGGCTAAGTAAAAGGATCAGTGATAAGTGAGAGATAAACCTACCAGGTTTAAATTCTGTTCGATATAGGTGATCAAATATGGCAGCGGTTACCTGGAGAAAAGCATGTGGAATATGAGCAGAGTGCGGTACTGAGCGGTATTCCATGAAGGATATACTGGATAGCGAGTAACTAACCTGGGGGGTCCCGGTGGAGCAAAAATGTGCCTGAGGTGGACGCGGTATCCGCCGCTAGTCCGTGCATGTAGTGAATGCAATTGTGCAGGCTAAATAAAGGGAAGAGGCGGGACTATGTAGCTATGGTACCTATCAGGCGGCTCCAGCTCAGAACAGGAAGTGACGTGGCAGGAAGTGAATGGCCGTGCGTGTCACTGTCAGGTGATTTATTCCAGTGGATAGCCAGCATTCTCCTAGGTCTTAAAGAGCGGTGCTGTGAGAGGAGGCATTTTGTAAAGTAGAAACAGGTAGTGCGGATATCAAAGTAAGGTGTCCGGCATGTGAGGAAACATGTTCAAAAGGCTAGTATAGGCGGCAGAAAGGAAATATTTGTTAGTCCTTATATTATTAAGGCGGTATTATATCATAGCAGAAAAAAGATTCATACATAAGTTATGTTCTGTATATGTAGGTATCGTCATGATGGTTTTATCCCAAACCATTCAACAGGGACATAAAAATAGCATAGATAGTAGAAATATAGTAACCACTTGAACACTTAGTACATTTACTTAATTATGATGTCACACATTTTTAACCTATGGGTGAGAAACAGATATGGAGTCAATGGACAGCGGTTCTAAATACAAAGTTGAGATATATAAGAGCTTATATACACACAGCAGAGGTATAAGTTGATAAACAGCCACAATTGGTATGAAGGGAATACAGATATTGTATGTGACAAGTAGGTTACGTAAAAGATAATAGATCATAATCCCTATTTAGTCCTTTAGGAGATAAGGTATCCAGGGTGTGTATCCAGTAGGCCTCATGGCGTTTTAATTGTCGTATACGGTCACCACCTCTCCTTGGTTGTGGTACTTGTTCCAGGACCTGGAACCTCAGTTGAGCTATGGTATGACCCTGGGTTAAGAAATGATGTGGTATAGGGAGAAGTGTATTCTTACACCTGATTGTGGACTTGTGTTTGGATATACGGTCCTTAAGGGTTGGGTTGTCTCCCCCACATACAATAATCCACAGGGACATTTAATGACATAGATGACAAAAGGAGTGTCGCATGTGAAAAAACCTCTAACTTTGTATGCTTTGCCTGTGTGGGGGTGATGAATAATTTCACCCTTTAGTACGTTACTGCATTGTGTGCAGTTTAAGCAAGGAAAAGTGCCCAATTTGGGTCTTTTGAGGAATCTCTGTGTTCCCTTAGGTTTAGTTGGGCCCAAATCCGCTCTAATTAAAGTGTCCTTGAGATTGGGTGGACGGCGAACAATACAATATCTGTATTCCCTTCATACCAATTGTGGCTGTTTAAAAATGTGTGACATCATAATTAAGTAAATGTACTAAGTGTTCAAGTGGTTACTATATTTCTACTATCTATGCTATTTTTATGTCCCTGTTGAATGGTTTGGGATAAAACCATCATGACGATACCTACATATACAGAACATAACTTATGTATGAATCTTTTTTCTGCTATGATATAATACCGCCTTAATAATATAAGGACTAACAAATATTTCCTTTCTGCCGCCTATACTAGCCTTTTGAACATGTTTCCTCACATGCCGGACACCTTACTTTGATATCCGCACTACCTGTTTCTACTTTACAAAATGCCTCCTCTCACAGCACCGCTCTTTAAGACCTAGGAGAATGCTGGCTATCCACTGGAATAAATCACCTGACAGTGACACGCACGGCCATTCACTTCCTGCCACGTCACTTCCTGTTCTGAGCTGGAGCCGCCTGATAGGTACCATAGCTACATAGTCCCGCCTCTTCCCTTTATTTAGCCTGCACAATTGCATTCACTACATGCACGGACTAGCGGCGGATACCGCGTCCACCTCAGGCACATTTTTGCTCCACCGGGACCCCCCAGGTTAGTTACTCGCTATCCAGTATATCCTTCATGGAATACCGCTCAGTACCGCACTCTGCTCATATTCCACATGCTTTTCTCCAGGTAACCGCTGCCATATTTGATCACCTATATCGAACAGAATTTAAACCTGGTAGGTTTATCTCTCACTTATCACTGATCCTTTTACTTAGCCACATTGTCTCACTATGCCTATTATATCATTATACAGATATTCCGGGCATAGCCCCTCTTTTTGCTGGGTCCACCTACTCACAGTAGTCCATGGTATGTTTTATTACCTATTACTCTCGCATCACATCCGTCCTCAATTTTTGATCTAGTTATGCTCCTGAATTACAGCATACTCATGAACTGTTATTTTCGTTTGACCAAGATTTATTACTATTGTTGTACATACTTTGTTTCCCTTTTGTAAAATCCTTTTATTTTACTTTATTTTACTTTTTCTATAACCACACAGTGACTGATGAAGGTCCAAGTTCAGGACCGAAACGTTTCTGTTATTACTGTGGACACGATTAAAAATCATCACTCTACTGAAGTTGAGTTCTGAGTTTATTTGCTATACTTACCATTGTTCTGTCCTTGTATTCTTACCCAAACAGTTTCCACAGAACTCCCAGTCTCTGAAGCGTCAATCTCTGTGCAGATATACGCTTTTCTAACATACAATGCAACACCTCCTCCTCGTTTATCAAGTCTGTTTCTTGCAAATAAGTTGTAACCTTCTAGCCTTGTATTCCAATCATGTGTATCGTCCCACCAAGTCTCAGTGATTCCAATGACATCATATTTCTTCTCCTGCGTTAGTAGCTCCAGTTCTCCTTGTTTGTTGCCCATGCTTTGTGCATTCGTATAGAAACACTTTAGTTTGTGATTGGTTTCTCTTTCTTCAATATTTTTATTATGTAGATTTTTTTGTCTTTGTTCTTCCCCTTCACTTCTAATAGCAGAGTTCTCAATAGCATTTGTCAGGTGTATGGCTTTTGCTGGCGTTTTGCTTCCCTTCCCACATTGTTCTAGTTTAAAGCTCTCCTGATGAGTGTAGCAAGGCGACTTCCAAATACATGTTTTCCAGTCTTCGTAAGGTGCACCCCATCTCTAGCAAGTAGTCCATCGTATAGGTAATTCACTCCGTGATCCAGAAATCCAAATCCTTGCTGACGGCACCATCGACGTAGCCAGTTGTTCACCTGCAGAATCTTATTCCACCTCCTTGTTCCATGGCCATCCACTGGGAGGATGGAAGAGAAGACCACCTGCGCTCCCAGTTCTTTCACTTTCTTACCTAAGTTTTCAAAGTCACTGCAGATGGTTTCCAGGTCACTTCTTGTGGTGTCATTTGTCCCACATGTATTAGCAGGAATGGGTAGTCATCTTTAGGTCGGAAGAGTCCTGATATCCTGTCAGACACATCTTTAATTTTTGCACCTGGAAGACAGCACATTTCTCTTGAGGTTATATCTGGTCTGCAGATAGCAGCCTCTGTTCCTCTCAACAGGGAATCCCCCATGACAACAACTCTCCGTTTCTTCTTCACAACATTTTTCTTTCTCCATTCAGGAGGACTCTGAGGGCGTACAAGGTTGTTTGTGGGCAGAGTCTTATCTTGATGTATTTCTTCATCGTTCTCCTGTGTAAGAGCCTGGTACTGGTTTCTGAGCAGAATTGGTGCTGACTGCCTCCTGATCCTCCTGCTTCTTTGGGTCACATGCTTCCATTCCTCTGTTAATTCAGTTGCACTTCGAATTTCTTCTCTTTCTGTACCATGAAGAGATAATTCCTGGTAGGTAGATTTGTTGTAATCTATCTTGATGAGATTTTAATTTATTCACCTGACCTTGAGTCACATTAGGTACATATCAGGCAGGTCTTACAGATCCTCAGAGACAATAAATTATTTGTCAAACCAGAGAAATATATGTTCTCGGTTGAGAAGATCCCTTTTCTAGAATATGTGTTATCGTCCACCGGTTTTCGCATGGATCTGGCGAAAGTCCAGCCGGTGCTGGATTGGGATCATCCTGAGGATTTGAAGGCGTTACAAAGGTTTTTGGGTTTCACCAACTACTACCATAAGTTCATTAAAAACTTTTCAGTAGTGGCCAAACCTCTGATCCATATGACCAGGAAAGGGACAGACTTTTCCAAGTGGTCCAGGGAGGCATTCGATACCTTGAAGGAGTGTTTTGCATCTGCGCCAATGCTATATTGTCGCAGGGTGCGTCTCCTGGTAAATGACGTCCATGGGCATACTTTTCTAAAAAACTGTCATCTGCGTTGAGAAATTATGACATCGGTAAAAGCAAACTCTTGGCAATCAAGTGGGCCTTTGAAGATTGGAGTCATTTTGTGGAGGGGCAGTTCATCCGGTTATGGTAATCACGGATCATAAGAATCTCATAAGAAGATGGGCATTCTTCTTCACCAGGTTCAACTTTTTTTGTTACATATACAGTACAGACCAAAAGTTTGGACACACCTTCTTATTCAAAGATTTTTCTGTATTTTCATGATTATGAAAATTGTACATTCACACTGAAGGCATCAAAACTATGAATTAACACATGTGGAATTATATACTTAACAAAAAAGTGTGAAACAACTGAAAATATGTCTTATATTCTAAGTTCTTCAAAGTAGCCACCTTTTGCTTTGATGACTGCTTTGCACACTCTTGGCATTCTCTTGATGAGCTTCAAGAGGTAGTCACTGGAAATGGTCTTTCAACAATCTTGAAGGAGTTCTCAGAGATGCTTAGCCCTTGTTGGACCTTTTGCCTTCACTCTACAGTCCAACTCACCCCAAACCATCTTGGTTGGGTTCAGGTCTGGTGACTGTGGAGGCCAGGTCATCTGGCGTAGCACCCCATCACTCTCCTTCTTGGTCAAATAGCCCTTACACAGCCTGGAGGTGTGTTTGGGGTCATTGTCCTGTTGAAAAATAAATGATGGTCCAACTAAACACAAATCAGATGGAATAGCATGCCGCTGCAAGATGCTGTGGTAGCCATGCTGGTTCAGTATGCTTTCAATTTTGAATAAGTCCCCAACAGTGTCACCAGCAAAGCCCCCCACACCATCACACCTCCTCCTCCATGCTTGACGGTGGGAACCAGGCATGTAGAGTCCATCCGTTCACCTTTTCTGCGTCGCACAAAGACACGGTGGTTGGAACCAAAGATCTCAAATTTGGACTCATCAGACCAAAGCACAGATTTCCACTGGTCTAATGTCCATTCCTTGTGTTCTTTAGCCCAAACAAGTCTCTTCAGCTTGTTGCCTGTCCTTAGCAGTGGTTTCCTAGCAGCTATTTTACCATGAAGGCCTGCTGCACAGTCTCCTCTTAACAGGAGAGTGTGAGCGAGCTGAGTGTGAGCGGTGCGCAAGTGCGAACGGTGGTAAGTGTGACTTGAGATTCAGTGAAGAAGTATTTGAAAAACCTTTAATCAAATACCTGTGTGAATTGGTGTGAGTGGCTGAATTGTGGATTGCTGAGTGCCTTTCTACCTGTTCTATCTTTTGGGGCTTTTTTTAACCTATTTTTTCTCTCTAAAGGATTAATCTCTCATTTTACTATCTGTGTGTTTAAAGGTTTAAAGGTTAACTATATTGCATTTAAATCTTGGTGTAGCTATATTCACAAGGGGTTAATTAAGGGTGGGGTTCATAATTAAGGGTTTATAAGGGCCAGCTGGTTGGGGCTCAAGTCTTTTTGGAAGTGCATTTGAGCAGCAGGGTGATTTGCTGCTGAAGGAGAAAAAAAAAAAAATCTCTCTTTAAATCTTCTGCTTCAGCGAGTGTGAGCGAGCTGAGTGTGACCGGTGTGCAAGTGCGAACGGTGGTAAGTGTGACTTGAGATTCAGTGACTTTGGATTCAGGGAGTTTCCAAGGGAGGAATTACTGAATTGCTGTTATATTTTATTAATACTTTTTATTTATTTTTACTTATCTTTGCTGTCTGGTGAAATCCCCATTAGATATGTGCTCCACTATTGCCAATGCCATCCAGTGTACATCTTGCCACATGTATGCAGTCCTTGAACAGTCGGTCGAGGGTGCATACTGCTGCGTGAGATGTGAGCACGTTGTGCATTTGGAAGCCCAAATCTTGGATCTAAATGTGCAGCTGGCAACACTGAGATCCATAGACAATATGGAAAGGAGTCTTCTGCTCACTGAGCAGACGCTCAATGGGATAGATGAGGGGGGGGATGCTAGGGTGGAGCTGCAGGACCCTGAAGTAGGAAGCTGGGTGACAGTTAGAAAGCGGGGTAGAGGGAAGAGCGCCAGGGAGACTAGTCCTGATCTGGCACACCCCAATAAGTTTGCAAAGTTGGCAGATGAGGGGTTGTCAGTACAGGGGTAGCACTGCTGCAGCCAGGCATGTCCTCTGAAAGCCGGGGGAGTGTCTGCTCCAGTAAGGGGGGAATTAGGAGAGCAGGGCAGGCCAGACAGGTGCTGGTAGTGGGGGACTCAATTATTAGGGGAACAGATAGGGCAATCTGTCACAAAGACAGGGATCGTCGAACAGTGTGCTGCCTACCTGGCGCTCGAGTCCGACACATCGCTGATCGGGTTGACAGATTACTGGGAGGGGCTGGTGAGGACCCAGCGGTCATGGTGCACATTGGCACAAATGACAAAGTTAGAGGTAGGTGTAAGGTCCTTAAAGATGATTTCAGGGAATTAGGCTGCAAGCTTAAAGCAAGGACCTCCAACGTGGTATTTTCTGAAATACTGCCTGTACCACGTGCCACACCAGAGAGGTAACGGGAGATTAGGGAGGTTAATAAGTGGCTCAAGAATTGGTGTAGGAAGGAGGGGTTTGGGTTCCTGGAGAACTGGGCCGACTTCTCAGTTGGCTACAGGTTCTATGCTAGGGACGGGCTGCACCTCAATGGGGAGGGTGCAGCTGTGCTGGGGGAGAAAATGGCTAGAAGGTTGGAGGAGTCTTTAAACTAGGGACTGGGGGGGAGGGTATTCATTTTATAGGAGGGAAGGCAGTACAGATAGAGACCTGGGCACAAATAATGAAATTGGGGGTGGGGGTGGCATGGGGGGTGGGGTTAGAACAGTTAATAATTTAAGAAAGAATAGAGGTTCAGAGAGATACATAAAGTGCATGTATACTAATGCTAGAAGCCTCACCAACAAAATGGCGGAATTAGAATTAATTTTGTTGGAACATAATTATGACATGGTGGGGATATCTGAGACTTGGCTGGATGAGAGCCACGACTGGGCTGTTAATTTACAGGGCTATAGTCTGTTTAGAAATTACCGTAAAAA
Organism: Oophaga sylvatica; assembly: GCA_033576555.1. Classification (NCBI taxonomy): domain Eukaryota; kingdom Metazoa; phylum Chordata; class Amphibia; order Anura; family Dendrobatidae; genus Oophaga; species Oophaga sylvatica. The sequence continues at coordinate 509,975,457 of JARQOD010000002.1, read as the reverse complement.
TAAGCGAGGTGGGGGTGTGTGTTTATATGTAAAATCATCCTTAAAACCCATCCTGCGTGATATCTGTGAATCTAATGAAGATGTAGAGTCTCTGTGGGTGGAGATTAGGGGAGGGGGGAAAAATAATAAATTACTGATAGGGGTTTGTTATAAGTCTCCTAAAATAATGGAAGCAACAGAGAATATCCTCGTAAAGCAAATAGATAAAGCAGCAACTCAAGGAGAAGTCATTATTATGGGGGACTTCAACTACCCTGAAATACATTGGGGAACAGAAACCTGCAGTTCCAGCAAAGGTAATAAGTTTTTGGCAACTATGAATGACAATTACCTTTCACAACTAGTTCAGGACCCAACAAGAGGGGGGGCACTGCTAGACCTAATATTATCCAACAGGCCAGACCGCATATCAAATATAAGGGTTGGGGGTCACTTGGGTAATAGTGATCACAAAATAATAAGCTTTCATGTATCCTTTAATAAGATGTGTAGTCGAGGGGTTACAAGGACACTAAACTTCAGGAAGGCAAATTTCCAACGGAGTAGAGATGATCTTGGTGCAATAAACTGGGACGATATCCTGAGACATAAAAATACACAAAGAAAATGGGAGACGTTTATTAGTATCCTGAATAGGACCTGTGCACAGTATATACCCTATGGGAATAAACATGCTAGAATTAGGAGGAAACCACTATGGCTAAATAGAGCTGTAAGGGGCGCAATAAGGGACAAAAAGAAAGCGTTTAGGGAATTAAAGCAAGTAGGTAGTGATGAGGCATTAAATAAATACAGAAGACTGAATAAATTCTGTAAAAAGCAAATCAAGACAGCAAAGATTGAGGCAGAGAGACTCATTGCCAGAGAAAGTAAAAATAATCCCAAAATATTCTTTAACTACATAAATGGCAAGAAACTAAAAAATGATAGTGTTGGTCCCCTTAAAAATAGTCTGGGTGAAATGGTGGATGAGGATGAGGAAAAAGCCAATATGCTAAATGACTTTTTTTCAACTGTATTTACACAAGAAAATCCCATGACAGATAACATGATCAGAGATAAAAAAAATTTCTCCATTAAATGTCACCTGCTTAACCCAGCAGGAAGTACGGCGGCTTCTAAATAAATCACTAAAGTTGACAAATCCCCGGGCCCGGATGGGATACACCCCCGAGTACTGCAGGAATTAAGTACAGTTATAGATAGACCATTATTTTTAATCTTTAAAGATTCCATAATAACTGGGTCTGTACCACAGGACTGGCGTATAGCAAATGTGGTGCCAATATTCTAAAAGGGGCAAAAACTGAACCTGGAAATTATAGGCCAGTGAGCTTAACATCTACTGTGGGTAAAATCCTGGAGCGTTTTTTAAGGGATACTATATTGGAGTATCTGAAGCTGAATAACCTCATGACACAGTATCAGCATGGGTTTACGAGGGACCGTTCTTGTCAGACTAATCTGATAAGCTTTTATGAAGGGGTAAGTTCAGGACTGGACCAAGGGAATGCAGTGGACGTAGTGTACATGGACTTCTAAAAAGCTTTTGATACAGTGCCACACAAAAGGTTGATACATAAAATGAGAACAATGGGGATAGGGGAAAATATGTGTAAGTGGGTTAAGAACTGGCTCATGGATAGAAAACAAAGGGTGGTTATTAATGGAGTACACTCGGACTGGGTCACGGTTAGCAGTGGGGTACCACAGGGGTCAGTATTGGGGCCGCTTCTCTTTAACATATTTATTAATGACCTTGTAGGGGGCATACAGAGTAGTATTTCAATATTTGCAGATGACACTAAACTCTGCAGGGTAATAAATACAGAGGAGGATAATTTTATATTACAGGATGATTTATGTAAACTAGAAGCTTGGGCTGATAAATGGCAAATGAGCTTTAATGGGGATAAATGTAAGGTCATGCACTTGGGTAGAACAAATAAGATGTATAATTATGTGCTTAATTGTAGAACACTGGGCAAAACTGTCACTGAAAAAGACCTGGGTGTATGGGTGGACGACAAACTCACATTTAGTGGCCAATGTCAGGCAGCTGCTGCCAAGGCAAATAAAATAATGGGATGCATTAAAAGAGGCATAGATGCTCATGAGGAGAACATAATTTTACCTCTATATAAGTCACTGGTGCGACCACACTTAGAATACTGTGTGCAGTTCTGGTCTCCGGTGTATAAGAAAGACATAGCTGAACTGGAGCGGGTGCAGAGAAGAGCGACCAAGGTTATTAGAGAACTGGGGGGTCTGCAATACCAAGACAGGTTATTACACTTGGGGTTATTTAGTTTGGAAAAACGAAGGCTTAGGGGTGATCTTATTACAATGTATAAATATATAAGGGGACAGTACAAAGACCTTTCTAATGATCTTTTTATTCTTAGACCTGTGACGGGGACAAGGGGGCATCCTCTACGTCTGGAGGAAAGAAGGTTTAGCCATAATCACAGACGCAGATTCTTTACTGTAAGAGCAGTGAGACTATGGAACTCTCTGCCGTCTAATGATGTAATGAGTTATTCCTTACTAAAATTTAAGAAGGGACTGGATGCCTTTCTTGAAAAGTATAATATTACAGGCTATATTCACTAGTTTCCTAGATATAGCGTTGATCCAGGGAGCTAGTCTGATTGCCGTATTGTGGAGTCGGGAAGGAATTTTTTTCCCCAATGTGAAGCTTACTGTTTGCCACTTGGGTTTTTTTTGCCTTCCTCTGGATCAACATGTTAGGGCAGGTTAGGATAGGATATGGGTTGAACTAGATGGACTTAAAGTCTTCCTTCAACCTTAATAACTATGTTACTATGTTAGTTGTTGTAGAGATGTGTCTGCTGCTAGAACTCTGTGTGGCATCGACCTGGCCTCTAATCTGAGCTGCTGTAAACCTGCGATTTCTTATCCTCAGAAGCAGAGGTGACTCTTGTCTTCCTTTCCTGGGGCGGTCCTCATGTGAGCCAGTTTCTTTGTAGCGCTTGATGATGTTTCCAAACTTTTGGTCTGTACTGTAGGCTGGAGAATAAGAACATTAAGGCAGATGCCTTATCTGATTGTTTTCCTGGGGGTGGAGATAATTGTGAACCGGTTCCTATACTACATTAGGGGGTGGTTATTGCTTCTATATGCCTCAATCTTGAAAAAGAGGTTGTTGACGCTCAGGGGGATGCCCCTGCTGCATGTCTATTATTTAAACTGTGCCTGTGAATTTCCATCTGAGTGAGCATCATGATTTGGTTTTGGCTGGACATCCCTGTAATAAAGCGACCACAGATCTTCTTACTCAGCGTTTTTGGTCAGGGGTACATCAGGATGTCTGGGAGAATGTGGCCGCCTGCAGTGTCTGTGTGCTCTCTAAAACCTCTCATACTCGTCGACCTTGGCACAAATTTTCATCAGTGAGATAGTAAAATTACATGGGATACCTACCGATATTGTGTCTGACCTGGGGGTGCAGTTTGTTTCCAAATTTTGGAGGGCATTTTGTACTCCTTTTGGGATCCACCAAGTAGTTATTAATAATTTGAGGAAGATGGTATCCAAATATTAGTGTGGCTGATCTGTGATATTTGGTGGGTCCGTACCTGTGTGTTGGTGACTTGGTCTGGTTGCCTTCAAAGAACATTATGTTGAAGGTTCCCTCTTGGAAACTGGGTGTTAGGTTCGTCTGTCCTTATAAGATTGTGTCCGTTGTCAATCCCGTAGCATTCCGCCTTGCTTTGCTGCTCATGTTTAGGATTCATAATGTGTTTCATCGATCTCTGCTCAAAAAATAAGTTGCATCCTCTGTACAATCACCTTTACCACCATCTCCAGTCAATGTGTAAGAAAATGTTGGAGTTTCAAATAGCCAAGATCGTTGATTCTTGCTTAGTTCGTTGGTCACTTCAGTATCTTGTACACTGGAAGGTATATGGTCCTGAAGAGAGGATGTGGTATCAGCATCTGACGTTCATACGGCAAGACTTTCTGGTCTTTTCACATGGCACACCCTGATAAACCTGGTTCTGAGGTTCTGGAGGTCCCTTGTAGAAGGGGGGGTATGGTCTCGGGTTTACCGACAGAGAGGAGCCAGAAGACAGCAGTGTCTGATTTTTCCTACTCCTTCACTGATTGTAAGCACTTCACCTTCTATTAAATGGTGTAAAGTTCTTTTGACAGTGCAGGGGTTAATCTGCTCTGTTGAGAGCTCCTAGAGCATTTAGGCTCTCAGCTGTGCACTGTTAGCCACTCCCATCTCCTATATAAACTAGGCCCTGGCTAGCACTCTCCTGGAAAGTGTTCAGCTTCATGAATCAATGCTTCCATTCAGTGACAGTAAGCAGAGGAAGACATGCGGGCTGGATCTCATGTATACATAAGGCCTACATTAGCATTTCTTTCCTGCATCTGCTTGGGGGCATGTGTGTCTTTGATCCTCTCTTCAAGGGGTATCCCCAATACACAACCCTGCACACAGGCTGGAGACTGGGCTTCTGGAAAATTCTTCAGCAAATGTTTAAGGGTGTGAACACGTCTGCTCATCCAGGGGGATGATCATAGGAGAGGGTGAACAATAAGCCACACGTTTAGTGAGTGAGTTGGTGCGGTGACTTAGATGGGAGAGTATCTGTTGCTGATGTCCTGGTGCCAATGTATGGATGGCCTATCGATATTGGAGATCGGTTGCTGGCTGGAGCTGGATACATGTGCTATAGTCGTGTTATCTGTCGTCTGAATTTGAGTCCTATCCTAAAGCCCCCGTCTCACATAGCAAGATCGCTAGCGAGATCGCTGCTGAGTCACAAGTTTTGTGATGCAACAGCGATCTCCCCAGCGATCTCGCTATGTGTGACACCCAACGACGACCAGCCCCCCTGCTGGGTATCGCTGGTCGTCGTTGAATGTCCTGGATATTTTTTTGATCGCTGGTCTCCCGCTGGCCAGCATGCATCGCTGCGTGTGACAGGTGGGAGACCAGCGATCAGCGAGCTGGAGCTGGTAACCAAGGTACACATCGGGTTTCTATGTGCCGCGCAGCGCCTGGAAACCCGATGTGTATGTTAGATACCAGCGCGCTGCTGCAGGGGAGCTGGTAACCAAGGTAAACAGCGGGTTTCTAAGCGCCAGACGGCGCATAGAAACCCGATGTGTACCTTGATTACCAGCTTCCTGCACCAGCGCACTGGTATCCAACGTACACTGCGGATAACTAAGCGACGTGCATCGCTTGTTACCCGCAGTGTCGCTGTCCTGATCGTTGCCTGAGCTGCCTGTTTGGCAGCTAACCAGCGATCATGTAGCGACACACCAGCGATCCTGACAAGTTCATATCGTTGTCAGGATCGCTGGTGAGTCGCTATGTGTGATGGGGCCCTAAGGACTGTTGCTGCTGGCTGAAGCTAGAGAGATGTGCTACTGTAGTGGTATCTGTCATCTGGAGGAGCGTCGACTGTGATTACAGACTGTACTGGTGGGAGATATCAAAGCTGTGGGCCAACCAAAAGTTGGAAGAAAGTGAAGTGTCGCCGAGTACGCGTGCAGTGGAACTACCGTTCCCGGGTTGGGATCTTGTGGACTGAGGATAATTTATTTTGGCCATCTACCCAGAGTTGTTGTGAGACCATGGACGTAAGGAATAAAAAAGTAATTGCATCATTAACCTGACTAGGTGATTATTGCAACCCACAGCCTCAGATCTTCACAGTACACAAATTAATTCATCTAATAAGTCAAATGGAGTTGAACAGTCCCACCAGAACACCAGAGGAGTTGAACTGAGGCTGTAGCACAATAATGCCATCCCTAATTTGGAGTTAGCCACTTGTCACTGGAGCGCCCGCCAGGGCAGTGGGGATACTCGATACCAGGCCGCTTCTAAAAGGGGCAGTGTCATGGCAGCAGTGACCCGGTCCGTGGCCCTGGGCGTCCAATAAAAGGGGTATTTACAAGGGAATAAAGTTTATAGTAAAGTGCTTGTGACGCCACCTGTGGTACTCGGCAATAAAGATGTTAGCCTACGCTGCAGATTCAGTCCTCTGGGACAGTTTTTGATGCAGCAGAGTTGGTTCAGCCCTCCACAGGCAGGGCTATGTCCCAGGGCAGGTGTAGTATGTTCAAGATAGTAATGATGTAGTGTTTGGCAAGGGATGTAGCAGTGCTGAGTGGGTGTTGCAGGAAGAACTTGAAAGGACACAGTCAAGTGCAGTTTCCAAAGCTTTACTCACAGTTCTGCAGGTAAAGTTTCCAGGGCACTGGCTATGATTCTATAGGAAAGACTAGAAGCAATGGGATGAAACTGAATGGGAGGAGACACAGATTAGATATTAGAAAAAACTTTTTGACAGTTAGGGTGATCAATGAGTGGAACAGGCTGCCACGAGAGGTGGTGAGTTCTCCTTCAATGGAAGTCTTCAAACAGAGGCTGGACAGACATCTGTCTGGGATGATTTAGTGAGTCCTGCTTTGAGCAAGGGGTTGGACCAGATGACCCAGGAGGACCCTTCCAACTCTACCATTCTATGATTCTATAGATGGTGCTGGAGATCTGATTGCCTGGAAACACTTTGAATTCCACCTTGCCAGGAGGATTTAGAGGCCTTCCTGCTGCGCTCTGTTCCTGGCCTCTGCTGCTTATAGCTAAGCTGCGGCCCTCTTCTCTGTGTTGTTTTTACAACCTGTATAGCAGGCAGAGTGAGCCTATCAAGGGTCCCGTCTCTTCTCACTGGCAACCCTGACTCTTGTGTTGCTGCTGTGCTGGCAGATATCAGTGTGAACAGAGAACTTGCAATTCTCTGTTCTCCAGATGCGACTGTCAGGCTTGGAGTCCCCAACTGGTCAACGACTCTGGCGTCCACTTTTATCAGAGCTCTGCTCTGGGTGAACTGTCGCATACAGCTCCTTTCCCATGAGCTTCTCTCCTCACATCCTCTCTCATCCCTGTTTACAGACAGACTCCCCTAACTCCTCCCCAAGCCAGAATGTTCGAAGGAAGCTCCCTGCAATCAGGTGTTAGCGCTCCCCCTTCTGGTCTGGAGTAGGAAAAGTGTTGTATGCTGTGTGTTACATGTCAAGCGGTTTCCTCTTTGTTTCCAGGCATGGCGTCACCCCCCTGTGAAGGAGACTACGCCACTGTGGCAATCGGACTCCTGGGGTGCAACACCACTAATAGTGCATTTTTATGGGTTCATTTACAAATCATATATTAGACCTTATTGATTATATTTCATATGTGTGCAATAAAAACAACAAAGTTTAAGATGCAACAAAAAGCAGTCCTGTAGATAACCCTCAAAATAATTTCCTCTGGTGGTCCAATGAACACCATGCCAACACTGCTGACAATATAATAGTGTTGCGTCTTATAAGCTCATTAAAAATATGAAAAGGGGAAACATCAGCAGATCCATTCTTGCTAGAGAATTGGATTTACCACCTATGAATAAACATTAGTGCTATAGAGTTTAAACCTGGTTATATCTCCATACTTATATTTAACCCCTTAACGACCGCCGATATGCCTTTTAACGGCGGTGGTTACGGGTACTTAAACCACAGTGCCGTTAATTCACGGCGCTGTGGTGAAAGTATATAACGCCCCCAGAGTCTGATTTTCTCCGGGGTCTCGGCTACCGGGGGTAGACGAGACCCCAGACAACATGATTCGGGTTGGTTTTTATTCACCCCGCTTTTGCGATTAACCAAATAACGGCGACCGCAAAAAAAAAGCCGCAATTTCACATTTAATTTCTCTCTCCTCTGATGTGATTGCACATCAGAGGGGAGAGAAATAGGTTCCCTGGGTCGCCCGATCTGTCCCGTGTACCTCCCGGGTCCCTCCGTCCTCCCATGGCTCTCGCAGCTCCCTGAGTCTTCTTCCTGGAAAGAAAATGGCGGGCGCATGCGCAGTGCACCCGCCGAATCTGCCGGCCGGCAGATTCATTCATTCAATGCAGGTAAATTTTGATCACTGTATTAAACGCTATCACAGTGATGCCCACAGAGGAGGGTGTTGCAGTAATCAAGGCGGGAGATGATGAGGGCATGCACAAGAGTTTTAGTAGATTGAGGGCTGAGGAAGGGACAGATTCTGGAAATGTTTTTAAGTTGGAGGCAACAGGAGGTGGCAAGAGTTTGGATGTGTGGTTTGAAAGACAGGGCAGAGTCGAGAGTTACTCCGAGGCAGCGGATATCAGGTGCGGGAGAGATCGTGATGCCATTTACCATAATAGATAGATCGGGTAGGGAAGATACGTGAGATGGAGGAAAGATGATGAGTTCGGTTTTGTCTACATTGAGTTTTAGGAAGCGAGAGGTGAAGAAGGAGGATATGGCTGATAGACACTCGGGGATTCTGGATAGCAGAGAGGTGACATCTGGGCCAGAGAGGTAGATCTGAGTATCGTCCGCATACAGGTGGTACTGGAAGCCATGGGACTTTATGAGTTCTCCTAGGCCAAGGGTGTAGACGGAGAAAAGTAGGGGCCCCAGGACAGAGCCTTGAGAGACTCCAACAAAGAGGGCGGGATGAGGAGGTAGAGTGGGAGTGGGAGACGCTAAATGTTCGGTCGGAAAGGTAAGTGGCAATCCAGGACAGGGCAAGATCTTTGATGCCATGGGAAGAAAGAATCTGTAGCAGTAGGCAGTGGTCGACTGTGTCAAAGGCAGAGGACAGGTCAAGGAGGAGGAGGATGGAGAACTGTTTTATAGCTTTGGCTGTAAGTCATTAGTAATTTTGGTCAGGGCAGTTTCAGTGGAGTGGTGGGTGTGGAAGCCAGATTGGAGGTTGTCAAGGAGAGAGTTAGATGAGAGGTGGGAGGAATGTTGAGCGTGGACATGCTGCTCAAGGAGTTTGGAAGCAAACGGGAGCAATGATATTGGGCGATAGCTGGTCATAGCAGTTGGGTCAAGGTTTGTTTTTTTGAGGATGGGTGTGATGGTGGCATGTTTGAAGGCAGAGGGAAAGGTACCAGAAGATAGCATAGGTTGAAGAGATGAGTTAGGGCTGGGATGATCATGTTAGTGAGGTTGGGGAGCGGTGGGAAGGGATGGGGTCAAGTGCACAGGTGGTGAGGTGTGATTTGAAAAGGAGATGAGTAAGCTCTCCTTCAGTAATGTTGGAGAGGGTGATTAGTAGGGAAGGGTAGAGGTCTGGTATATGGAGTGGTTGGGGTGGTGGAACAGTAAAGGTTTGCCTTGTTTGGTCGATCTTATTTTTGAAGTAGGTAGCAAAGTCCTCGGCAGAGATGAGGGGTGTTGGAGGTGGCAGTGGTGGGCGGAGGAGAGAGTTGAATGTGCTGAACAGTTGTTTTGGGTTGTAGGATAATGAAGATACAAGGTTTGTGAAATAGATCTGTTTAGCAGAGGTGAGGGCTATTTTGAAGGCAAGTGTAGCTTGTTTGAAAGCTGAAAGCAGTGAAGTCGTCTGGCAGGCGTGTTTTCTTCCAATGCCGCTCCGCGACCCTGGATGATTGTCAAAGTTTTTTGGTGAGATTGTTATGCCAGGGTTGCCTATTGATTTGTCGCACTTTTCCGTGCATGAGAGGGGCGACTGAGTCTATGGCAGATGTGAGGGTGGTGTTATAGAAAGCGGTGGCGCTGTCTGTGTCGTGGAGTGAAGATATGGAGGACAGAGGTAGAAGAGAGTCTGAGAGTCTGTGAATGTCTAGGTGTGCGAGGTTTCTGCGAGGATGTGCCAGTGGCTGGACATAGGGAGCAGGTGAAGAGGACAGGGATGAGAAGGTGAGTAGGTGGTGGTCAGATAGGGGGAGGGGAGAGGTTGTGAGATTAGATAAGGAACAGAGGCGGGTGAAGATGAGATCTAATGTATGTCCGTCTGTGTGGGTGGCTGTGGAGGACCACTGAGTAAGTCCAAAGGATGAAGTAAGTGACAGGAGTTTAGAGGCTGCTGGCTGGCGGGTGTCAGTAGGGATATTAAAGTCACCCATGATGATGGTAGGGATGTCAGCAGAGAGAAAGTGAAGAAGCCAGCTGGAGAATTGGTCAATGAAGGCAGTGGCTGAGCCCGGTGGTCGGTATATGACGGCCATTTGGAGATTAGAGGGAGAGTAGATACGGACCGAGTGGACCTCAAAGGAAGGGAGGGAGGGTGGGGATTGGATAGGGTTGAAGGAGCACTTATTAGAAAGAAGGAAACCCACGCCTCCACCATGTCTGTTGCCAGAGCGAGGAGTGTTGTGAATGTGTTAGAAATGAATTCTGAGCAGAAACTCCCTCTGGTGGTTACAAACAGTACTGAACCATTCAATGAGGATTGGCAATCAGGAGTTACAGACTTGTCTTATATAAGGGAGGTTCCCTCCCATCATGGTTGCCGGTGATCAATTGTTCTTGTCTCAACTGTGGTTCCTGGTTCACTTGGAAGCTTGCTGAGTCTTGCCTGCATCTTCTGCTATCAGATAAGATATTTTCTGCTTTTATTTTTGTGCTTGCTTTTTGCATTGTTCCCTGCACTTCTGTGGAGGTCAGCCAGGTCCCCTCTGGGGGCTTGTGCTCCTCTCAGTTTATCTGAGCCACTGTTATTTGTTCATTTGCCTTTTCCAGTTTTTTCAGTGGCTGCGGCTTAGTTTTGTGACACCAGAGAACTAATTTAGGTGGTAGAGGTCGTGTGATCTCAGGTGTTTTTGCAATTAGTAGAGTTGGTATTTTTTAGGGTTTTTTGGATTGCAGTAAGTGTCCTTCCTATCCTTTTCTGTCCAGGTAGATTGGGCCCCAACGTTTGCTCATACTATTTTCTGTCTGTGTCTGTATTTCCTCTTGTCTAACCGCCATTACATGTTTGGGGGCTTCCTATGTTCTTTGGGGATCTGCTCCGGGGCAGATAGCTTTCCTCTTTCTATCTTTAGGTGTAGTTAACCTTCAGGCTGTGACGACGCGTCTAGGACCAACGTAGGAACGCTCCACGGCTGCCTTTAGTTGTGGTGGTTAGTCAGGGTACTGCAATCCAGTAGATTCCAACCTCTCTAGTGTATTGCCGTTTTTGCCTGCTCTCCTCAGCTACCAAATCATAACAGAGGAGTGTGGGTGAAGTGGCGGCGACTGTAACTCAGTGCAGCAGGGGAGGCTGTGTCAGGGGGCGTTAGCCAGGTCTCAGTGAGGGCCAGGAAGGAGAGGTTGCGGATCACGTGGAGCTTGTTGCAGACGGAGCGGGCGTTCCAGAGTGCTCCAGAGAGAGGAAGCTGAGGGGTAGGGGTCAGTGGCACAGGTTTTAAGTGTGAGGGATTGCGGTAATTTCTCTTACTGTGAGAAATATAAGGGTGAGGATTAGTGGGATGTATGGGGCAGGGGGGGCCAGGATTGAGGAATATGTCACCAGCAGTGAGAAGAAGCAGAGAAAGGGAAAGCAGATGGGTGAAGGAGAGTGACCGGATTATGTTATATTTTAGTGGGAGAGGTCTGAGGTTAAGAAGCAGGTCTGCAGATGAGGCGATGTGGGGGGTAAGAGAGGGGGAGACAGTTATTTGGTTCGAGCTTGCAGGGGTTTGGGGATAGCGAAGGAGAGTGAAGATTAGTGGATCAGAAACGGTGAGGGCAAATGTGAGCATGGTTAAAGAGCAGGGTAAAAGAAAGGCACATAAAATTAGAAGACAGTTAGGGAAATATAGTAGGGAAATATAGTAAGGGAAATATCTGTAACGGGTCAGGGAGGCGGAACCTCTGAGCTTTATTATACAAGGAGGCTTTCCTTGTAAAGGAGCGGGTGGCGCCCGGGGAGACGAACAGGAAGTCACGGCAAGTGACAGGGACAGTCTTTGGACAGACGGGAAGGAGGTCACGGCAAGTGACCGGGGCAGTCTCTGGATAGAGAGGCAGGTAGTCACGGCAAGTGACCGGGGCAGTCTCTGGATAGAAGGCAGGTAGTCACGGCAAGTGACCGGGGCAGTTCTGGATAGACAGGCAGGTAGTCACGGCAAGTGACCGGGGCAGTCTCTGGATAGACAGGCAGGTATATACGACCTGAGATGGTGGAGCCTCCCGGTAGGCTAGCAGGCAGATGACAGATGAACGCCCCCAAGTGAGCAGGCGAGAGTCTCTGGAATAGACGATGGTCACCGCATGTGACGTCCGAACCTCCGGGTAGGTCTGCAGGCAGATGGCAGATGAACGCCCCCAAGTGAGCAGGCGAGAGTCTCTGGAATAGACGATGGTCACCACCGGTGACGGCCGAACCTCCAGGTAGGCTTGCGGACAGGTAGCAGACAGCAAACTGGCAGGAGACAGGCAGGTAACTGGTAACGGAACCTGAGGGCTGAAGCAGAGTAAACAGTGCAACAACATTGCTCGGGCACCTCCATTAAGGAGGGAGTACTTTATATAGGGTGGAGTCCTCCGGCATTGGCCGGGAACCTTTTTTGAAAGATGCGCGCGGCCCCTTTAAGAGCGGGGGAGCGCGCGGGCGCGCCCTAAGTCCAGCAGCAGGGAAGGAGCGCGCGACCCAGCAGGGCGGAAGGAGGACGCCGAGCGTGGGTAAGGGGGGCGACGTCCCTGCCTGGCAGAGGACGCTGGCGCAGGGGAACAGCGTCCCTGCCTGGCAGAGGGCAGGGACGCCGGCGCTACAGTACCCCCCCTTTAGGCCCCCCCTTTTTTAGGCCAGAAAGAAATTTAGCTAGGATGAGAGGGGCATGGATGTTCTCCCGAGGCTCCCACGTTCTCTCCTCAGGACCAAACCCCTTCCAATCCACCAGAAAATAGGTCTTTCTTCCTACCCTTTTGGTGGCCAAAATGTTCTCTACCTCAAATTCGTTCTCAGCAGACAGTGGAGCAGGAGGTGTACCTGTAGACTTGACAAAAGAGTTAAGTACCACCGGTTTGAGGAGAGATACATTGAAGGAGTTAGGAATCCGTAAATTGGCTGGGAGTTTCAATTTATAGGACACTGGGTTGATCTGACTGATGATCTCCAGAGGACCGATGAACCGAGGACCTAATTTGTAGGAAGGAATCTTGAGCCGAACATACTTGGACGAGAGCCAGACCTTATCCCCAGGACGGAATTGAGGGGGATCCAGACGTTTCTTGTCAGCATGTCTCTTCATGCGCTCGGATGACAGAATGAGTGCGGACCAGGTACTCTCCCATATGGAGGAGAATTCGTTAACCAGGGATTCCGCAGCTGGATTGTCCACAGAGATGGAAATAGGTACAGGGATCCGAGGATGTTGACCGAAGACTACAAGAAACGGAGATTTGGAGGAAGATTCGCTCTCGTGATTGTTGTACGAAAATTCGGCCCAAGGCAGGAGATCCACCCAGTCAGAATGGTGGGCATTAACGAAGTGCCGGAGATAACTGGTCAGAATCTGATTGATTCGCTCGACTTGACCATTGGACTGTGGGTGGTAAGCGGAGGAGAAATCCAGGGTGACGTCTAGCAACTTACAAGTGGCTCTCCAGAAATGTGAGGTGAACTGTACCCCACGATCCGACACAATGTGACGAGGCAGACCATGAAGACGGAAGATGTGGCGGATAAAGTCTTTAGCCAACTCGGGTGCAGACAGAAGCCCTGGCAGGGGAATGAAGTGAGCCATCTTGGAAAATCGGTCAACGACCACCCAAATGACCGTACAACCAGTAGAGACGGGAAGATCCGTTATGAAGTCCATGGCTATATGCTGCCAGGGGGCAGCGGGTACAGGAAGCGGGAGAAGACGGCCGGCAGGCAGGTGTCTCGGAACTTTGTTGCGGGCACAGGAGGCACAGGCAGAAACAAAGTCTATTACATCCTTGTGCAGGGTAGGCCACCAGTAATGCCGGGTAATGAGCTGGAGGGTTTTTTTCTGACCAGCGTGTCCAGCTAGTTTAGACGAATGACCCCAGTGGAGGATCCTCTCCCGATCAGGTACCGAGACGAACGTCTTACCAGGAGGGAGACGATTTAGACTCACGGGAGCCACCTGCATCACTCTGGCGGGATCGATGATATGTTTAGGTTCCTCCTCGAGATCCGACACCAGGAAAGACCGGGACAAGGCATCCGCCTTGATGTTCTTGTCGGCCGGGCGAAAGTGTAAAAGAAAGTCGAAGCGGGCAAAAAACAAGGACCACCGGGCTTGGCGAGGGTTAAGTCTCTGGGCATGCTGGAGGTAAGCCAGATTCTTGTGGTCAGTGTAAATGATTACCGGATGAAGAGCCCCCTCGAGTAGGTAACGCCACTCCTCCAATGCCAGCTTGATGGCCAATAACTCTCGGTCTCCTATGGAATAATTGCGCTCAGAAGAGGAGAAGAGTTTTGAGAAGAAGCCGCAAGATACCATCCTCCCGGAAGAAGACTTTTGAGTCAGTACCGCTCCGGCTCCAGAAGAGGAAGCGTCCACCTCCAGGAAGAACTGCTTGTTGCCGTCCGGGCGATGCAGCACTGGAGCGGAAGAGAAGGCCCGTTTTAAGGAAAGAAAGGCCTCCTCTGCTTCGGGCGTCCACTGTTTGGGGTTAGCATTCTTGCGGGTGAGCGCAGAGATTGGAGCAGTCCGGGAAGAGAAGTGCGGTATGAAGAGGCGGTAATAATTGGCGAATCCCAGGAACCGCTGAATGGCCTTCAATCCCTCCGGTCGGGGCCATTTCTCGATGGCAGATAGTTTCTCCGGATCCATTCTTAGGCCTGTCTGAGAAATGATGTAACCCAAAAACGGAAGCGAGGTCTGCTCAAAGAGACACTTCTCATATTTGGGAAAAGGTGATTCTGCCTAAGCCTGAGCAGAACCTGACGAACATCCCTCCGGTGAGACTGGAGATCCGGAGAGAAGACCAAGATGTCGTCTAGGTACACCACAACGCAGGAGTAGAGCAGATCCCGGAAGATGTCATTGACCAACTCCTGAAAGACTGCAGGAGCATTACAGAGACCAAAGGGCATCACCAAATACTCATAGTGGCCATCCCGGGTGTTGAATGCCGTCTTCCATTCATCTCCCCGACGGATACGGACTAGGTTATATGCTCCACGAAGATCCAGTTTGGTGAAGATTCTAGCCCCCCTCAGACGATCAAACAATTCGGGAATGAGCGGAAGAGGGTACTTATTCTTCACCGTGATCAGGTTTAGGCCTCTGTAGTCAATACAGGGACGGAGAGAGCCGTCTTTCTTTTTTACGAAGAAGAAACCTGCTCCCGCTGGGGAGGTAGATTTCCGGATGAATCCCTTGGCCAAATTCTCCTCGATATATTCGGACATCGACCTGGTCTCAGCAGCAGACAATGGGTAAATACGCCCACGGGGAGGCGTAGTACCGGGTAGCAGGTCGATCGGGCAATCATAAGGTCTGTGAGGGGGTAATGTCTCTGCCTCCTTTTTATTAAAGACATCAGCGAACGACCAATATGGAATCGGGAGCCCTGGTAGATTAGTTGGTGTAGGAGAAGGACGGACGGGATGAACAGGAACCAAACACGTTTTATGACAGTCCTGTCCCCAGCGAAGGATCTCTCCAGTCTGCCAGTCGAGCACGGGTGCATGCTTTTGGAGCCAAGGTAGACCTAATAAGAAAGCATGAGAGAGTCCAGGCAGGACATGAAACGAGATGCTCTCAGAATGCAACATTCCCACCTGCAGGGTTATGGCTTCAGTGATAAGTTGGATGGGACGTGGTAGGAGACCCCCGTCCACAGCAGCAACAGATACTGGTTCAACCAGATGTTTGGTAGGAATGCGATATTTCTCTACTAGAGCCTGTGAAACAAGATTCCCAGCTGCTCCAGAATCAAGTTGGGCTTGTTCGAAATAACGGTTCTCACCGAGGAGAATTGAGACTGACAGCAACAGAGATGAAGAGGATTTATTCTTGTCTAGGTTGACCTCTCCGAGCGAACCTAGACACAGGCGTTTCCCGACCTCTCCGGACAGGTACGGATCCGGTGCTCCTTACTGCCACAGTAGAAGCAACTCCCCTCGGCACGGCGTGAGTCCTGACGGGCTTTGACCATCTTGGTCTGGTCGACCTGCATAGGCTCAGAAGTGTGTACCTGGGGAGAAGCGGAAGGAGTTACAGGTCTCTGAAAAGAAGGAGCTAGACGAGGAAACCTTCTCTCACGGGTGACCTCTTTGGCGCGTTCCTGGAACCGTAGATCAATTCGATTAGCCAGAGTTATTAGGTCATCGAGAGAGGTTGGAATGTCTCGACCGGCAAGTTCATCTTTAATACGGCCGGACAGACCCTCCCAGAAGACAGATATCAGAGCATCATTATCCCAGGCCAGCTCCGAGGCAAGGGTACGGAACCGTATGGCATATTGCCCCACGGTGAGACTTCCCTGACGGAGACGCAACAGAGATGATGCAGAGGAGGTCTTCCGTCTGGGTTCGTCAAATACCTTCCGGAAGGCCGAGAGAAAAGCAGGCAGGTCAGACACCAGAGGATCTTCTCTCTCCCAGAGAGGATTAAGCCAGGCCAGAGCCTCTCCGGTGAGATGGGACATAATGAAGGCAATTTTGGCCCGGTCGGAGTTAAACTGGTGAGCCAGGAGTTCGAAATGCAGGGTACACTGGTTAATGAAACCCCAAGCCAGAGTAGGATCGCCTCCAAACCGTGGAGGAGCAGAAAGTCGAGGTCCAGGAACGGAAACCACGAAATTGGTAAGCAACGGGACTGCCGGATTGCGAGTCATGGCGCCAGTGGTGGTTGCTGGTGAAGTAGTCAGGGTGTCCAGGCGGGAATTAACATTCCGCAGATGACCCAGGATGGACTCCTGTTGAGACCTCTGACGAGACAGTTCATGACACAGGTCAGAGAGCGAAGGGGTTTGGGTGCCACCGGGTTCCATGGCCCGAGCAAACTGTAACGGGTCAGGGAGGCGGAACCTCTGAGCTTTATTATACAAGGAGGCTTTCCTTGTAAAGGAGCGGGTGGCGCCCGGGGAGACGAACAGGAAGTCACGGCAAGTGACAGGGACAGTCTTTGGACAGACGGGAAGGAGGTCACGGCAAGTGACCGGGGCAGTCTCTGGATAGAGAGGCAGGTAGTCACGGCAAGTGACCGGGGCAGTCTCTGGATAGACAGGCAGGTAGTCACGGCAAGTGACCGGGGCAGTCTCTGGATAGACAGGCAGGTAGTCACGGCAAGTGACCGGGGCAGTCTCTGGATAGACAGGCAGGTAGTCACGGCAAGTGACCGGGGCAGTCTCTGGATAGACACGGGGCAGTCTCTGGATAGACAGGCAGGTATATACGACCTGAGATGGTGGAGCCTCCCGGTAGGCTAGCAGGCAGATGACAGATGAACGCCCCCAAGTGAGCAGGCGAGAGTCTCTGGAATAGACGATGGTCACCGCATGTGACGTCCGAACCTCCGGGTAGGTCTGCAGGCAGATGGCAGATGAACGCCCCCAAGTGAGCAGGCGAGAGTCTCTGGAATAGACGATGGTCACCACCGGTGACGGCCGAACCTCCGGGTAGGTCTGCAGGCAGATGGCAGATGAACGCCCCCAAGTGAGCAGGCGAGAGTCTCTGGAATAGACGATGGTCACCACCGGTGACGGCCGAACCTCCAGGTAGGCTTGCGGACAGGTAGCAGACAGCAAACTGGCAGGAGACAGGCAGGTAACTGGTAACGGAACCTGAGGGCTGAAGCAGAGTAAACAGTGCAACAACATTGCCGGGCACCTCCATTAAGGAGGGAGTACTTTATATAGGGTGGAGTCCTCCGGCATTGGCCGGGAACCTTTTTTGAAAGATGCGCGCGGCCCCTTTAAGAGCGGGGGAGAGCGCGGGCGCGCACCCTAAGTCCAGCAGCAGGGAAGGAGCGCGCGACCCCAGCAGGGCGGAAGGAGGACGCCGAGCGTGGGTAAGGGGGGCGACGTCCCTGCCTGGCAGAGGACGCTGGCGCAGGGGAACAGCGTCCCTGCCTGGCAGAGGGCAGGGACGCCGGCGCTACAATATCATAAAATAAAGAAAATATATTTATTTTCATTTTTCCATTAGGGTTATAATTAGGGTTAGGGTTGGAATTAGGGTTAGGGTTATAATTAGGGTTAGGGTTGTAATTAGGGTTAGGGTTACAATTAGGGTTGGAATTAGGGTTGGGGTTAGGATTAAGGTTAGGTTTGGGATTAGGGTTAGGGTTGGGATTAGGGTTAGGGGTGTGTTGGGGTTAGGGTTGGAGCTAGAATTGAGGGGTTTCCACGGTTTAGGCACATCAGGGGGTCTTCAAACATGACATGGCGTTCAAAAAGTCAAATGGTGCTCCCTCTCTTCCGAGCCCTGCCGTGTGCCCAAACAGTGGTTTATCCCAACATATGGGGTATCAGCGTACTCAAGACAAATTGCACACCAATTTTGGGGTTCTAATTTCTCCTGTTACCCTTGGGAAAATAAAAAATAGCTGGCTAAAAAATCATTTTTAAGGAAAAAAATGATTTTTTTTTTCACGGCTCTCCGTTTATAAACTTCTGTGAAGCACTTGGGGGTTCAAAGTGCTCACCACACATCTAGATAAGCTCCTTGGGGGGTCTAGTTTCCAAAATGGTGTAACTTGTGGGGGGTTTCTACTGTTTAGGCACATCAAGGGCTCTGCAAACACAACATGACGCCCGCAGAACATTCCATCAAAGTCTGCATTACAAAATGGCGCTACTTCCCTTCCATGCTCTCCCATGCACCCAAACAGTGGTCCCCCCACATATGGGGTATCAGCTTACTCAGGAAAAATTGCACAACAACTTTTGTGGTCCAATTTCTCCTGTTACTCTTGGGAAAATAAAAAATAATGGGCTAAAAAATCATTTTTCAGGAAAAAAAATGTTTTTTTTATTTTCACGGCTCTACGTTATAAACTTCTGTGAAGCACTTGGGGGTTCAAAGTGCTCACCACACATCTACATAAGTTCCTTAAGGGGTCTAGTTTCCAAAATGAGGTCACTTGTTGGGGGTTTCCAGTGTTTATGCACATCAGTTGCTATCGACACGCGACATGGCGTCCAGCCAATTCTGCGTTGAAAAAGTCAAACGGCGCTCCTTCCCTTGCGACCTCTGTCATGCGCACAAAAAGTGGTTTACCCCCACATATGGGGTATCGGCGTATTCAGGAGAAATTGCGCAACAAATTTTTGGTTCATTTTCTCTTTTTACACTTTTGAAAATAAAAAAAATTGGTTCTGAAGTAAATTTTTTGCAAAAATAGTTAAATGTTAATTTTTTCCTTCCACATTGCTTCAGTTCCTGTGAAGCACGTAAAGGGTTAATAAACTTCTTGAATGTGGTTTTGAGCACCTTGAGGGGTGCAGTTTTTAGAATGGTGTCAGTTTTGGGTATTTTCTATCATATAGACCCCTCAAAGTGTTCCGGAGTTATAACCTCATAAAGTGATAATGGTCAGAATTGTAAAAATTGGCCTGGTCATTAAGCTGCAAATTGGCTCTGTCACTAAGGGGTTAAAAATATGCTGAGATTACGTTTTATCTTAGTTTGTGCCAGTTTTTCCTTAGTTGTTGAGATTTGAATTGACATCCTTAAAGTGCCCTTCTGATCATTTTTTGGTATTTCATAAATACCTAGCTTTAATATTAATTAGGCTGACATTTATGTTCAGTAGTAGTATAGAAATATCATCTGCCAGTCAATATTTTGTAGTCCTTTCTGTACAAGTTTAAAGGAAAAATCTCTCCTGAAGATATCAATGCCTTATTGTAATGTTTTCCTGTACTATTTATCATATTATATTAAAGGAGTTGGCTACTTTATCTATATATTAACAAATGTGTTGGAGACATGATATTTGACATTTACTAATATATAAGAATTATCAGTTCTTCTGCTGCACTTGTTAGTGCAGCCTTCCTCATTAAATTCAGGGAGTTCCACAAACTGTCTGCTGGTGTAAAAGTCCATTATGACTTACTCTGGAAGCCCTGAAAAATATTTAGAATTGAGAATCCTCAGTGGTTGATACCTTTTAATGGCTAACTGAAAAGATGGTAACAAATTGCAAGCTTTCGAGACTACTCAGGTCCCTTCATCAGGCAAAGAATCTGGAAGCCCTGGTATTCCACCCCCTTTTTTAGACTCTGTACTCTGACTCCCACTAATATGACAGACTCATATTGTCAATCCTGTTATATCTCATTATCTAAAGATACGGATTCCTATTAAATACTTTATTTAATTTATTTAATTCCTTCTTGCCCCTCGCTTCTCTTTGCAACAATGAGTTATTTCTCCCAGATACAGATTCCTCACAGGTATTCCACATGTGGACTTCATCACGGTAATTAAGAGTTCATCACTTACTCTCCACTTTTGGAGTTAGGCCTTTCTCTTATTTAGGCCGGGGTCACACTTGCGAGAAACTCGCACAAGTCTTGCACCTCAATGCCGCCGGCACTCGGGACTGGAGTGTGCGGCTGCATGTACAGTACAGACCAAAAGTTTGGACACACCTTCTCATTCAAAGATTTTTCTGTATTTTCATGACTATGCAAAACACCCCCACATCATCACACCTCCTCCTCCATGCTACACGGTGGGAACCAGGCATGTAGAGTCCATCCGTTCACCTTTTCTGCGTGCAAAGCAGTAATCTAAGCAAAAGATGGCTACTTTGAAGAACCTAGAATATAAGACATATTTTCAGTTGTTTCACACTTTTTTGTAAAGTGTAATATATAATTCCGCATGTGTTAATTCATAGTTTTGATGCCTTCAGTGTGATTCTACAATTTTCATAGTTATGAAAATACAGAAATATCTTTGAATGAGAAGGTGTGTCCAAACTTTTGGTCTGTACTGTATTTCTATGCAGCTGAATGCTCCGGTCCGAGTGCCAGCGACAGTGCCGGGTGTTTAGGTGCTAGACTCGTGCGAGTTTCTCGCAAGTGTGACCACGGCCTTATAAGAGAGATACAAACTATCTTCAGGTGAAACATTCAGATATTAGCTACTAAAACACTTTGCTTCCTCCTTACTTAGAAAGATCTCTCCCCAATACCTTTCACACCATTCACACAGTGATGTCACCAAAGTTTTTACTTGCTTTGAATTGTCTCACTACTTTATTCTCACTTTCCACAAGCATCTAACAGGTTATACCTCAATAATGTGTCACGCCTGCAGGGGAGTGTGCGCACGTGCGCACTAGGTGCTTCGCTGGAACACAGTGCGACACGCACAGAGAAGTAGGAGGCAGCTCCTGAGGAAGCTGCTGCGGCCGGGGCGGTGAGTAAGCCAGTGTCCCTGCATTGTGCGAGGAGGGGAACCATGCGGAGCTGCCAGCAAATGTAACATAATGCTTCCGGATGGAAATCTGACCATGGAGTCTCTCCGATGGATGAAGAATGGACCAAAATTTGATCATCCACTTCTAGAGGCTTACTTAATGGCATGATATTAGAAACTAATTGCAAGGTTCTTTTGCGGTTGTACTTACCCTAAACTAGGATAGAAAAGGCAATTACCGTTCACTCACCTAACTGCTATAGAGGTTGTCAGGTCCCAGGAGAAATGTACCACCTATGAGTTCTCCATTACTGGCCACAGTCTTATCGAACCCCTTGGGAAGCTTTACTTCATGGTCATATTCAAAGTGTTCCCACGCATGCTAGTACCAGTACTCTTATTTCTTACATATTTTTAGCAACTGAGCAAATTAGTGTCAATGTATGGAATAAGCATCGTCCTGTGCCTATCTGAGTCAGACCTTTCAACCCATCCCAGTAGTTATATCCAGAAGTGGATTACTCCCCTGATTCTCTCTCAGGAACTCTGTCTACCTCCCTCTTTATTTGTTGCCCTCTGTCCTGTTTTCTTTATGTTTGTTGGAAGTTTTCGTTGGACCATCCTCTTGTTTGAGTTAGTCTGTCAGCTTGGTTGACCTAATTAACCCCACACACAGGATTCTCTTTAGCCTCCAATGCACAATTGATGAAGCATCGATAATTTGAGCAGAAGCTATCCCTTTTGACTTCCCCACCTACAGGTGTGCCCTAGTCTGCCTCTGTGTTCTCTTTGAGGGGAGCTGCCCTGACGCGCGTTTCGGTATAAAGACCTGACGAAGGTCTTTATACCGAAACGCGCGTCGGGGCGCGTGGTGAGAACCCCCTTGTGCCGATTTATGCTCCCAGGTAATTTGTTGATTTCATGCTGCCTGCCATTACTTTTATTTGGGTTGGATGTTTCACTGAGCTTCTCTAGTACTTCCACTTGAATTATATTATTTGGCACTGTGTGATTTCCTTTGCGGTTTTATTTGCACTATGTTGCTTATTATTTGAGCACCTGCTTTTTAGCGATTGCACATATATATTTATATTTTATCCTTTGTTATATTTCCCATTTTGGGAGTTTTTCTTGGACAGGCAAATCATTCCTTTTTTATTATTTTTACCTGGTCATACATTTGAGCTTCTATTTTTTTGTGCTTTATGCACATGTCTATTTGGGGGTTCTTACCTTTTTATATATATATTTTTATATTTGAACATTAAAATTTTTTTTATGTAATGGTTTGTTATTTTATGTGTCACTTGTATAATAAAATGTAATCATTTTGGTACATATTACTCTTGTTGTCATTTTCTTTACTACCCTGTCTACACTGTGTGGGTGCTTCACTACACTATATCCTTTTGGGTCCTTTTTTTATATAAAACAGCAAAGTGTTGTTAAATGGCTAAAAATATGCAATTTCCGCCATGTTTTTTTTTTAATTTGCTTTTATGGTGTTTATTGTAAGGTGAAACCTGATTATCCAGGTCACTACGACTTGATTACAGTGATAACAAACTTGCATATAATTTTTTTAAGTGGTGAAAAAAATTTACAAGTACAGTACAGACTAAAAGTTTGGAATTACATTTTTTTGGTCACCAAACCTCCCCCCCAAAAATACAATAAAAAGCGATCTAAACATTTTATGGACACCAAGATGGTACAAATGGAAATGTCAGCTCATCATGCATCAAACAATTCCCATCCTCACACATGGATGGAAAAGTAAAAACTTTTACTGGTCTCAAAAAATGATGACAAAATCTTTTTTATATATACAATACAGACCAAAAGTTTGGACACACCTTCTCATTTAAAGATTTTTCTGTATTTTCATGACTATGAAAATTGTACATTCACACTGAAGGCATCAAAACTATGAATTAACACATGTGGAATTATATACTTAACAAAAAAGTGTGTAACAACTGAAATTATGTCTTATATTCAAGGTTCTTCAAAGTAGCCACCTTTTGCTTTGATGACTGCTTTGCACACTCTTGGCATTCTCTTGATGAGCTTCAAGAGGTAGTCACTGGAAATGGTCTTTCAACAATCTTGAAGGAGTTCCCAGAGATGCTTAGCACTTGTTGGCCCTTTTGCCTTCACTCTGCGGTCCAGCTCACCCCAAACCATCTCAATTTGGTTCAGGTCTGGTGACTGTGGAGGGCAGGTCATCTGGCGTAGCACCCCATCACTCTCCTTCTTGGTCAAATAGCCCTTTACACAGCCTGGAGGTGTGTTTGGGGTCATTGTCCTGTTGAAAAATAAATGATGGTCCTACTTTGAAGAACCTAGAATATAAGACATATTTTCAGTTGTTTCACACTTTTTTGTTAAGTATATAATTCCACATGTGATAATTCATAGTTTTGATGCCTTCAGTGTGAATGTACAATTTTCATAGTTATGAAAATACAGAAAAATCTTTAAATGAGAAGGTGTGTCCAAACTTTTGGTCTGTACTGTATATATAAAAAAAATGTTGTCATCATTTTTTGAGACCAGTAAAAGTTTTTACTTTTCCATCCATGTGTGAGGAATTGTTTGATGCATGATGAGCTGACATTTCCATTTGTACCATCTTGGTGTCCATAAAATGTTTAGATCGCTTTTTATTGTATTTTTTGGGGGGCAGGTTTGGTGACCACAAAAATGTAATTCTGGAGTATGTTTTTTTTTCTCATTACAATGTTTATTGGTCAAGTTAATTCATTTTATATTTTCATTGAACAGACTTTTACAGACATAACAAAGCCAAGCATGCTTATTTTTTACATTTCTTTGTTTTTAATGGGGCCAAAAATAGATGATTCAATTGTGTGTGTGTGTGTGTGTGTGTATATTATATTATATATATATATATATATATAAACGGTATTTACATACTTTCAAATGTTTGTCTGATTTTTCTCTTTATAGGTATATTTTTGAGTAAAATGTAAATAGCTCTTTTAGTCTATAAATTTCTGACATGTCTCCGAATCTGACAAAGAAAATTGGTCAAAATAAAAAAAAAAACCAGTGCTTTCAGATCTCAAATAATGCAAAGATAACAAGCTCATAATCATTTAGAAACAACAATACTAATGTTTTAACTCAGGAAGAGTTCTGAAATCAATATTTTGTGGAATAACCATGATTTTTAAAAACTGCTTTCATGCGTCTTGGCATGCTTGCCACCAGTCTTTCACACTGCTTCTGGCGCAAAAAATTAAGCAGGACATCAGGACAAAAACCTATGGCAACTGTCATGTATGATCTACTTATATGCTGTCTCTTTTTTTTTTCCACCTCCTTCCTCCTTTGGAAAAAAAAGGCAAACATGGCACATGATTGTGTCAAAGTTCATCACACAACTTGAAAAAAAAGTTTAAAAAACCAGGGTTCTTTGCAAAAAAGGGAGCTAGACTTGCCTATACCCCTGAAGCCTGAAGAATAGCATTAAAATTAATATTAAAAATGATCTTAAAATGTAATAAAATATAGAAACAAGGCATATTGATTATACATCTAAAGCATATTTAGAATATATAGTATACGATCCTGCGATGAGTTGATCCCTAGGTATACCCAAATTGGATATATATGGTCACGCGCCACTTGTGAGTTATTCATAGAATCATAGAATGGTAGAGTTGGAAGGGACCTCCTGGGTCATCTGGTCCAACCCCCTGCTCAAAGCAGGATTCACTAAATCATCCCAGACAGATGTCTGTCCAGCCTCTGTTTGAAGACTTCCATTGAAGGAGAATTCACCACCTCTCGTGGCAGCCTGCTCCACTCATTGATCACTCTGTCAGATCTGCTGGCCGTATAAAGAGTCAAAAAAGAATAATCGATGAGGATCAATTGTAGAAAATAAGATTCAATGTGAAGCTTGGATTCATGGGAACCAAACCAAAAAATAGCAGTGTACACTCTACACCCCATCTTGACTGAAAAATTACAGAAAGGTAGACATTTTTGAAATTTAATTAAAAGAGAAAAACTGAAATATCACATGGTAGTAAGTATTCAGACCGTTTGCTCAGTATTGAGAAGAACCACATTTTTGAGCTAGTACAGCCATGAGTCTTCTTGGAAATGATGCAAAAAGTTTTTCACACCTTGATTTGGGGATCCTCTGCCATTCTTCCTTGCAGATCCTCTCCAGTTCAGTCAGATTGAATGGTGAACATTGGTGGACAGCCATTTTCAGGTCTTTCAAGAGATGCTCAATTGGTTTAGGTCAGGGTTCTGACTAGGCCAGTCAAAGAATGGTCACAGAGTTGTTCTGAAGCCACTCCTTTGTTATTTTAGCTGTGTGCTTAGGGTCATTGTCTTTTGGAAGGTGTACCTTCAGCCAAGTCTGAGGTCCAGAGCACCCTGGAAGAGGTTTTCATCCAGGATATCTCTGTACTTGGCTGCATTCATGTTTCCTTCAATTGCAACCAGTCATCCTGTCCTTGCAGCTGAAAAACACCCCCATAGCATGATGCTGCCACCACCATGTTTCACAGTTGGGATTGTATTGTGCAGGTGATGAGCAGTGCCTGGTTTTCTCCACACATACCGCTTAGAACTATCACCAAAAAGCTCTATATTCATCTCATCGGACCAGAGAATCTTATTTCTCATAGTCTGGGAGTCCTTCTTGTGTTTTTTAGCAAACGCTATGCAAGCTTTCATATGTCTTGCACTGAGGAGAGGCTTCCATCGAGCCACTGTGCCATAAAGGCCGACTGGTGGAGGGCTGCAGTGATAGTTGACTTTGTGGAATTTTCTCCCATCTCCCTACTGCATCTGTGGAGCTCAGCCACAGTGATCTTGGGGTTCTTTACCTCTCTCAACAAGGCTCTTCTCCCACGATTGCTCAGTTTGGCTGGACAGCCAGGTCTGGGAAGACTTCTGGTGGTCCTAAACTTCTTCCATTTAAGAATTATGCAGGCCAAAAAAGAAAGAACACAGAAAGCAATTATCATTTTTACTATGAGAGCTCCTTAATTAGGAGCTTGGATCTCTGAAACCAATCTTTGTGCTTTGTGTCAAGCCTTCAATTAGAACGTCTGCACGAGTATTAACGGGCGGATTGTACCTCTATAAACTTCCTAGCATGTTCACCGGACTACATGTATTCCAATTGGAGGGATAAAAGGACTTTAATGAATTGAATGCCTTGCGTGTGTGGACAGTCGCAAAGCAGGCAGATAAAGGTAAAGGGAGGCCATGCTGAGACTCCGAAAAATATTCAGAAGCGAGACGGCAATCAGAATGGCAAGTGATATAAAGGATCTATGTGGTGAAGATGTACAGTGCCTACAAGTAGTATTCAACCCCCTGCAGATTTAGCTGGTTTGATAAGATGCAAATAAGTTAGAGCCTTCAAACTGCAAACGAGAGTAGGATTTATTAACAGAAGCATAAATCTTACAAACCAAAAAGTTATGTTGCTCAGTTGAATTTTAATAAATTTTAAACATAAAAGTGTGGGTCAATTATTATACAACCCCTATGTTTAATATTTCGTGGAATAACCCTTGTTTGCAATTACAGCTAATAATCGTCTTTTATAAGACCTGATCAGGCCGGCACAGGTCTGTGGAGTTATCTTGGCCCACTCCTCCATGCAGATCTTCTCCAAGTTATCAAGGTTCTTTGGGTGTCTCATGTGGACTTTAATCTTGAGCTCCTTCCACAAGTTTTCAATTGGGTTAAGGTCAGGAGACTGACTAGGCCACTCCAACACCTTGACTTTTTCCCTCTTGAACCAGGCCTTGGTTTTCTTGGCTGTGTGCTTTGGGTCGTTGTCTTGTTGGAAGATGAAATTACGACCCATCTTAAGATCCTTAATGGAGGAGCGGAGGTTCTTGGCCAAAATCTCCAGGTAGGCCGTGCTATCCATCCTCCCATGGATGCGGACCAGATGGCCAGGCCCCTTGACTGAGAAACAGCCCCACAGCATGATGCTGCCACCACCATGTTTGACTGTAGGGATGGTATTCTTGGGGTCGTATGCAGTGCCATCCAGTCTCCAAACGTCACGTGTGTGGTTGGCACCAAAGATCTCGATCTTGGTCTCATCAGACCATAGAACCTTGAACCAGTCTGTCTCAGAGTCCGCCAAGTGATCATGAGCAAACTGTAGACGAGCCTTGACATGACGCTTTGAAAGTAAAGGTACCTTACGGGCTCGTCTGGAACGGAGACCATTGCGGTGGAGTACGTTACTTATGGTATTGACTGAAACCAATGTCCCCACTGCCATGAGATCTTCCCGGAGCTCCTTCCTTGTTGTCCTTGGGTTAGCCTTGACTCTTCGGACAAGCCTGGCCTCGGCACGGGAGGAAACTTTCAAAGGCTGTCCAGGCCGTGGAAGGCTAACAGTAGTTCCGTAAGCCTTCCACTTACGTATGATGCTCCCAACAGTGGAGACAGGTAGGCCCAACTCCTTGGAAAGGGTTTTGTACCCCTTGCCAGCCTTGTGACCCTCCACGATCTTGTCTCTGATGGCCTTGGAATGCTCCTTTGTCTTTCCCATGTTGACCATGTATGAGTGCTGTTCACAAGTTTGGGGAGGGTCTTAAATAGTCAGAAAAGGCTGGCAAAAGAGATCATTAATCCACACATGTGAAGCTCATTATTCTTGGTGCCTGAACTACTTCTTAATACTTTAGGGGGACCAAAGAGAATTCTTGTGGTTTGAGGGGTTGAATAATAAATGACACTCTGAATTAACTTTTAACGTTTTTTAAAAAAAAAAAAAAAAATTATAAAATTTTTTTTTGCTGCAGTGCATTTCCCACTTCCAGGCTGATCTACAGTACAAATGTCACAATGCCAAGTTAATTCCGCATGTGTCAACCAGCTAAATTTGCAGGGGGTTGAATACTACTTGTAGGCACTGTACCTAAATCATTCTCTTTGGAATGAAATCCCTTGTGCAAAATAGCAAATGAAGACTATGAACATGACATGAACAGTCCTTATCTTATGCATTATATTATTATTGAAAACCAATTAATGGAACAGCAATGATGTGAGAATTGTTTATGAAAAAAAGTGTCCGTAATTTCATTGAGACCATTGGGGGTAAGGGTGTTTAACCCCTCTCTGACATTAGACGTACTATCCCGTCCATAAAAACCCGTGCCATTCTGCCCATGGACGGGATAGTACGTCATAGGCGATCAGCTGCGCTCCTGAGGGGAGCGCAGCTAATTGCCGCCGGGTGTCAGCTGATTATCACAGCTGACACCCGTGACTGTGTGTCAGGAGCGGTCACGGACCGCTCCCGGCACATTAACCCCTAGCACACCGCGATCAAACATGATCGCGGTGTACTGGGGGCACAGGGGAGGATCGCGCAGGGTGGGGGCTCCCTGCGCGCCCCCCTGAGGCCCTCAGACCAGCGCGATGTGATCGCGCTGTTCTGAGGGCTTCCTCCCTCCCAGGACCCGGATCCAAGATGGTGCCGGGGTCCTGGAGGGAGGCGGCTTCCTCAGTGCCTGCTGAGAGCAGGCACTGAGAAGCCTGCAGCTATGCCTGAGCGATCGCTGGTGTGACAGAGTGCTGTGCACACTGTCACACCAGCGATTTGATAAAATACAGTGATGTCCCACCCTGGGACAAAGTAAAAAAGTTAAAAAATAAAAATAAACATGTTATAAAAAAAAATCCAAAATAAATTAAAAAAAAAAAATATTCCCCAATAAATTCATTTCTTCCTGTAAATAAAAAAAACAAAACAATAAAAGTACACATATTTGGTATCGCCGCGTCCGTAACGACCCCCCTATAAAACTGTCCCACTAGTTAACCCCTTTAGTGAACCCCTTAAAAAAAAAAAAAAAACGAAGCAAAAAATCAATGCTTTATCATCATACCGCCGAACAAAAAGTGGAATAACGCGCGATCAAAAAGACCGATATAAATAAACATGGTACCACTGAAAACGTCATCTTGTCCCGCAAAAAACGAGCCACCATACAGCATCATCAAATAAAAAATAAAAAAGTTATAGCTCGCAGAATAAAGCAATGCAAAAATAATTATTTTTTATATAAAATTGTTTTTATTCTATAAAAGCGCCAAAACATAAAAAAATGATATAAATGAGGTATCGCCATAATCGTACTGACCTGAAGAATAAAACTGCTTTATCAATTTTACCACACGCGGAACAATAAAAACGCCTCCCCCAAAAGAAATTCATGAATTGCTGATTTTTGTTCATTCTAACCTCCCAAAAATCGAAATAAAAAGCGATCGAAAAATGTCACCTGCTCAAAAATGGTACAAATAAAAACGTCAACTCGTACCGCAAAAAATAAGACCTCACATGACTCTGTGGGCCAAAATATGCAAAAATTATAGCTCTCAAAATGTGGCGATGCAAAAAACTATTTTTGCAATAAAAAGCGTCTTTTAGCGTGACAGCTGCCAATCATAAAAACCCGCTATAAATAGTAAATCAAACCCCCCTTTATCACCCCCTTAGTTAGGGAAAAATAATAAAATTAAAAAAATGTATTTATTTCCATTTTCCCATTAGGGTTAGGGTTAGGGTTGCGGCTAAAGTTAGGGTTAGGGTTGGCACTAAAGTTAGGATTAGGGTTAGGGTTGGGATTAGGGGTGTGTTAGGGTTAGGTTTGTGGTTAGGGTTGGGACTAGGGTTAGGGGTGTGTTGGGGTTAGGGTTGGAGTTAGAATTGGGGGGTTTCCGCTGTTTAGGCACATCAGGGGCTCTCCAAACATGACATGGCGTCTGATCTCAATTCCAGCCAATTCTGCGTTGAAAAAGTCAAACGGTGCTCCTTCACTTCTGAGCTCTGCCATGCGTCCAAACAGTAGTTTATCCCCACATATGGTACTCTGGACCCCAAGAGTTATTGTGCAATTTGTCCTATTTCTTCTGTTACCCTTGGGAAAATAAAAAACTGGGGGCGAAAATATCATTTTTGTACAAAAAAAATTATTTTTTTGTTTTTACGGCTGTACATTATAAACTTCTGTGAAGCACTTGGGGCTTCATAGCGCTCACCACACACCTAGATAAGTTCCTTGTGGGGTCTATTTTCCAAAATGGGGTCACTTGTTGGGGATTTCCACTGTTTAGGCGCATCAGGGGCTCTCCAAATGCGACATGACGCCCCCAGACCATTCCATCAAAGTCTGCAATCCAAAACGTCACTACTTCCCTTCCGAGCCCCAACGTGTACCCATACAGTAGTTTTCTCCCACATATTGGGTATCAGTGTACTCAGGACAAATTGGGCAACAACTTTTGGGGTCCAATTTCTCCTGTTACCCTTGTAAAACTAAAATATTGGGGCGAAAAAATCATTTTTGCAAAAAAAAAAAGATTTTTTATTTTTACGGCTGTGCGTTATAAACTTCTGTGAAGCACTTCGGGGTTCAAAGTGCTCACCACACATCTAGATAAGTTCCTTGTGGGGTCTATTTTCCAAAATGGGGTCACTTGTGGGGGGTTTCCACTGTTTAGGCGCATCAGGGGCTCTCCAAATGCGACATGACGCACCCAGACCATTCCATCAAAGTCTGCAATCCAAAACGTCACTACTTCCCTTCCGAGCCCTGACGTGCGCCCATACAGTAGTTTTCTCCCACATATTGGGTATCAGCATACTCAGGACAAATTGGACAACAACTTTTGGGGTCCAATTTCTCCTGTTACCCTTGTGAAAATAAAATATTGGGGGCGAAAAAATCATTTTTGTAAAAAAAAAAAGGATTTTTTATTTTACGGCTGTGCGTTATAAACTTCTGTGAAGCACTTCGGGGTTCAAAGTGCTCACCACACATCTAGATAAGTTCCTTGTGGGGTCTATTTGCCAAAATGGGGTCACTTGTGGGGGGTTTCCACTGTTTAGGTGCATCAGGGGCTCTCCAAATGTGACATGACGCCCCCAGACCATTCCATCAAAGTCTGCAATCCAAAACGTCACTACTTCCCTTCCGAGCCCCGACGTGTGCCCATACAGTAGTTTTCGCCCACATATTGGGTATCAGTGTACTCAGGACAAATTGGACAACAACTTTTGCGTTCCAATTTCTTCTGTTACCCTTTGAAAATAAAATATTGGGGGCGAAAAAATCATTTTTGTAAAAAAAAAAAAGATTTTTTATTTTACGGCTGTACGTTATAAACTTTAGTGAAACACCTGGGGGTTCAAAGTTCTCACCACACATCTAGATAAGTTCCTTGAGGGGTCTAGTTTCCAAAATGGTGTCATTTATGGGGGTTTCCACTGTTTAGGCAGATCAGAAGCTCTCCAAACACGACATGGCGTCCAGCCAATTCTGCGTTGAAAAAGTTAGACGGCGCTCCTTCCCTTCCAAACTCTGCCATGCACCCAAACAGTGGTTTACCCCCACATATCGGGTATCAGCGCACTCAGGACAAATTGCACAATAACTTTTGGAGTCTTGTTACCCTTGGAAAAATAAAAATTGGGGTGAAAAGATCATTTTTGTGGAAAAAATATGATTTTTAAATTTTACGGCTCTACGTTATAAACTTGTGTGAAGCACATGGGGGTTCAAATTGCTCATCAAAAATCTAGATAAGTTCCTTAGGGGGTCTAGTTTCCCAAATGGGGTCATTTGTGGGGGATTTCCACTGTTTAGGCACATCAGGGGCTCTCCAAATGCAACATGGCATCCAAACTCAATTCCAGCCAATTTTGGTTGGAAAAAGTCAAATGGTGCTCCTTCCATTCCGAGCTCTGCCGTGCGCCCAAACAGTGGTTCCCCCCCACATATGGGGTATCAGCGTACTCAGGACAAATTGTACAACAACTTATGTGGTCTAATTTCTCCTGTTACCCTTGGGAAAATAAAAAATTAGTGACTAAAAGATAATTTTTGTGGGAAAAAAATAGGATTTTTTATTTTCATGCCCGGGCATTATAAACTTGTGTGAAGCACTTGGGGGTTCAAAGTGCTCACCAAAGATCTAGATAAGTTCCTTAGGGGGTCTAGTTTCCAAAATGTGGTCACTTGTGGGGGGTTTCCACTGTTTAGGCTCATCTGGGGCACTGCAAACGGAACATGACCCCCATTAACGTCTGCATTCCAAAACGTTACTACTTCCTTTCCAAGCCCTGCCGTGCGCCCAAACAGTTTCCCCCCCCCCACATATGGGGTATCAGCGTACTTAGGACAAATTGGACAACAACTTTTGGGGTCCAATTTCCTTGGGAAAATTCAAAAATTTGGGACTAAAAAATCATTTTTGTGGAAAATAGATTTTTTTTTTTTTCACACCCAGGCTTTATAAACTTTTGTGAAACACTTGAGGGTTCAAAGTGCTCACAACAGATCTAGATAAGTACCTTAGGGGGTCTAGTTTCCAAAATGGTGTCACTTGTGGGGGGTTTCCACTGTTTAGGCGCATCAGGGGCTCTCCAAACGCGACATGGCATCCAATCTAAATTCCAGCCAATTTTAGTTTGAAAAAGTCAAACGTCGCTCCTTCCCTTATGAGCTCTGCCGTGTGCCCAAACAGTGGTTTTCCCCCACATATGGGGTATTGGCGTACTCAGGAGAAATTGCATAACAACCTTATCTGTCCATTTTCTCCTTTTACCCTTGTGAAAATAAAAAAAAAGTTTGTAAAAGATCATTTTTGTGGCTAAAAAGTAAAATATTCATTTTTTCCTTCCACGTTGCTTTAGTTACTGTGAAGCACCTGAAGGGTTAATAAACTTCTTGAATGTGGTTTTGAGTACCTTGAGGGGTGCAGTTTTTATAATGGTGTCACTTTTGGGTATTTTCTGCCATATAGACCCCTCAAAGTGACTTCAAATGTGAGGTGGTCCCTAAAAAAAATGGCTTTGTAAATTTTGTTGTAAAAATGAGAAATCGCTGGTCAACTTTTAACCCTTATAACTTCCTAACAAAAAAAAATTTTGGTTCCAAAATTGTGCTGATGTAAAGTAGACATGTGGGAAATGTTATTTCTTAACTATTTTGTGTGATATATTTCTCTGTTTTAAGGGAATAAAAATTCAAAGTTTGAAAATTGCAAAATTTTAAAAATTTTCGCCATATTTGCATTTTTTTCAAAAATAAACGCAAGTTATATCGAAGAAATTTTACCACTAACATGAAGTACAATATGTCACGAGAAAACAATCTCAGAATCGTGAAGATCCGTTGAAGCGTTCTAGAGTTATAACCTCATAAAGAGACAGTGGTCAGAATTGTAAAAATTGGCCCGGTCATTAACGTGCAAACCACCCTTGGGGGTGAAGGGTTTAATTTGTAAATCCAATATATTTCCTTTCCATTTAATTGTTCAATTCGGTTGTGGGCTTGCGGTGGTATTTCTTCCATTGGGAACATTTTTAACTGTTTGTATTTATTGTGAACTATTGCACAGTGACGAGAAAGGTCATGTTTTAAAAAACCTTTTTGGATATTGGACCAATGTGAGTTAAGGCGATTATGAAGATCTTGAGTAGTCCTGCTCGCATAAAGTTTCTGGCAGGAAAATATTATGACATATACAACAAAACTTGTAGTGCAGGACGTGGGGCTTTTTATAGTAAAGGTATCACCGGTCTGTGCTGAAGTAAAGTAGAGAGACCATCCCAAATAGCATGGCAGCAAAGACAATTCCTACCATGACACTTGGTGATTTTATTTTCTTGTTGAGACCTCGTTATGGAGTGGTTATCCTTTTCTCTAACTCTACTTGGAGCCAGGACATTTTTGAAAGTTGGGGCCCTCCTAAAAGTTAAAATCGGGTTTTTAGGTAATATATTTGCCAAAAACAGATCATTCTGAAATATATGCCAATTATCTTGAAACATTTTTTGTATATTCCTATGTTGATAATTGAAGGTAGTTATAAAATTGAATTCAAATTTATTGTCATTCTTTTTGACTGTTTTCCTTGCTCTCTTTCTTTAGAATTATTGTAGGCGCGTATGATGAGTTTTTTTGGGTACTTCTGTTCTATGAACCTATCTCTGATAATTACTGCTTGATCTATGAAATCTGTTTCTAAAGTGCAATTTTTTCTGATCTTTTTGAACTGGTTTTGGGGAATATTTTGCAACCATTTGGAGTAGTGCCCACTCTTATAATGGATCCTGTGCCACTCTTTTCTTATGGACCTGTGTCTTGCAGCAGCTGATATGTGTTAAACATGTTGCTTCGGTGCAACTTCATCAGGTGAGCAGATTCCTTTTTTCTCTGCACCTTATTGTATTATTTTTACATTTTAAAAATTGCAAAAAGGAAAATGGGCTAATGTAAATGTTTGGGAACCCTTGGAGATTTGTGTGCTCAGATAACTTTGACCAAGGTTTCAGACCTTAGCCTGTTAGGGTTATGGCTTGTTCACTATTATCATTAGGAAAGGACAGGAAATGCAAATTTCCCAGCTTTATAAAAACCCAGCCTCCTCTAACCATGTACCAAAACAGCATCCATGAGTTCTTTTAAGCAGATGCCTAGCACTCTGAAAATAAAAATGGTGGAGGTCCAAAAAGCAGGAGAAAGCTATAAGAAGACAGCAAAGTGTTTTCAAGTTGCCCTTTCCTCAGTTCGAAATGTAATTAAGAAATGGCAGTTAACAGGAACAGTGGAGGTCAAGATAAGGTCTGGAATACCAAGCAAAATTTCAGTGTGAGCTGCTCATAGGATTGCTAGAGAGGAAAATCAGGACCCCTTGCTTGACTGTAAAAGACCTTCAGACAGATTTAGCAGACTCTGGAGTTGTGGTACATTGTTCTATTGTTCATAAACACCTGCACAAATATGGTCTTCATGGAAGAGTCATCTGAAGAAAATCTCTCCTGCATCCTCACCTTAAAAAGTCAGTGTCAGCAGTATGCAAAAGAACATCTGAACAAGCTTGCTGCATTTTGGAAACAATGCTGTGGACCTATGAGGTTAAAATAGAGCTGTTTGGCCACAATGATCAAAGGTATGTGTGAAGAAAAAAGGGCACAGAATTTGAGGAAAAAGAACATCTCGTTAACCATTAAGCATTTGGGCAGATGAGTCATGCTTTGGGGTTTTGTGCCAGCCAATCGAACGGAATATTTCACAGGTAGGGGGAAGATTGGATTCAATGAAATTTCAACAAATTCTTGATGGAACTTAACACCATCTGTAAAAAAATTGAAGTTGAAAAGAGGATGGCTTTTACAAATGGACACATGTCAGAATCCATAATAGTCTACCTCAAAGGCACAAGTTGAAGGTTTTATAATGGCCCTCATAGTCCTCTGATCTGAACATCATTAAAAATCTGTGGCTAGACTTCATAATAGCAGTGCATGCAAGACGACCCAGTAATCTCACAGAACTGGAAGAATTTTCCAAGGAATAATGGATGAAAATCCCTCAAACATGAAGTGAAAGACTCTTGGCTACAAAAAGCGTTTATAAAATGATATTTTCAAAAAGGGGAGCTACTAGGTACTAACCATGCAGGGTGCCCAAACTGTTGCATCTGCTCATTTACCTTTGCGTAATTTTTAAAATGTAAAAGATGAAAATAAATAAATATATATATACATATTTTTTTTTTGCCTAAAATACATAGGAAATGTGTCATCTTTAACGTTAGCCCTTTTAGAGATAATTTCAACTTCAACTTGCTTAACTGTTCACAATAAAGGCAGAGACAGACTGCAGTATTTCTCCTGTGAGAATCCCATCTTAAAACTCATACTGGCTGTCAGCTCTTCTAACCTGAGCTTGACCTCTGCATAGAAATACATCAGGCTGTCTTGCTCAGGTCAGGAGAGGTGTCAGGCCAGTCTGAGCAGTGCAATGCCTTAGGCCGGGGTCAGAAATGCGAGAAACTTGCAAGAGTCTTGCATGTCAATACCCGGCAGTGCCACTGGCACTTGGACAGGAGCGTGTGGCTGCATATATTTCTATGCAGCTGCAAGCTCCGGTCCCGAGTGTCGGCGGCAGTGACGGGTACTGACATGTGAGACTCATGCGAGTTTCTCGCATGTCTGACTCCGGCCTTATACGGCTGTCTGACTCAGCACTCACAGTGATTTTGACAAGGAGTGCCCAAGCTTTTACATGTCACTGTATGTATTATATATATATATATATATATATATATATATATTTATTTTTTTAACCCCTTCACCCTCCAAGCCTGTTTCCACCTTCATGACCAGGCCAAAGTTTACAATTATGACCAGTGTCACTTCATGAGGTAATAACTCTGGAACGTTTCAACAGATCCCACTGATTCTGTTTTTTTGTGACATACTGTGCTTCATGATAATGGTAACATTTGTTTGATATGACTTGCTTTTTATTTGATTTGCTTAAATCATAGAGTAATGTCACAAAAAGTAGTTAATAAATAACATTTTCCGCATGTCTACTTTATATCAGCACAATTTTTGAAACATAATTTTTTTGGGACAGGAAGTTAGAAGTGTTATAATGGTTAAAAGTTGACCAGCAATTTCTCATTTTTCCAACAAAATATTTTTTTTTAGGGACCACATCACAATTGAAGTGATATTTGAGGGTCCTAAATGACAGAAAATACCTAACATTGACACCATTCTAAAAACTACAACCCCTCAAGGTGCTCAAAACCACATTCAAGAAATTCAGGTGCTTCACAGGAATTAATAGAATGTGGAAGGAAAACATAAACATTTAACTTTTTTTCACAAAAATTTTACTTTAGACCCCAATTTTTATTTTCTCAAGGGAAACAGGAGAAAATGGATCCCAAATTTGTTGTGCAATTTCTCCTGACCACGCGATACCCCACATTAGAAGGAAAACTACTGTTTGGCAGCACGGCAAGGAATGGAGGGCAAGGAGCACCACTTGATTTTTTAATTTTTTAACGCAAATTTTGCTGCACTCGAGCCCATGATGTGCTTAAACAGTGGTAACTCCCAACAAATGACCCCATTTTGGAAACTAGACTCCTCAAAGAACTTATCTAGATGTGTGGTGAGTACCTTTAACCCAAAGTTGCTTCACAAAAATGTATAATGTTGAGCTGTGAAAATAAAAAATCACATTTTTTCCACAAAAATGTTATTTTAGCTAAATTGTTTTATTTTCACAAAGGTAACAGGAGAAAATGGACCCCAATAATAATTGTGTAATTTCTCCTGAGTACGCTGATACTCCATATGTGGGGAAAAATGATTGATTGTGCGCCCAGCAGGGCTCGGAAGGGAAGAAACACAGTATGATTTTTTAAACACAAATTTGGCTGAAATCATTAGCTGTCCCCATGTTGCGTTTGGAGAGAACTTGATGTGCCTAAATAGAGTAAATCCCCCACAAGTGAAGCCATTTTGGAAACTATACCCCTCAAGGAATATATGTATGTGAGGTGAGCAGCTTGAACCCTCGGGTGCTTCACAGAAGTTTATAACGGAGAGCCGTGAAAATAAAAAAAAAAAAATCACATTTTTCCTCAAAAAATTTTCTTTTAGCCCCAAATTTTGCATTTTCACAAGGGTAACAGGAGAAATTGAACAATATAATTTGTTTTGCAATTTCTTGAGTACGCCAATACCCATATATGGGGGAAAACTGTTTTGGCGCATGTAAGTGAAAGAGCGCTATTTGACTTCTTGAACACAAAATTCCATGAATCATTAGCGGACACCATGTCGAGTTTGGGGAGCTCCTGATGTGCATAAACAGTGGAAACCCCCCATGTGTGGGGGTTTTTGGGAAAAATGTGATATTTTAATTTTCACAGTTCAACATTATAAACTTCTATGTAGCACCTGAGGGTTCAAGGGGCTAACCGTTGTGAACATGTT
>JARQOD010000002.1:509860068-509937363 GCA_033576555.1 Oophaga sylvatica | reverse complement strand
AAAAAACGAAAACGCAAAACCGAAAATACCTCCAGTCATGAAGGGGTTAAAATGAATGTTCGTCCCCCATCTTGTATCTGCTTAGAATGGAGAGGTGGGTGCCCATTTGCAGCTTGCTCCATTCACTTCCATAGGAGTTCCAAATAGAGATAAACATGCTTGCTTCTCTACTTCCAAAACTCCCACAGAAAAAAACAGAGTTCTGCATGTGTGGCCATCTGTTCATTTACAGCTGGTGAGAAACAGGGGTCGGAGGCTCAGTTAATCAGAGTCAGCAATACTGAGAGATACGTAGTTTTAGCAGCTGCACAAATTATAAAGCTTAGTGCTACTAGCATCCAAAGAAAACAAATTCAGGCTAGGAACCAGGACACAAGATGTCCAGATAGATATAGGTAGATACGTGATAGATACAGTGGGGAAAATAAGTATTTGATACACTACAAAGAACGGGGAGATCTGTAATTTTTATCGTAGGTACAGTTCAACTGTGAGAGCCAGAATTTTAAAAAAATCCAGAAAATCACATTATATGATTTTAAATAATTAATTTGTATTTTGTTGCATGAAATAAGTATTTGATACAATAGAAAAACAGAACTTAATATTTGTTACATAAACCTTTGTTTGCAATTACAGAGGTCAGACGTTTCCTGTAGTTTTTGACCAAGCTGGCACCCACTGTAGCAGGGATTTTGGCCCACTCCTCCATACAGATCTTCTCCAGGTCTTTCTGGTTTCTGGGCTGTCGCTGGGCAACATTGAGTTTCAAGCTCCCTCCAAAGATTTTCTATTGGGTTCAGGTCTGAAGACTGGCTAGACCACTCCAGGACCTTGAAATGCTTCTTACAAAGACACACTATGCATGTCTATTGTCCTGTAGCCCATCCCAGCCTTGTGCAGGTCTTCAATTTTGTCCCTGGTGTCCTTAGACATCTCATTTGTCTTGGCCAAAGTGGAGAAGTTGGAGTGTGATTGATTGGGTGGTCAGGTGTCTTTTATACAGGTAATGAGTCCAAACAGGTGCAATTAATACAGGTAATGAGTGGAGAGTAGGAGGGCTTCTTAAAGAAGAACTAACGGGTCTCTAAGAGCCAGAATTCTTGCTGGTTAGTAAATGATCACTTATTTCACGCAATAAAATGCAATGTAATTATGTAAAAATCATACAATGTAATTTCCTGGTTTTTATTTTTTAGATTCTGTGTCTCACAGTTGAAATGTACCTATGATAAAACAATATAGACCTCTCCATTCTTTGTAGGTGGGAAAACTTGCAAAATCAGCAATCAAATACTTATTTTCCCCACTGTAGATATTTAGATATAGATAGAAAGACACTAGATACATAGATGGACAGATATGGGATAGATACAGTACACAGGCTCTATCTATCTAGTATCTATCTATTTAATATGTATTCAGTATGTATCTAGTGACTATCTACTGTAATCTATCTAGTGTCTGTTCAAGTATCTATCTTGTAACAATTTACTTATCTACTGTCTTAATACATACATAGATAGAAATATTTATCTATCTATCTACTTGGCTATGTCTCTTTTTTCAGAATATTGTGCATTTTTTCCACTTTTTACACACCAGTATAGCTGGATATACTACTCTATTTTCAAGAATATGAATCACACGTTGCACGATAATACTGCTATTGTTGACTTCAGATGAATATATGCTCAGATGATTGGGTTTCTGAGGGAATAGGTTCTGCATTGCAAATGAGCAATGATACGTTCTTATGTTGATTTCATAATCCTACAAATGTATTCTATGTAACCTTTATTTTACAGCAGCAATGATGCTTTGATGGAGTACAAGAGAGGAAGCAGAAGCAGAAAATTTTGTTCTAGCAGCTAAGCAAGATTCAGTAATTACAAAAATGTATGTAATTAATGTGATACAGTAAAGATGTTCATATTTGTACCGTGTTAGCCAGTAGATAGAAAAATATTTAGACTTGAGAGTCCTCAGTGGTTGATACCTTTTAATGGCTAACTGAAAAGATGATAACAAATTGCAAGCTTTCGAGACTACTCAGGTCTCTTCATCAGGCAAAGACTAATACAAAATCTGAAGAATCACATATTTATACACAACACAGCACAGCACAGAAAAAATGCAATAGGTAAGACAAGTGACGTGAAGCAGAATAGTCATTATGGCAGAGGGATGAGCATAAATATTGGAACAGTTCATAGATAAGGAGTGTGAAAGTTTTATTACCCTCTGATTGGGGTCTGGTAATGTTTTGTGATGTTTTCACAGGGTATTTGGAGTAAATTCCTTAATTGATATAGAGCGCCATAAATCCGTGTGACAGGTTCATTCCAGCAGTAAGAGTGTCAAAGGTCACTATATCAATTGTGAACTGAGCAATATTATATTGAAACTGATTTTATTAAAAAATAAATAAAGAAATATTTTTTTTAAAAAAGTAGGTTAAAAAATGAATGGAGAATTAGTGTGAATGTGCTCACCAATTCTGTGCAGAGTATAGCTACATATAGATCTATCCTGTTGCTCAGCTGGGCGTTCATGTATTTTCAATAGGGAGAGCAGAGTAGGCCACTGCCTGACTTATGTGGCAGGGACTTATCTCCAGGTAGAGCAAAACGATTGGGGATCTAATTCAAACCTTAAACCTTAAAATTGTTAGAAAACCTTAAACAATGGTTTGTCCCAGGGATCAGTGCTGGCACCCCTCCTGTTTGCTTTGTACCTAGCTGACATTCCTGGCACAATATCAAGGAAACTTGGATACTCCGATAACTGGGCACTTGCTACAGTGAGCAAAACAATGGAGGAAGCAGAGGAAGTTCTAACAGAAGATCTAAAGGGTATGCCACACTAAACAGCGTCGCTAACGAGATCGCTAAAAAACGTCACTATTTAGCGATCCCGTTAGCGACGTTGTTGTGTGCGGCATCTAGCAACGACGTGGCCCCTGCTGAGATCCTGCTGTGATCTCGTTCGTCGCTGACATCGTTCCGAACCCTATTTTTATCGTCGCCGTCCCGCTGGTAAGTATATATCGCTGAGTGTGGCACCTTTTTTTTAGCGATTTAGCGGTATTTTGTACCGCTAAAGTCGTTAAGGAGATCGCTAACCGCGATAGCGTCCTTAACGACATCACTAAATTAGGCAGCCACTAGCGATATTAAAACGATCCCGCTAGCGATCTCATTAGTATGCGTCGTTAACGAGATCGCTAGCGGGATTGTTTAGTGTGGCAGTACCTTTAGTGTATTGGGAAAGTATTTTCGACAATGGAGGCTAAAGCCCAATCCATCAAAAACCGAAGTATGTTGCTTTCATTTACACAACGCAAGTGCTGAGACTGAACTCAAAGTACAATTTGAAGGTCAACTTGTCAAACACAATTTGAATCCTAAGTATTTAGGCATAACCCTTGATAGAAGCCTAACCTTCAAATCTCACTTGGATAAGACAGCACAGAAATTGAAACCACGCAATAATATTATTCAGAAACTCTGCGGATCCTCCTGGGGTTCTTCAACATCTGTCTCGAGAACATCTACGCTTTCCTTGGTGTACTCTGCTGCAGAATATTGTGCTCCAGTATGGCTGAATAGTTGTCATGTGAATGTAATCGACACTCAGCTGAACAACTCTATGCGCATAATATCTGGTTCTATCAGACTTACGCCACTGGTTACCTGTCTTAAGCCATATCGCACCTGCAAACCTAAGAAGACAAAAGCTCCTACTTAAAGAATACACCAAAGTAGTGAATAATGAAAATCTCCCAATACATCAAAATATCCAAGATGTTAAAATACAGCGACTGAAATCAAGACATCCACCCGCAATTACCCTGTACGAATATGATTTCAATTTAGAACAGAAATGGCGAAAACTTTGGGTCAGTGCAGTAGACGGTGAGTTTCAAACATTTCCTCAATTGCAAAATCCACCACCAGGCTTCAGTCTACCAAGGAAAACCTGGGTTACCCTGAATCATATCAGAACAAACTTTGGTCTCTGTGCAGATCTTATGCATAAGTGGGGAAAATCTCTCCTGCCTGTGACTGTGGAGCTGACCGTCAAACAGTTCAGCACATTGTTGAGGAGTGTCCCCTGAGATATTATACTGGTGACAAGAATGATTTCTACACTGAAAATGACAATGTTATTGCATACATAGAAAACCTCGATATCCGACTTTGATTTCTGTTCGTTTAAATCACTGTTTATTGTTCGTCATTTATTCCTATACGATGTTAAAATATATGTTCATACGATTAAAAAAAATCTAATTCAAAATGCTGAATCCTTATCTACCCCACATCATTTGTTGGGGAGAATCAGCAAGCCCCCATTCACAGTAGATGGTCAAATTTAAACTAATATGTATGGAGGCCTTTAGTAAAGTCTGGAGGGGTCTGGCCAGTTGACCATCCGATGTGTTTTAGGGCTTCCAACTCTTCCTTCAACAGATGATGCTGGGTAGAAAATGATTAGATAGTCGAAATTCAAATTCAGATCTTTTTGAATTTTTTTTCCGTGGAGATAGTCTTTCTTTCACTGCCCATTCAAAACACCCAAGAACTGGGAGCGTTCAGAATGAAACGGGGACGAGGGACGGCCATAGGCCGAGGGGTACAGCAGCATTCAGCAGACAAGCACAAAGATTGGATAATATAATATAAATATTTACTAACCAGTTTATAAAAACAAAGTAAAGGATGGTAGGCAAACAGTGTATAAGTAAGAAATACAATGACAGCAGTTCTTCTCAATAACTTCGACTAAGAGTATACGCAGGTATACTTAAACAGAATGAACAGTTATATGCAAGCAAAATCCAATGTAATTAACCTTTTCTATGTATAAATCAATAAAACAACAGTGTTGTACCAGTACTTTGGTAATCGTCCAATTCAGAGCAGTTTTCGAAATGTCTCTTACAAGAGAGGCCTTTTTTCCTAACTAACCAGACCTCTATAAGGCTTTTAATATATGCACATATATATTCAGATGTAAGAAGGTACCAGTACATCCTGAGATTGAAGTAGAAGGTTCCTTTGCTGGGTTGAGTCTCGAATAATCAGAAACAGTCTTGAGGCTCTTAAGGAATGCTGATCTCTCCAACACAGGGCTTCCCTAAGTCATTAGAGATGAGGCCTCAAGTGACCTAGCCCAAGATACTGTGTACTTGTTGTTGTCCCAGAGTCACCAATGACAGATCCAGAGTCTCACCGCTCTATCCAGACTTTCACCAAGAATCCGCACCTCCACTTCCATTCCATCTCGTTCGCCTCCCTCCAACCGCTGACCAGCTGCCAAAACCCCTGTGTTCTAACCCAGGCCTCGTGCCGCTGCCCTCTACTAGCCGAATCATATATTACATCACAAATCTCCAACATTACATTAAACTTTGATTAACCTTTACATTCCACCCCACTAACATTTTGATGTCTTGGCAAAAACAGCACCAACCGAAATCTGGTCTCACTCAATGTCGTTTTGGAAGTACCTTTGTGGAAGGATGCCCGCTTTCAGATGCTCTCACCAATGCAAGCCAGCAGGGTCCAAGAACTGTAGGGCTCTCAGCTTCTCTCTCCCTCTGTAGTTGTGACTCTTTTGGGTGCTAGAGCTGTAATGTCTGTTAAGCTCGGCGTGCTTGGTACAGTCCACCATTCGTCATTGTTCTAGTCTTCCACTAGGGGTCTGTTATTTCTGCTGAACTCAGGCCAAGGATATCTCGGGGGTCGATGGAACGGCAGGGGCGAAGCATGTTCTGATGTAGTAGGCGTACCAGACCGGATCCCTCTTCTCGCTTCACATCGTACACTGGTCCATTCGAAATTACCTGCTGAAATACCCTGTAGGGTTCCGACTCCTGGCGAACATCCAACTTTCCTATGGTAGTCTTTACACAGACCAGCAATCTGTCCCCAGGTGTGAACGGTTCATTTTAGAGCGAACCACGATCGGTCTCAGGGTAAATGATTTTGTTGTTTGTCTCTTACCAACTGGTGAATAGTTTTCAGTCTGATTATGTATTCCTGCAGCTATGAGTCTGGAATGTGGTATTTTTCTTTGGTTGGAATACTCAAGTTAAGTTCGGACAATTCCCTGCTCGACTTTCCAAATAGTAACATGTAGGGAGTGTAACCAGTAGTGCTATGCACTCAGTTATTGTAAGCCCAGAGCAGTCCAGGCAAATAATCCAGCAACTGCAATTTCTTGTTTCCCGCTAGGGTTCAAAGCATCCGCAGTAGGGTTCGATTAAATTGGGTGTATCATCCTCGGACATCTGTATACCTGAATGAAGTGTCTACACATGACCAGTAGCCACTGTTAGGGTTCTATGGGTTGCGGCTCCAGAGCTCACGAGGGCGAGTAGCCCTGGTGAATCCACCCCCTATACAGGGAGTGTTAGGGGCAGGCCCAAGGGAGATGGAACCATAACAGCTGGAGCCAAAGGGGTG
The DNA here is from genome assembly GCA_033576555.1 of Oophaga sylvatica. Lineage (NCBI taxonomy): Eukaryota > Metazoa > Chordata > Amphibia > Anura > Dendrobatidae > Oophaga > Oophaga sylvatica. The sequence goes on along the minus strand of JARQOD010000002.1, from coordinate 509,930,890 downwards.
ACTTAGGGCAACACAGCAAAGATAACGATGGGGGCCAAGGTGAGCAGGGTGTACAGATATGGGCTAGAAGGTGCCGGGAACTGAGGAATATGGGAGGCTGATGGGAGCAGGAAGACCATAGGCTGGCAGTGGCCAGTAGCTGTAAGAGAGAAAAAGATGGTAACAACAATGAGAGAGGGAAAAAGGTGGATACGGCTAAGACACTGGACTGGCAGGCACAGAAGAGACACAGGACTGGCAGGTAAGGAAGAGATGCAGGGCTGGCAGGTATGGAAAAGACACAGGGCTGGCAGGCATGGAAGAGACACAGGACTGGCAGGTATGGAAGAGATGCAGGGCTGGCAGGTATAGAAGAGACGCAGGGCTGTCAGGTATGGAAGAGACTCAGGGCTGGCACGTATGGAAGACAAACTAGCGAGGCAGAGACACGGGGCCTGAGGATCAGAAAGGACGCCAGCAAAAGATGCTAGTACCAGAGCATTTGATAAACAGGCGTCTTACAGGAGCAGACGCCGCACTGAAATACCCGATGAGAGCCGCCATGATGGGGCGGAGCCATCGGGTCAAGACCTCCCAGGAAGCCTGGGAGTGGTGGGGAAAGCGTAAGTACGCATGCGCGGACCGCAGACACGCCGCGACCCGGAGAAGTCAGGCAGGGAGCGGCGAGGAGCCCTGTCAGGATCGCTCCAGGGGCGGAGCCAGACTGGTAAGCACCCGAGACCGTGACAGCCGCCATCTCTGCAGTTTGGTTGCGGATATATATGGTCACTGCAAATTTGAAAAGTGATTCATCATTACTAAACCATATTGTAGTCCTCCTGCAGCAGGTCCCACTAGTATATAATCGATCATCAAGATCTCCAGGGGTGCAGTTGACCGGCTGACTTGAGTCAGCATCCTCTGCTCTGGTGTCTTTGCAGCTCACAAGCTCTGCATTGCTGCCAGACTTCTCTGATGATCTGCTCCAGCTAAGGACAGTACACAAATCGTTGAATTCATTTGTAAGTTTTCTCTGAACCGAAATGGGCACTTTTTTCATGGCCCTCCGTAGCCACACTCCTAGCTAGGCTGCTTGGAATCACAACTTGCCGCTTCTTTTCTCTCTCTGATGGCAAATACAGTATCCAGTACATTACGCCATCTTTAACACAGAGTCTTTCCCACTGATGCAGAATCTTCAAGCCATGTGAGTATAATTTGTCTCCTACTGTATATCCACTAGGCAGCGCATGGTCTTGTCTTCAATCAGTACTTTCATCACTGGACTCAATAATACCAAGTAAGGGTATACACAGGTACACTTAAACAGAATTAACAGTTATATGGGAGCAAAATGCAATGCGATTAACGCTTTCTATGCATAAATCAATAAAACGACAGTGTTGTGTCAACACTTTAGCAATCACCTATTCGGAGCAGTTTTTGAAATGTCTCTTACAAAAGAGACCTTTTCTCCTAACTAACTAGACCTCTATAAGGCTAGTTATATATGCGCATATATATTCTAATGTAAGATGATGGTACCAGTAGACAAAAGTAAAAAGTTCCTTGCTGGGCTGAGTCCCGAATAATCAGAAACACCATCTTGAAGCTCTTAAGGAATGCCACGCTCTCCAACGCAGGGCTTCCCTATGTTCTTAGAGATAAGGCCTTACGTGGCCTAGCCCAAGATGCTGTGTACTTGATTGTCCTCGCAGAGTCGGCCCAAGTCAAGCCGAGCAAGCGTCCCAGAGTCACCAACAACAGATTCAGAGTCACACCACTCTATCCAGACTTTTCCCAAGGATACGCACCTCCACTTCCCTCCAGTCTCTTCTTCACCTGCCTCCAACTGTTGACCAACTGCCAAAACCCCTGTGTTCTAACTCAGGCCTCGCATCTCTGCCCTCTACTGGCCACATCATATATTAAATCACAAATCAACAATATAGTAAACTGTGATTAACCCTTACAATGTCATGGAGGAGTAGGGAGAGATGGCAGTAGACCAAATTAGTATTTGGCAGACAGCTATCATGTGTATGGCTAGTTTTTGTAAGAACAATAGCTATAATGTCTATGGCAACATTTTTACAGATTTAGGAAAAGTTTACCACAGCATAGCCAATTCCTTTAAATGTTACTATTTGTACTATACCTTTTTGAATATTAAAGTACTGCTTACTTCAGGGCCATTCGGAGTACGTCATTATAGAAGACTTTTTCAAGATTCCTAGTGGTAGTGGATTCCTACTTTTGCTTGTAAGGTGTGAAAAACTACCCAGTGATGCGACAAGCAAACTATTTCTAGAAAACCTTGTTGTAATGAGATCCTAGGAACCATGGTTAATAGAGACATCCCTTTGTCACTAGGGTAATAGTATACCACCCCGTTCTAGGGTTAAATGGTCTGTAGTGGTCTGGTATTTTAATACTTTGTGTCCATTTTGTTTCTCACTTCTCTAGACTCCAGTCATGTACCTGTAGTTTATAGCAACAGTAAAGTTTGCCTTGTTGACTCTGATTTTCACCTGCACTGACCTCCATGATTGGAGGTCGGGAGAACTGTGAATCACACAGTTCTCTATGTGATTGGACAGAGATCTCAGTTTCAGTAAATGTTCTGAGTCATGGGCTGAAGTGACAGTAAAGTGAAATGATTTTCCAATCCACCATTACATTACTACCAAACATCTTGCCCTTCATGCCACTCTAAAAATTTGGGACCCTTGATTACTGTTCTCACTTAAATGCTTTACATCTGCTGATAATTTTAGCATGTCTGCGCTATATAACTCTTTTAAACAACATTAATTTAGTTTTCCACAATAATATGACCAGACTACAAATGTAAAAATTAGGACCTCTTGCTTTCTTTATTACTTTGTCATTTTAATGATTTTTTTTGGAGCATATGCATGGGTCACGGTAATTTCTATACAGTGGGTGAAATAAGTATTGAACACGTCATCAATTTTCAAAGTAAATATACAGTATTTCTAAAGGTGCTATTGACATGAAATTCTCACCAAATGTCGGTAGCAACTCCCATTCAATCCACATAGGCAAATAAATAAAACAATAGATGTCCATAAATTAGGTTATGTGAAATTATGAGAAATGACACAGAGAAAAAGTATTGAACACAGGAAGAAAGATAGGTGCACAAAGCCATGGGAAGTCATAGCACCATTTGAAATCTGTCAGTAATTAGAAAGCAATCCTGCCACTTAGTGAACAATAATATCAGATGGTTCAACTGATGGAGTATAAAAAGGTGTCTCATTACCAAGGTGCCACACAAGAAACACCTCATGATGGGTAAAACCAGTGAGCTGCCTCAAGAGTCAAGACCTTTGTAACCTTATCATTGCAAAACATAATGATGGCCTTGGATACAGAAGAGTTTCAAAACAACTGAAGATTCCTGTGAGCACTGTTGAGTCCATTATATGAAGAGGAAAGAACATCATTTCACCATAAACTGACCACAACCAGGTGCTCCCCACAAGATCTCAGACAGAGGAGTGAAAAGAATTATAAGAAGAGTTGTTCAAGAGCCAAAGACCTGGGGAGAGCTACAGAAGACCTGGAATCAGCAGGTACATTTGTTTCAAAGAAAACTATCATTAATGCACTCAACAAAACTTAATTTAGGAATATTTTTGGTTTGATTTGTTTGCCTGTGTGAACTGTATGGGTTGTTTCAGACATCTGGTGAGAATTTCATGTCAATAGCACCTTTAGTAATATATTTACTTAGAAAATTGATGGCGTGTTCAATACTTATTTCACCCGCTGTATGTACTACTCATAGTTGATTACTGAAAAATGTGCTCAGATTCAATTACTGAATTAATATTTTGCAGCAGAACATATTGAGGATTCAGACAGATGAGCAGGTCCATCTGACTTCACACAGCAGGCATATGAACTTAATGCGTGATGCTGATTTGGATTATTACTCCCACAAGCACATCTGAATATTGCTGGACAGGATCATTTTTATGCATCGACTATTTCTTTTGGAGAAAGTTTGTAGTTTAAATTATTTATTCTTCACATTTTATTTATATGGTAATAGTTGTAAGCGTTGAGGCCATAAATAAATATTACAGTCTGATATATGAAACTAGCACGTTCCTATTTTATATTTTTACAGTAGATGTTGTATATATATAGCCTCTACTCTATTGCCTCTGTAGTGTATTTACCAAGAGCAAAAGCTGAAAAGGTTTTTTAGGGACTGAAAAAAATTTGCCCATATAAAATAATAAAAGCAAATGCTGATTTGCTCAGTCCCCTGCTACTCCTGCTGCTGCCGCTCTGGTCCAACCCCAAGGTCACTATTTATTTGGCTGCAGTGATGACATGTTCACTATCACTACATGTCACAGCTACAGCTAATCATTGACTTAAAGGTCATCAGGAAATGAGGCCCCTAACTAAAGGCATGTTTGTAAAGGCCCTTTAATGCTAGTTAAATGCAAACCTTTCTTGGAGCATTTAGTTTAGAAATTGTAGAGTAATCCATCTTGGAAGTTTTAATCTCAAGCCCATTGGGCGGACACTGAACTTCCAGCTCTCATCTACTTATTTCCCCGCCCATTGCTGCTCTTCAGTCTTTGACTAACAGATCACTCCTCTTTTCCCCTGCCATAAATTCTGTGCATGTTCTGAATCATTGCCTGGGGTTGTCTCATCAGATGATGGGGTGCACCGGCCCTTCCACTGAGATAATCCCAGGCGATGATTTGGTGCCCGAGCAGAATCACTAACTGGAGTCATCTCACAAGAGGGTGACACATGTGCAGATCGTTAGGCTAAATTACGAAACGTCATCAAGAGTCTACTGTGCTAGCACACAACTCCCATCCCCTCTGATGAGCCCGTAATTGGCTGTAGTGGTCACATGTGGTAGATGGCTCATTATTGTTGTAGCCAACTACACAATGATCAGTAACTGGAGTATCTGGAACAGCAGAGGGATCTAATAGGTATTTTTATTATTTTATTCCTTTTACCCTCAGGCATGTTTTGCCTGACACTGGAAAACTTCATTAATTTGGTATATAAACTAAGGTTCAGTGAAGTACCTTATAGCCGTTTGTGCCTTTTAGGACACACTAAGCCTTAAAAGGTACTGTATAGAGCTGTTCTTTTCCCCAATGGAAATAAGCAGGTCTGAGCAGACATTAAAATGGATTGATTATTTTATCAGTATTGGAGGAACAGACAGTGGCAGGGAGCAGCGGGCGGCCAGAGAGGTAAGCAGCCAGCAAATAGTTAAAACAAGAAAATATAATTTCTCATCGCTCACCTCTTCGGACACCCCTGCTGCTCTCTGCCTGCTGTCCTGTCCTTTGCGCCTTCATCGTGTCACACCTCCTGCCCAATGTTCACCCTAGCTTTCCTGCCCTGAGCAGGCTCCAGAGATCCTTATGTTTGCGCATGACCTCCGAAGCCAGAAGCCGGAAGTTGGGGCTCCATCTTCACTCTTTGTCTGGGCTAATTGCTCCTAGTAGGCCCTGGACCAAGCACAGTAAACTCCAGGGCCTGCTTCCAGCCAAAACCTCTAAAGCCTAAAGTGAATACCCTCTGGGAGATGCGACAAGATGGAGGCACGGAGTAGCAAACATTAGACAGGGAACAGCGTGGTGGCCAGAGAAGTCAGCAGAGAGGTGAGTAGTGGGTATGATTACTGTTTAGCCGTAATGGTGGGCGCAAACATTTTTTTAAATGTACAAATTACAAAATTATTTTGCAGAATGTGAATTTTTGTAAAATTCAAGTAGAGTTCAATTTCACTTTAATGAATTTGCCCATCTCTATTGGTCAGCCTTTTCATATCAAGAAGTGTTTCTATCCACTCCATTTGAAACAAAAATTTGACTTTGCAGGTGATTAATTTTAATGACGGGGATTCAGATTGAGCCTAATGGAGTAAATTTTGTTTCACTTTTGGAAAAGTGGACCACAAATCAAAGGTAGACATACCATTGATAAAACCTGTGTAGCCACACCGCCACATTTAAAGCAGCAAGAACTTCTGTTGCAGATGCATAAAGTGATGCATTATTGGTCTGCAAAGAGCACATGTAATGTTGCACAGGGGCTCTCTCGTGTCTGTATTTGCCCTTGCACCAAATAATAAATGTCTCTCCAGTGCTGGCTCCCCTTAGCTGCTCAGACTCTGTGTTTTGGCTACAGCGGTGACATCATGCAATATACTGATACCCATGATAACAATAAAACACCACCAAAAACAGGCAGAGATGCTTACCTGTCTGAAAAGGCAGGTGTTTTCTTGAATTTTGGATTTTTTAATCCGCTTTTTGTGGTTTTGATCTTTGAGTAGGAGATGTTAGAGTAGGACTGGCAAGTCTAAGGATCCGTGACGTGGGTTGCCAGCTTACATATTTTGGCCAGAATATCAACCAATACCTTACATATATTTATATGTCTTTTTGCACATTATACTTTTGCAGAGTGCAGTTGGGCCCAAATGGTTCTGTACACTGTGGCCTCTGTTCACACTGGATGCATTATAGTTAGCACTGGGCAGCCGCATAAGGGGTCATTAATAGGCTGTGAACCAGACGCTCTGCATTCCTATTGTGAACATCGCCATATACAGATTGTACTTTTGTGCACTGGTGTACCACACGGCCAATCCCTGATTGAAGGCAGGCTGTTTAATTTGGTATTAATGCACCTGTGTAGTCGCCATTTTACTTGGGTCCACTGCACTCTGTCAGTGCATCAGTATTAAGGCCTTTTCAGACAGGTAAGCATCTCTGCCTGTTTTTGGTGGCGTTTTCTTGAATTTTGGATTTTTTTAATCCGCTTTTTGTGGTTTTGAACCATGATAACAATATAGATTACTCAAAGAAAACCCCTATGTTGAACCTTAACTGCCTCCTAAAAAACTGGTCACCTGCCTAAACAGTGGAGCTTGGCACCCTCCTTTGCAGAGGATATGGTGCCCCTGCTCAAGGGCGGCTGTCCCTGGGATGTCCCGCTATGTACTTGTTACTCTAGGGGATGACAGATGTTTAACACTGTTAACACTAGAAGTCCCAGAGAGGGGTCATTTAACATTTCTGCCTTTGGAACCCAGAGACGGGTCGAATGACCTGAAGGATTTTAGCTAACATCCTATAATCACCGTCTTTTGTTCTGTATTCTGCAGATTCCTCAGGCAATGGCCACATTTACAAATGAAAGGATGCTAATTGGAGCCATCAGAGCTGTCAGTTTGAACTAAGGCTCATTTGACCCTCTTTCGGGACTTCAGGGGGAGCTTGAAATTTCTGGGACTTCTAGTGTTAAATAAACCAGGAAAAAGCCAGAGCCACACAAAAACATAAGCAAATGCTAAACATTGACAAAAAAATGTCCCTATAACACGAGTCTGGTCAGAATCTGTTTTTTTAGGTTTTGACTTGGTTTGGAATATCGGTATATTGCACTTAGGTCCATTATTTCCAGCAATTGATTGCATTCACAGAATAATTTTTTGCCTACTGCTATATTCTGTCTTCTTGACTTGGTTCTCTCTGTGATAAACGCCATGGATGATGAAATATGCTTGTGTGCCTGCCATCACTTACATAGGGCATCTTAGGGCAGATGCCAAGGAGCGGGGGTGCCAATTGCGTGGTTATAATTGAGGGTGCCAACCTCCGCTGGTAGGCAGAAATAAAGGCTAAGATATATCTTATAGGGTTGACCTAGAGTGCACTTTTAAGTGTGGTGTTTGTGCTTTTGGTCTCTTTTTAATTATCCTCATAAAAAAGTTAGATTTTATATTATTTTTTTGGGGGGCTCCTTCTATGTTAACTATTAGTACTTATCTGAGAACATTTCGCTGGAGAATCTACTTTTTTTTCCTACTTACTGCTGCTGCCCTGGCCTGGGCGGCTCCGTGCACTTTTCCTCCTTGTGGCACGGGTGTATTCATCTTTGGTGAGCTGACTTCTCCGGTGTTCTATTACATTACTGTTTTAATCTTCTGCTCTTTCTGGGATTGTCAGTCCAGTGTGCGGTCCTATCAGTGACTGACAGCTTTCCTTGTGTAAAAGTGCATACTGGGATAACTGTCAATCACAGATAGGACCGCCCTCTGGACCAAAAATTCCAGAAAGACCCGAGGATTAAAAGATTAAAACACAGGTTATACTGAATCTTTTCTCAAAAAATGATATATCAGTCTGCTCAGCTCCCCCTGTCCTGAGACTTCATGCCTTCAAATTGTAATACATGTTAATGGTGACAAGTTTCTTTTAAAGGGACTCAGTCAACACAGAATGACTGTTGAAACTAAGTCCTACAGCTCTGTGCTTCATGGCGCTGGCTTATCATTGAAATAGGCGCTGGCCTATCACTCCCTCCTGCTTGTTGTACCTCTATCTCCATCCTCCCTCCTTCTGTAATTGACAGCTCTGGCTTCATAGAGCCAGAGAAGGGAGGAAATTGAGGGAAAACATGTAGGTGGGATGATGTACATATATGTTTAACTCTGTCGCGATTCACTGAGCGCCTGTACTTGGTTTATACACTCATTCTGTGCTGACAGGTTCCCTTTAAATAACCAATGTTTATGCATAAGTATATAGGGGAGAAAATGTAAGGGAATCTTACAGATCATTTACTTTTCCATCGCTATAGCCTCCTTATAGAACTGCTCATTTGAAAGCTGAAGTTCATCTAATTAATAGTGGTTAATTCTTACACTGTGTTACAAGAGTCCATTAAGAAGCATAATAACTATAAAATAAATGCTCTTGAACTTAGAAATCCTTTTAAGAGGTCAAACACAATTTCCCTATGCAATGTACAGCACAGTCATCTGTCATCATCCATTTCCAACTCTGCAGTCTCTGTATTTGCATTACTGTACTATTTTCTCTAGATATCGTCTGTAGGTGTTGAATTTCATGCTAAAAATGAAGGTGGTAATATAGTTATCAAAAAGAAAGCTGAAAAGTAACTCAGAAATGAAATGTCCTGTACAGAAATGACAATACGTCCATGTATATGACAATGCTCGTTCATATGGCACATGAATCATTGCCGCAGCGAGGGAAACAAGTGGCTCGTGGGGAAGGTAAGAGACACAGCTCGGGAATGGCGGAGATTAAACGGGCAAGTATACCTTGATTGTTTTATCAATATTGGTGGCTTGGGCATACTATTTAATTAATTGGTTTTCTAGGAATAGAACAAAAAATAAATAAATAACAGAAATGTCATTATAAATTCCTAAATACTTTAATTAGCGAATAACACTTGTTTTGAATTAGGGAGGAAAATCACTACTGTACATTAAAATGGCCTGTTACAATAAAAAATCTTGTCCTAGAATGATAATAGAACAGGTGCCAGTGAGCATGTACAGTAGGAAGCTCCACTGCTACAACCTAGGGATGCCTTAACAGTACTTCCATCTCAGCAGCCACTGAGCATTCAGAAAAACAGGATGGACAACAGTGTGAGCAGCCTCTTCTTACTTTAGGACCTCTAGCATCTACGGTGTTAGATCAGATAGACAAGATGGACAGCTGTGTGAGGGGCATCTTCTTACCTTACCATGTGTGGTAGATCCAACATTGGATCAGGTAGGGTGGACAATATTGTGAGCTGAAGTGACGGGCAGTCTTTGATATTTATACTACACGCCTTCTGACTGACGACTCCTCCCATCAGCCTATAGCGGTTTTAAATAGAGCTTGATCCTTATAATTGTAGGCTTTTAGCCTGAGAATGGTATCATGTTAGGTAAGGGTCCCAACAAAGGGGTATGCATTGTCGATGGCTGTTGGGCTCGCATGAATTGGCAAATTTATGCTCTATGTTCCTTAATTTTTTTAACTTATTTTCTGCAGCAAAAATGCAATTCCAATTTCATATATTCAATGTTTGCATACTATAGTGTCTCAGAGGGCAGCTTTATTTTGTTATTTACATATAGAGTGGCTCTCTTAACTTGTACCTGTTTACTTTTGTATTTCTGTTTGGAAGTGACGGTCAGTCTATTGATATTTGTAGTACACACCCTCTAACCAAGAACTCCTATAGCGGTTTTAAATAGAGCTTGATCCTATCTGCCCATATACAACCCCTGGCAAAAATTATGGAATCACTGGCCTTGGAGGATGTTCATTCAGTTGTTTTATTTTGTTGGAAAAAAACAGATCACAGACATGGCACAAAACTGAAGTAATTTCAGATGACAACTTTCTGGCTTTAAGAAATACTAAAAGAAATCAAGAACAAATAACGTGGTAGTCAGTAATGGTTATTTTTTTTAACCAAGCATAGGGCAAAAATTATGGAATCACTCAATACTGAGGGAAAAAATTATGGAATCACCCTATAAATTTTCATTCCCAAAACTAACACCTGCATCGAATTAGATCTGCTCGTTAGTCTGCATCTAAAAAGGAGTGATCACACCTTGGAGTGTGGACTGACATGATTCATGGCTCCAACATGAGATGTCAATTGAAACAAAGGAGAGGATTATCAAACTCTTAAAAGAGGGTAAATCATCATACAATGTTGCAAAAGATGTTTTGCTCACAGTCAGCTGTGTCTAAAATCTGGACCAAATAAAAACAACATGGAAAGGTTGTTAAAGGCAAACATACTGGTAGACCAAGGAAGACATCAAAGCGTCAAGACCGGAAACTTAAAGCAATATGTCTCCAAAACAGGAAATGCACAACAAAACAAATGAGGAACGAATGGGTGGAAACTGGAGTCAACATCTGTGACCGAACTGTAAGAAACCGCCAAAAGGAAATGGGATTTACATACAGAAAAGCTAAAAAAAGCCATCATTAACACCTAAACAGAAAAAAAACAAGGTTACAATGGGCTAAGGAAAAGCAATCGTGGACTGTGGATGACTGGATGAAAGTCATATTCAGTGATGAATCGCGAATCGGCATTGGGCAAGGTGATGATGCTGGAACTTTTTTTTTGGTGCCGTCCCAATGAGATTTATAAAGATGACTGCCTGAAGACAACATGCAAATTTCCACAGTCATTGATGATATGGGCTGCATGTCAGGTAAAGACACTTGGGAGATGGCTGTCATTACATCTTCAATAAATGCACACGTTTATGTTGATATTTTGGACACTTTTCTTATCCCATCAATTGAAAGGATGTTTGGGGATGATGAAATCATTTTTCAAGATGATAATACATTCAGCCATAGAGCAAAAACTGTGAAAACATTCCTTGAAAAAAGACACATAAGGTCAATGACATGGCCTACAAATAGTCCGGATCTCAATCCTATTGAAAATCTTTGGTGGAAGTTGAAGAAAATGGTCCATGACAAGGCTCCAACCTGCAAAGCTGATCTGGCAACAGCAATCAGAGAAAGTTGGAGCCAGATTGATGAAGAGTACTGTTTGACACTCGTAAAGTCCCTGCCTCAGAGACTGCAAGCTGTTGTAAAATCCAGAGGTGGTGCAACAAAATACTAGTGATGTGTTGGAGTGTTTTTTTGTTTGTTTGTTTGTTTTTCATAATTACATAATTTTTTCCCTCAGAACTGAGTGATTCCATAATTTTTGCCTTATGCTTGGTTAAGAAAAATAACCATTACTGACTACCACATTATTTGTTCTTGATTTCTTTTAGTGTTTCTTAAAGCCAGAAAGTTGTCATTTGAAATGACTTCAGTTTTGTGCCATGTCTGTGATTTGTTTTTTTTCAACAAAATAAAACAACTGAATGAACATCCTCCAAGGCCGGTGATTCCATAATTTTTGCCAGGGGTTGTAATTGTAGGCTTTTAGCCCGGTAGAGGTATTATGTTAGGTCAGGAATGGATACTAATAAAGGTGTACACCTTGTCGCTTTCTGTTGAGCTCGCATGAATTGGCCAATTTCTGCGCTAAGTATCTTAATTTTTTTACTTTTTTCTACAGCAGTAATGCAATTCCAATTTCATGTATTCAATGTTTATGTACTATAGTGTTTCAGAGTGCAGCTTTAATTTGTTAGCATTTTGAGCAGCCTCTTCTCATCGCAGCATCACTTGTATCTTTAGTATTAGATCTGTCAGACACGGTGGACAGCAGTGTGAGTGGGCTTTTTTTTTCTACCTCAGCGCCACTGGTATATCCAATATTAGATCAGAAAGACAAGGTGGACAGTAGTGGGAGCAGCCTCTTCTTACCTCAGGACCACCAGTATCACTAGTATTAGATCAGATATAGAGGGTGGACAGCAGTGTGAGAAGCCTCTTCTTACCTCAGGACCACTAGTATCACCAGTATTAGATCAGATATACAGGGTGGACATCATTGAGTGCAGCCTCTTACCTCAGGACCACTAGTATCACCAGTATTAGATCAGATATAGAGGGTGGACAGCAGTGTGAGAAGCCTCTTCTTACCTCAGGACCACTAGTATCACCAGTATTAGATCAGATATACAGGGTATACAGCATTGAGTGCAGCCTCTTACCTCAGGACCACTAGTATCACCAGTATTAGATCAGATATAGAGGGTGGACAGCAGTGTGAGCAGCCTCTTCTTACCTCAGGACCACTAGGATCACCATATTAGATCAGATATACAGGGTGGACAGCAATGAGTGCAGCCTCTTTTTACCTCAGGATCACTAGTATCACCAGTATTAGATCAGATATACAGGATGGAGAGCAGTGTGAGCAGCCTATTCCTACCTCAGCACCTCTGGTATCACCAGTATGAGATGAGAAAATGCGCTGGGAGCATATCTTACTGCAACTGAAACAAGGGGATGAAAATTCCTAATCCAGATGCTCACAGAATCTGTCCCTTTAGCATTTTAGGACAGGTTTATGTCACTGTAACAGGATGACAGCCACTTTATTGTTCTATAGTGATTACCTCTCTAGGCAAAACAAACGAGATATGCTAACTAAAAGTATGTAGGAATTTATTCATGATGACATTTTCTAATTTAACTAACAAATTACTTTTTATTATTGTTATTATTTATAATTGTTATTATTTACTTTTGTTATTTTTGACATTTTCTCACTTGTTTTCTATTCCCAGAGAATTCCTTTAACCAGTGGAGCACCTTTAAGTTTGCCTATCAATCTGTTCCGTGACAAACTAACATTGGTCCTGCATTCAGTAAATCTAAATATACAGTGGGTATGGAAAGTATTCAGACCCCTTTACATTTTTCACTCTTTGTTTCATTGCAGCCATTTGGTAAATTCAAAAAAAATAATTTTTTCTCATTAATGTACACTCTGCACCCATCTTGACTGACAAAAACCAGAAATGTAGAAATTTTTGCAAATTTATTAAAAAAGAAAAACTGAAATATCACATGGTCATAAGTATTCAGACTCTTTGCTCAGACACTCATATTTAAGTCACATGATGTCCATTTCCTTGTGATCCTCCTTGAGATGGTTCTACTCCTTCATTGCAGTCCAGGTATGTTTAACCCCTCTCTGACATCTGACGTACTATCCCGTCCATGTGACCTGGCACAATTAGACCATGGACGGGACAGTACATCATCGCGATCGGCTGCACTCACGGGGGGTGGGCGCGCGGCCGATCGTGGCCAGGTGTCATCTGATTCTCACAGCTGACACCTGGCACTAGGTCCCAGGAGCGGTCACAGACCGCTCCCGGCACTTCAACTCCCGAAGTGCTGCGATCAATCAAGATCGCAGCGTTCCGGAAGCCAGCACAGGGCTGACAGCCCCTCTGCCTTTGGATCGGAGACGCCGCGGCGTGACGCCGGGTCCCGATCGCTGCCATGGTGAGCGGAAGTCGTCATGATGACATCCAGCTCACCAAAGCTAGGAAACTTGGGAAACTTGTTGATCAAGCGCAGTGCATGATCAGCAAGTTTCTGTGTCAGTGCAGCGCTGACAGCTTATATGGCATGCAGATGCTGCTTCATCTGCATGCCATACAAGCGATCAGCATGGAAAAATTGATTGTCCCATTGTGAGACAAAGGGTAAAAGTTAGGAAAAAGTAAAAAAAAATTTAAATAATTGTAAAAATATTAAAAAAAATCAAAAATAATAATAAAAAATATATATACTGTATATTCTATCATTAAATAAATATTTGAATAAAAAAAAATCTAAACAATAAAAGTACACATATTTGATATTGCGCATCCATAACGACCCGACCTATTAAACTGTCCCAATAGTTAACCCCTTTAGTGAACACCATTAAAAAAAAAAAGACAAGGCACAAAACAATGCTTTATCATCATACTACCGAACAAAAAGTAGAATAACACGCAATCAAAAGAACAGATATAAATAATCATGGTACCGCTGAAATGTCATCTTGTCCCGCAAAAAAAGAGCTGCCATACAGCTCCATCAGTGGAAAATTAAAAAAGTTATAGCTCTCAGAATAAAGCGATGCAAAAATAATTTTTTCAATAAAATAGTTTTTATTATATAAAAGTGCCAAAGCATAAAAAAATATAAATGATGTATCTCTGTAAACGTACTGCCCCAAAGAATAAAACTGCCTTATCTATTTTACCCCACAGAATGGTATAAACGTCCCCCAAAAAAGAAATTAATGAATTGCTGGTTTTTGCTCATTCTGTCTACCAAAAATCGTAATAGAAAGGGATTAAAAAATGTCATGTGCCCGAAAATGGTACCAATAAAAACGTCAGCTCGTCCAGCAGAAAACAAGACCTCACATGACTCTGTGGGCCAAAATATGGAAAAATTATAGCTCTCAAAATGTGATGCAAAAACTATTTTTTGCAATAAAAAGCGTCTTTTAGCGTGTGACAGCAGCCAAACATAAAAACCCTCTATGAGGCCTCTTTCACACGTCCTGATATTTCCGGTACCGGAGATGTCAGTGTCTGTGTGTGCAATAGTTGCGGCAAAAAAATGGTGTTGTAAAAATGAGAAATTGCTGTTTAACTTTTAACCCTTATAACTTCCTAACAAAAAAAACATTTTTTTCCAAAATTGTACTGATGTAAAGTAAACATGTGGGAAATATTACTTATTAAGTATTTTATGTGACATATCTCTGTGATTTAACCCCTTCATGACACAGCCTATTTTGACCTTAAAACCTTGTCATTTTTTGCAATTCTGACCAGTGTCCCTTTATGAGGTAATAACTCAGCAACACTTCAACCGATCCTAGCGATTCTGAGAATGTTTTTTCGTAACATATTGGGCTTCATGTTAGTGGTAAATTTAGGTTGATAATTTTTGCGTTTATTTGTGAAAAAAATGGAAATTTGGTGAAAATTTAGAAAATTTCGCAATTTTCAAATTTTTAATTTTTATTCTGTTAAACCAGAGAGTTATGTCACACCAAATAGTTAATAAATAACATTTTCCACATGTCTACTTTACATCAGCACAATTTTGGAAACAAAATATTATTTTTTGTTAGGAAGTTATAAGGGTTAAAAGTTGACCAGCGATTTCTCATTTTTACAACAAAATTTACAAAACTATTTTTTTACAGACCACCTCACATTTGAAGTCACTTTGAACGGTCTATATGGCAGAAAATACCCAAAAGTGACACCATTATAAAAACTGCACCCATCAAGCTACTCAAAACTACATTCAAGAAGATTATTAACCCTTCAGATGCTTCACAGGAACTAAAGCAACGTGGAAGGAAAAAATGGACATTTAAATTTTTCCAACAAAAATTTTCTTTTAGCGTCCATTTTTTCATTTTTACATGGGCAACAGGATAAAATGGATCCTAAAATTTGTTGGGCAATTTATCCTGAGTACACAGATACCTCATATGTGGTCATAAAACACTGTTTATCAAAAAATGATTTTTTAGCCCCCTATTTTTTATTTTCACAATGGTTACAGGAGAAATTGGACCCCAAAAGTTGTTGTCCAGTTTGTCCTGAGTACGCTGGTACCCCATATGTGGGAAAGGACCACTGTTTGGGCACACGTCAGGGCTCGGAAGGGATGTAATGACACTCTGAAATTCAGACTTGATGGAATGGTCTGTGGGCATCTTGTTACGTTTGCAGAGCCTCTGATGTTCCTAGACAGTAGAAACCCCCGCACAAGTGACCCCATTTTGGAAACTAGACCCCCAAGGAACTTATCCAGATGTGTGGTGAGCACCTTGAACCCCCACGTGCTTCACAGAAGTTTATAATGCAGAGCTGTGAAAATAAAAATTCATTTTTTTTCCTCAAAACTGATTTTTTTAACCCGCAATTTTTTATTTTCTCAAGGGTAACAGGAGAAATTAGACCCCAAAAGTTGTTGTCCAATTTGTCTTGAGTACGCTGATATCCCATATGTGGAAGAAAACTACTGTATGGGCACACGTCGGGGCTCGGAAGGGAAGTAGTGACGTTTTGAAATGCCGACTTAATGGAATGGTCTGCGGGCGTCATGTTACGTTTGCAGAGCCCCTGATGTGCCTAAACTGTGGAAACCCAACCAATTGACCCCATTTTGGAAACTAGACCACCCAAGGAACTTATCTAGATGTGTAGTGAGCACTTTGAACCCCAAAGTGCTTTACAGAAGTTTACAACCCAGAGCCATGAAAATAAAAAAATCATTTTTTTTCCTCCAAAAATTATTTTTTAGCCCACAATTTTTTATTTTCACAAGGGTAACAGGAGAAATTGGACCCCAAAAGTTGTTGTCCTGTTTGTCCTGAGTATGCTGGTACCCCATATGTGGGGGGAACCACTGTTAGGGCACACGTCGGGGCTCGGAAGGGAAGTAGTGACGTTTTGTAATGCCGACTTGATGGAATGGTCTGCGGGCGTCATGTTACATTTGCAGAGCCCATGATGTGCCTAAACAGTAGAAACCCCCCAAGTGACCCCATTTTGGAAACTAAATCCCTCAAGGAACTCCTCTAGATGTGTGGTGAGCACTTTGATTTTTCAAGTTCTTCACAGATGTTTATAACGCAGAGCCGTGAAAATAAAAAATCATTTTTTTTTCACAAAAATAATATTTTTTAGTCCCCAATTTTTTTTCCAAAGGGTAACAGGAAAAATTAGACCCCCAAAGTTGTTGTGCATGTTTTCCTAAGTATGCTGATACCCCATATGTGGGGGTATACCACTGTTTGGGCACACGTCAGGGCCCGAAATAAAGGGAGCACTGTTTGACTTTTTGAACGCAAAATTTGCAGGAATCAATGGTGGCGCCTTGTCCCGTTTGGAGACCCCCTGATGTGCCTAAATAGTGGAAACCCCTCAATTCTAACTCTAACCCTAACCCCTACACAACCCTAACCACAACCCTAACATCTACACACCACTAACCCTAATCCAAACCCTAACCATAACCCTAACCCCAACACACCCCTAACCCTAATCCCAACCCTAACCATAACCCTAACCACAAGCCTAACCCTAATCCCAAAACACCCCTAACACTAATCCTAACTCTAACCCTAACCACAAGCCTAACCCTAATCCCAACCCTAACCCTAATTCCAACCCTAACCCTAATTTTAACAGTAACCCTAATTCCAACCCTAACCCAAATTCCAACCCTAATTCTAACTGTAACCCTAATTCTAACCCTAATGCTAACCCTCACCCTAAGGCTAACCCTAACCCTAAGGCTAACCCTAATTCTAACCCTAATGCTAACCCTTACCCTAATGCTAGCCCTAAGGCTAACCCTAACCCTAAGACTAACCCTAACCCTAGTTCTAACCCTAACCATAATTCTAACCCTAACCCTAATATAAAAATAAAAAATATATATTTTCTTTATTTTATTATTTGTCCCTATCTATGGGGGTGATAAAGGGGGCGTTTATTTACTTTTTTTATTTTGATCACTGTGAGAGTTTATCACAGTGATCAAAATAAATGTATGGAATCTACCGGTCGGTGGGCGCACTACGCATTTTCCAAGATGGCGGTGCCCATGAAGAATCCCGGAGGGATACCTGGATGGCCACAGGGACATCGCAGGTCCCAGGAGAGGTGAGGGGGGGATCGGAAGGTGGGGGGAGTAGATGGGAGCAGATAGTGATGGCTGTGACCGATCGCCGCCATCAATCGGTGGCGGCGGCTGAACGCTGCCGTCACTCGGTGTGGGGGGGTCGGATCTCGGTGTCCAGCCATGGCAGATGCTCTTGCAGTATCGGCCATGGCTGGATTGTAATATTTCACCAAATTTCATTGGTGAAATATTACAAATCGCTCTGATTGGCTGTTTTACTTTTAACAGCCAATTAGAGCGATCGTAGCCACGTGGGGGTTAAGCCAACCCCCTGTAATGTATGTAGTACAGTACATATAGCGTCTTGTGCTTGGGTGCGATGAACATACATGAGACACAGGTTTGATATAGAAAGTCCTGTATTACTTCATACAAGTTGGCAAAATATAGTCACACAGTTTGCGGACACAGAAGCAGGAGACACAGCAGGCCAGAGTAATCTAAGCTCAGCAGTCACTCTCACAATAGATTCAGGATCTTCTTCTCTGTTACCGTGAGTCCATGCAAACGTGGGTCTTTCAAAGAGCAGGGTTCAGAGTCCACAAGTGCTTCAGAGTTCCTCAGTAGGAATAGCTGGAGTACAAGGTCCAAGGCTTACAGGAGTCAAGTCAAGTCACAGGTTCACTGCAGGCTAGATTCTGAAGCACTGATTGCTCAGCTGTGGCTGCTTAAGAAGCAAAAGGAGAGAATCAGGGCGGGAACATGCAAGCTGAAAACTCCATTTTGACTGAGGGCAAGATAGCTGCAGCAAGACAGAAAGTAAAATGGCTGACGAACAAACTGAGTTTCAGAAACATATACACAGAACCTTACATTACTCCCCCTTAGGGACAACCTCCGGATGACCTCAGACCAGGCTTGTGTGGGTACCTCTGATGAAACTGACGGAGCAAGCGAGGAGCATTAACGTTATTGACTGGTTCCCATGAGTTGTCCTCCACTGGGTAGCCCTGCCATTTAATCAGATATTGTAACTGATTTCTATACAACCTGGAATCTAAAATCCTTTCCACCACAAATTCTTCCTGACCATCGACTAGCACTGGGTCAGGGCAAGGAGAAGAACGTCCAGGAAACGTATTGGGTGTCGCAGCCTTTAGTAGGGATACATGAAAGACAGGGTGGATTCTCATAGTTCTGGGCAGTTGAAGACGACAAGCAACGGCACTTATAATTTTACTGATTTTATAGGGTCCAATGTACTTATGTCCCAACTTAGACGATGGAATCCTTAACTTAAGATTTCTGGTTGACAGCCAGACCAAGTCTCCTACCTTGAAAGCTGGTGCAGGTTTACGAAATTTATCTGCTGCTTTCTTATACCTTTCCTGAGCCGATTCCAGATTTTCCTTTAGAAGATCCATATTCTTCTGTAAAGACGTGATTCTTTCAGCCACTGCTGGTAAAGGCGTTTCTATGGGAAATCGTGGTAGAATGTTAGGATGATAACCTAGATTAGAGTAAAAAGGAGACTGTTTAGTGGAGGCACTCTGAGAGTTGTTATACGAGAACTCAGCTAATGGAAGTAGATCCACCCAATCGTCCTGTAGGTGGCAGATAAAGCAGCGGAGATACTGCTCCAGGGTTTGATTGGTTCGTTCGGTCTGTCCATTAGTCTGGGGATGAAAAGCAGAAGAAAGGTTTACTTTAATGTCCAATGCTGCACAGAAATTTTGCCAAAACCTAGAAGTGAATTGCACCCCTCGATCCGAAATAACCTCATCCGGTACTCCATGTAAGCGAAACACATCTTTAATCATCAAATCTGATGTCTGTTTTACAGTGGGTAAGCCGACACAAGGGATAAAATGAGCTGCCTTTGTTAGACGGTTAACCACCACTAGAATGGTGTTCTTCCCTGAGAGGTTGGTAACTCCACAATGAAGTCCATAGAAATGGATCCCCACGGGCGGGACGGGGTGGGAAAAGGCTGTAACAGACCAGTTGGTGAGGAGCGAGGTGTTTTGCATCTTGCACAGACTTCACATGAAGTGACATAGTTTAAAACATCCTTCCTGCAAGTGGGCCACCAAAAGAAACGAGAAAGAAATTCCTGTGTCTTAAGAATTCCTCTATGCCCAGCTATCTTGGAATCGTGAATGAGTTGCAATACTCTCAATCTGACTGTTTCAGGAATATACAGGCGTTGTCCCTGAATCCACACACCATTCTTAAAGACAAGACTTACGTCCCTTGGGGGTTGTGCCAAAAAGGAATCCGCATGGTATGCTTCCTTGATGTCCTTAAGTAGGTCTTGATTATGAATTACTCCTAGGAATCTAGAGTCAGGAAGAATAGTCTTAGGAGGAGTAATTGGACGTGTCTCTGCTGAGTAAATTCTAGAGAGTGCATCAGCCTTTCCATTGCGCGATCCTGGTCTATAAGAAATTATAAAATTAAATTGGTTTAAGAAAAGATTCCAGCGAGCCTGGCGAGGAGTCAGGCACTTAGCCGACCTTATAAACTCAAGGTTACGATGGTCTGTCAAGACGACTATTTGCTGTGCAGCTCCCTGAAGAAGGTGTCTCCATTCTTTGAAGGCGGCAATAATGGCCAACAACTCTCTATTGCCCACATCGTAGTTCCTCTCAGCCGAAGACAACTGCTGGGAAAAGAAGGCACAGGGATGCAAGACATTCTTCTCACCTGTTCTCTGAGAGAGTATAGCTCCAACGGCACAGTCTGAAGCATCCACCTCTATTATGAAGGCAAGCTCGGGGTTGGGATGTACTAGGATAGGTGCAGTGGTAAATTTATCTTTTAGACGGGGAGAATGCTTCCTGGGCTTGGGGAGTCCAGGAGAACTTAGACTCTTTCCGGGTAAGTTGGGTGATAGGTGACACTACCTCAAAGAAATTTCTAATGAAACGTCTATAGAAGTTGGCAAACCCGATGAAGCGCTGTACCTCCTTCACATTTCTAGGACTTGGCCAATCCTTGATGGCTTGGGTTTTGCTTCCATCCATACTAATTCCTTGTGTAGACAGTACATACCCCAGAAATTGAATTTCGGTCCTATGGAATTCACACTTTTCAAGTTTGATGTAAAGATGATTTTGTCTTAGACGTTCCAAGACCATTCTCACATGTCCATGATGTTCCTCTGTGGAGTTAGAAAAAATTAGAATATCATCCAAATAAATTACCACGAATGTATCTAGGAGATCCCTGAAGATGTCATTCACCAAGTGTTGGAAAGTGGCTGGGGCGGTACTCAGACCAAAAGGCATAACTAGATATTCAAAGTGTCCATAGCGTGACCTGAATGCAGTCTTCCATTCATCCCCAGGTCTAATACGGACTAAGTTATAGGCCCCACGAAGATCTAGTTTAGAAAAAATTTTGGCATGTCGCACTCTCTCCAATAACTCAGGGATTAAAGGCAATGGATAACGGTTTCTAATAGTAACCTTATTGAGTTCCCTATAGTCTACGCATGGTCTCAGAGATCCATCTTTCTTCTTTACAAAGAAGATGGGTGCACCTGCAGGAGATGAAGAGGGGCGTATGAAGCCCTTGGCTAGATTTTCGTCTATGTAATCCTTTAAAGCCTTTAACTCGGGCCCCGCCAGGGGGTAGATCTTACCAAAAGGTATCTCTGCTCCAGGCAATAATTCAATTGGACAATCATATGGACGGTGAGGAGGAAGCTGGTCAGCGTTCTTCTTGTCACATAAATCCACATAGTCCTGGTATACAGCTGGTAGTTCAGGGACTGACATGGTTCCTTTAGGAACAGAGCAAGCTGAAACTTTTGGACTCATCTGTTTCTCTGGAAAGTGTAATTCCTTGGTCTCCCAGTTAATGGTAGGATTCTGAGCCTGCAGCCATGGTAGCCCTAGAATAATGGGAAAGTGGGGAGAAGAGATAAGCATAAAGGACAGTTTCTCTTGATGATCTTTACCCATAAGAACCTTCAAAGGCTCTGTTTCCTGATCCACTGGTCCAGAGGTCAGCAGGGAGCCATCCACAGTTTCCATCTGTACTGGAGTAGCCTTCTTCACTGAACGTATCCCCTGTTTCAGAGCAAAGGAGACATCCATAAAATTTCCACTTGCCCTGAGTCGATCATAGCAGAGCTAGACACCCAAGCTGAGTCAACCCAGAGTTTGATGGAAAGAAAGCAATGAGAATTGTTTTTCTTACAACTCAGCTGGGACACCGCTGAGGAAACTTGAAAAATGGCAGCGTTTACACAGTCAACGTTCTCAGAGGTAACGGAGTTTAAGTCCGAGAAATCAAGATCTGTTGCTGCAGATCTCTCTGGAGCCTGAGGCTCGGACCTGACAGATCCCCTCTCGCAACACTCACAATGAATGAGTGCTGCAGTAGTCTTACGAGAACGGCTGGGGCAGTTTATAATGAAGTGCCCTGACTTACCACAATAGAAACATAGATTCTCCTTAAAACGATGTTCCTTGCGTGCATCACTAACCCGTCGTTGTAAAGAGTCTACCTGCATGGGTTCAGGTTCAGGTTCCCGTGTAATCCTACTCAAAGGTTCCTTAGCTGGAGAGGAAGGTAGGAAAAGGTTAGTGCGATTGCTTTCGAACCATCTCTCTTGCCTGCGTTCAGTCAGACGAGTATCAATACGGATGCAGTAGTTAATAAAGTCACCTAACGCAGTGGGAGGGTCGGCACGAGCAAGTTCATCCTTAATCAGTGGAGATAACCCCTTTCGAAAAATAGATTTTTTGGCGGAACTGTCCCAGGTGGTATCAAGGGCCCATCTCCTGAAATCCAAGGCATATTCAGCTACCGAGTGCTTACCTTGGCGCAAAGCTAACATGGCTGCTTCAGCTGTTGCACCTCGATTGGGGTCATCAAACACCTGCCCCATGGCTGAAATAAAATCATCAAGGTGATTCAAACAATCATCCTCAGTCTCAATCAGAGGGTTTGCCCACATCAAAGCCTTGTTGGTAAGCAACATAATTATAGTAAGCACCTTAGATCGTTCAGTGGGAAATTGTGAAGCATGTGCAGAAAAAAAAAGATTGCATTGATTAATAAATCCCCTGAATTTCTCACGTTCACCGCCAAAACGAAAAGGGGGCAACTTGGGAATCCCAGAACTCGGGGCTACGGCAGGAGCCTGGACTCGCCCCTCTAGAACCTCAATCCTGGCTCGCAAATCCTGGGTAGTCTGTCCAACCACTTGCAAATTGTGATTATTGAGGTCCTGTAGATTTGTAAAACGGGTCTTTATATTCTGCAAATCTGCAAGGATATTATCAGTCACTCCGCAAAGTTCCTTTATGCGGGCCTCCATTTTCCAGATCTTTTAAGACAGGATTACTGGAAAAAGAGGAGAGAAAAAAAAAAACAATAGTGTTTACCTGTGGTAACACTTGCAGAGAAAAAAAAAAAATTAAGGGAACTGCTCACCTGGAATGGTTGTGAGAAGTCACAACCACTATCATCACAGAAAGTTCAACCAGACATCTGATATCCAGAGTTACAGCAGACAAAAAAGAGAAAAGAAAGAAAAAAAAAAAAAAACAATAGTGTTTACCTGTGGTAACACTTGCAGAAAGAAAAAACTTAAGGGAATTGCTCACCTGGAATGGTTGTGAGAAGTCACAACCACTATTATCACAGAGAGTACAACCGGACGTCTGATATCCACAGTTACAGCAGACACAGCCTTTCCAGACCCAGCAGACACTAACGTTTGGCTTCAGAATCTTGTAATGTATGTAGTACAGTTCATATAGCGTCTTGTGCTTGGGTGCGATGAACATACATGAGACACAGGTTTGATATAGAAAGTCCTGTATTACTTCATACAAGTTGGCAAAATATAGTCACACAGTTTGCGGACACAGAAGCAGGAGACACAGCAGGCCAGAGTAATCTAAGCTCAGCAATCACTCTCACAATAGATTCAGGATCTTCTTCTCTGTTACCGTGAGTCCATGCAAACGTGGGTCTTTCAAAGAGCAGGGTTCAGAGTCCACAAGTGCTTCAGAGTTCCTCAGTAGGAATAGCTGGAGTACAAGGTCCAAGGCTTACAGGAGTCATGTCAAGTCACAGGTTCACTGCAGGCTAGATTCTGAAGCACTGATTGCTCAGCTGTGGCTGCTTAAGAAGCAAAAGGAGAGAATCAGGGCGGGAACATGCAAGCTGAAAACTCCATTTTGACTGAGGGCAAGATAGCTGCAGCAAGACAGAAAGTAAAATGGCTGACGAACAAACTGAGTTTCAGAAACATATACACAGAACCTTACACCCCCCTGTGTTAAAGCACAATGGGTCTTGTGCCTGCTGGTCGGGTGACCTCTCAGTGACATCGGTCACCTGACCCGCAGGAATGCGATTTATACCATGACGCCTACGTCGGCGTCGTGGGTCGGGATGGCACAGGTTTTCATGACGCCGACGTAGGCGTTATGTGTCGGGAAGGGGTTGAGGGCATGAAAATTCAAAGTTGGAAAATTGCAAAATTTTCGCCAAATTTCCATTTTTTGCAAATAACCACAAGTAACATCAAAGAAATTTTACCACTGTCATGAAGTACAATAAGTCATGAGAAAATATTGTCAGAATCACCAGGATTCATGGAAGCGTTCCAGAGTTATTACCTCATAAAGGGACAGGGGTCAGAATAGTAGAAATTGGCTTGGTCATTAACATGCAAACCACCCTTGGGTGTAAAGGGGTTAATTAAACTGATAGGACTTGATTTGGAAAGGCACACACCAGTCTATATAAGATCTCACAGCTCACAGTGCATGTCAGACCAAATGAGAATCATGAGGTCAAAGGAACTGGCCAAGGAGCTCAGAGAGATAATTGTGGCAAGGCACAGATCTGGCCAAGGTTACAAAATTTTTTCTGCAGTACTCAAGGTTCCTAAGAGCACATTGGCCTCCATAATCCTTAAATGAAAGAAGTTTGGGACTACCAGAAGTCTTCCTAGACCTGGCCGTCCAGCCAAATTGAGCAACTGGGGAGAAGAGCCTTCGTGAGAGAGATAAAGAAGAACCCCAAGATCACTGTGGCTGAGCTCCATAGATGCAGTAGGGAGATGGGAGAACGTTCCACAAAGTCAACTATCACTGCAGCCCTCCACCAGTCGGTGGAGGAGTCATATGGTCAGTGTGCCTGGAGATGAAGCACTCTAAGAAAGTGTTTGTGCCTGTGTTGTTGGTTAAAGGACCTGAACCGTGGACATTGCTCCCCGCTAGGAGAAGGGCTGTGTTTTTGTTTTGTTTTGCTCAGTTGCCCAGAGGGCCATGTTTTTTTTTCCCAGCTTGGTTCATGCTTCATATATTCCATATCTATGGAGCCAGGCACCATTTTGGAGTAGTTCTGAGCGGTGCTCTGAAATACAATTTCCCCCTGTCAACAAGAATTGACAGGAGATGCAGTGATGTGGTACACTCCACTGAGGATCAACCATATGGGATGTGATTTTTATGGACACTTTTTTTTCTTTCCCTTAGATGACTGTATTTGGTCTTGTATATTTTAATAACGGCTGATGTATAAATGGATGCCATACAGATGACATTTGAGATGAAAATTGCTCATTTTCTTGGGATGAAATTCGGATAATTTTTTATGCACTCGTGTAAACTTATCCTCACAGCAACAGAACAGTAGAATCATAGAATGGTAGAATTGGAATGGACCTCTGTTGGCATATGCAACAGATAAGGGCTTATTATAAGTAAAAGGAGGACTTTATGCTGACCTGACAATAGATAGCGATGTTGTGTAACGTTTCCTTCTGTTTAATGTATTGTATAAGAAATAGTCTCACTTGTAGTTTCACTTTCGTTTTGTTCCTGTTTCCTGATGCAATGCTGGAATGACTGTTGTCATGGGTGTATCGCCACGAGGATCGTCGCGATTACACACTCTGACTTCTCACAGCTGAGTTGCTGTTACTTTGTGTTTGGTAATGAGAGAGTTAATTTTACCTAGCTCTTTGCTAAGACTAGGTGCAGCCTCGCCCGGCTGCTTTTGATTATGTTCTAATTAGTTTCCTTTATATTCCTGCCAGTCTGGGTGTTAGACGCCGGTGAAAGCATTCATGTAGTCTAGCAGACTGGATCGGTTCTGAGAATACTTAAGCTAAGAGTTCTCTAGTTGTTTTTACTCTTACAGCTTATAGTTTATCTCTGAGACCTTAGGTGTTCCTACTGTGTGTGAGTGTTGTATGTAAGACTTTATTTACTTTATTTCTTGTCTTTCTTGTATGTCCTTCTGTTCATTAACCGTTACCTGTTCATTCCCTTTGGTGGTATTCAGGGTCCTTCTTAGGACTAGAATACAGTTGGCAGGGATTGATAGGAGACAGGGTTTACGCTGGTGGCCTGGACCTCTGTACCTTTAACAGTACCTCCAGGTAGAGGGATTAGTTAGGACCCCAGTTCAGGGTCAGCTTAGACCCCGGTCACCCTCTAGCCGGAGACAGCGTATAACGGATTCCGTTTTGACCCACTGGACATTCTGTCAGGTAAATCTATGTTATCATATATCTATGCGCATGTTATATAGTATGTTGCCCTTTTGATATAGATTACTGACATCACATATATATATCTGCTATACAGCGTGACATTTTCACCGGCCCAAACTAAAGATTCTCCCCAGCTGTCATGGATCCAGTAGCCCAGCTGGCCCGGCAGTTGCAGGGGTTGTCCATGGAATTTGCAGACATTAAGTCCAAGGTTTTGTCCCCCCCGGAGCAAACCAGATCTGAACCTAAGGTTGCTCTCCCGGACAGGTTCACTGGTGGGCGGGACAAATTTTTTACTTTCCGGGAGGCATGTAAATTGTACTTTCGGCTGCGGCCTCGGTCATCTGGGAGTGAAGAGCAGAGGGTGGGAATTGTTATCTCGCTCTTACAAGGGGACCCTCAATCTTGGGCGTTCTCTATTCCTCCAGGCTCCCCAGATTTCCAGTCAGTGGATCGATTTTTTACTGCCCTGGGTCTGGTATATGATGATCCGGATCGAGTCTCCCTTGCTGAAACAAGGTTACGTAAAATACGGCAAGGAAATCGTCCAGCGGAGGAATATTCTTCTGAGTTCCGTAGATGGGCAACAGATACTCAGTGGAATGACCCAGCTCTTAGGAGCCAGTTTTGTCAAGGGTTGTCTGACAAATTAAAAGATGTGTTGGCTCAGTATGATTCTCCTCCATCACTGGAGGCTGCTATGGCCCTCGCTATTCGCATTGATAGACGACTTCGGGGAAGACGCGAGGTAACTCCGCCTCCCGTGATGACTCCGCCTATTACTAAGGTCCCTTATACTGAGGTTCCCCTGGTCTGTTCTGAGGAACCCATGCAGTTGGGAGGGACATCATTTTGTAGGAGGGAATCGGCGGTGCGCCGCAAGACTAGAAGGTGTTTCTTTTGCGGGAGAGAGGGACATTTTGTTGGGGGGTGTCCATCCCGGACCTCTTTGAGCCAAGGAGTTAACCTGGGAGTGTGTATTTCGTCCCAAATCCCTCTCAGTTTCTCGTGCCTGCGGAGGTGGTGATTGGTACTAGAACTGAGAGGATTTCTGTTTTTCTTGATAGTGGGTCCGGGGCTAATCTGGTGGACGCTCGGTTTGCCCAGGTGCATGGTATGCAACTGAGTGTATTGGCCAAACCGGTCCCTATACTCTCTATTGATTCTAGACCTCTTGGTCAAGGTAGCTTGGTACAAGCTGTTCATAACATAGATCTTCGAGTAGGGGCAATACATAAAGAGCAATTGTCTTGTTATGTGTTGGAGGGTCTACCTACTCCTATTGTGTTGGGACTTCCTTGGTTGGCTAAACATAACCCAGTGATTGATTGGCAATCCAGAAAGATAAGCCAGTGGGGTGAATTTTGCAAGAATAACTGCATGAGCACGGTCATCGGTGCGGTTGTGCCTAGGACTTTGCCTCCTTTCTGGAGGACTTTGGGGAGATGTTCTCAGAGGAGGGGTGTAAAGAGTTACCTCCTTATCGCGCATATGACTGCTCAATAAAGTTGCTTCCGGATGCCTTATCTCGTACTTTCCCAGGGACCGGGAGGATGGATGATCCGGTTCCTATTCCTCAGGAGGGAGTTGTAGTGTCAGCGGTATGCTCTGAGCTTGAGGGGGAGGTATTGGGGGCTCAGGGGGACGCCCCTGTGGGACTTCCAGGGAGACTGATAGTTCCAGATCGGTTAAGACTGAAGGTTACGGGGAACCGTTACAAACGGATGGCTGATAGGGGGAGAGTTTCTGGTCGAGATCTGAAGGTGAACGATCTGGTGTGGTTGTCTACCAGGAATATAAAACTTAAAGTTCCCTCCTGGAGGTTGGGTCCCAGATTCATCGGGCCGTACAGGATCAGTTCCATAATTAATCCTGTGGCATTTCGTCTGGACCTCCCTCCTACGTTTAAAAATCATAATGTGTTTCACAAGTCATTACTTAAAAAGTATGTGGCACCAGTTATACCATCACCTCTACCTCCTTCAGTGGTGGTCAATGATAACGTGGAAATTCATGGGTCGAAAATCATTGACTCACGTCTCAGTCGCCGATCCCTTCAGTACTTAGTTCATTGGAGGGGGTATGGTCCTGAGGAGGGGACGTGGGTCCCTGCGTCTGATGTTAACGCAGATCGATTGGTTCGGACCTTTCACACAACTCACCCGGGCAGACCTGGCCTTGAGGGTCCGGAGGCCCCTCGTAGAAGGGGGGGTACTGTCATGGGTGTATCGCCACGAGGATCGTCGCGATTACACACTCTGACTTCTCACAGCTGAGTTGCTGTTACTTTGTGTTTGGTAATGAGAGAGTTAATTTTACCTAGCTCTTTGCTAAGACTAGGTGCAGCCTCGCCCGGCTGCTTTTGATTATGTTCTAATTAGTTTCCTTTATATTCCTGCCAGTCTGGGTGTTAGACGCCGGTGAAAGCATTCATGTAGTCTAGCAGACTGGATCGGTTCTGAGAATACTTAAGCTAAGAGTTCTCTAGTTGTTTTTACTCTTACAGCTTATAGTTTATCTCTGAGACCTTAGGTGTTCCTACTGTGTGTGAGTGTTGTATGTAAGACTTTATTTACTTTATTTCTTGTCTTTCTTGTATGTCCTTCTGTTCATTAACCGTTACCTGTTCATTCCCTTTGGTGGTATTCAGGGTCCTTCTTAGGACTAGAATACAGTTGGCAGGGATTGATAGGAGACAGGGTTTACGCTGGTGGCCTGGACCTCTGTACCTTTAACAGTACCTCCAGGTAGAGGGATTAGTTAGGACCCCAGTTCAGGGTCAGCTTAGACCCCGGTCACCCTCTAGCCGGAGACAGCGTATAACGGATTCCGTTTTGACCCACTGGACATTCTGTCAGGTAAATCTATGTTATCATATATCTATGCGCATGTTATATAGTATGTTGCCCTTTTGATATAGATTACTGACATCACATATATATATCTGCTATACAGCGTGACAACTGTGCATTTTTCCTTTTACCTCATGTTGAATTAGGACAACCACAGTTGGAACCAACAAAACTAAAAGAGGACAATCAAGGATGCCTTGTTCTTGCTCAGATGGAAAGAGTCAATCCAAGAACCAAGCATATTGATGTGAAATATAATTTCTTGAGAGATCATCAGGATCAAGGAGTCTTGAAGTCGGAGTATTGCCCTACTGAAGAAATGACAGCAGACATTTTCACAAAGGCGTTGAATGCTGATAAACATCAGAGACTAATAAAAAAGTTGAGTTTGATTGAATAAGTCCTTACTGTTGAGAAAGGGTGTTGGCATATGCAACAGATTAGGACTTATTAAAAGTAAAAGGAGGACTTTATGCTGACCTGACAATAGATGGTGATGTTGTGTAACGTTTCCTTCTGTTTAATGTATTGTATAAGAAATAGTCTCACTTGTAGTTTCACTTTCGTTTTGTTCCTGTTTCCTGATGCAATGCTGGAATGACTGTGCATTTTTCCTTTTACCTCATGTTGTTAGAAGTAAAAGCTTGTTATCCCATGCAGCCTGCTCTGTGAAGTTTTCTACTGCAAAGGTGTGGATTCAGAAGCTGTGCAACCAGTTATGGGCCCAGACACCCCAGATCCAGTCACCCCAGCCACAGCGTACCCAGACACAGCGTACCCAGAGAACCCAGGCACCAGAGAATTCCAGACACCACAGATCCCAAGCACCAAGAATACCAGATACCCAGGACACTGGAACTCTCAGCAAGACCCTGGTGAATTCAGAAGAATTCTTCAGTGCAAGTCTCTCCAAACAAGTAAGATAAGTTAAAAATGACAAGTAGCACAGAGCTAAAACTCACAGTAGCTAAACTGAATGATGAGAACTATCAGCTATGGAAATTCAAAGTAGAGATGTTATTGTCTAAAGATGATTTATGGGAAGTAATCACTACAGATAGACCTGATCAAGATAATCAGACATGGGATAAGAAAAATAGACAAGCGAGAGCCACCATTAGCTTATTAGTGGATGATGCTCAATTAATACAAATAAGAAATGAATAAACAGCGAAAGGAATGTGGGAAGCATTAAGAAAGCTATATGAGAGACCCAGCTTAAATCACAAGTTATTTTTATTAAGAAAACTTTACAGTATGAGACTAAGTGCAGACATTGACATGCAGAAGCATATATTCTCTATTATGGAAGTGATATCACAGCTAAGATCTATTGGTGGAGACATTAAAGAAAGTCATATAGCAGCTATATTGTTGTGCAGTTTACCAGATTCGTATACAGCCTTGATAAATGCTCTTGAGACAAGACCAGAAACTGACATTACATTAGATTTTGTGAAAACAAGACTAATAGATGAATATCAGAGAAGAAAAGAACAAAGCAATGATTCTTCTACTGAAAAGGACAGTAAAAACGCTCTTAAAGCTACAGAATTTAAAAAACCCTATAATAAAGAGACAAGAGAATGCTTCAGATGTAAGAAAAAAGATCATTTAAAGAAAGACTGTACCATATGGAAAGCAGAACAACAAAAATTACAACATAAAAAGCATACACAGAAAGTAAAAAACACAATTTCCGATTCGTGTGAGAATAATTGGAATGGCACATTCAAAATAACAGACAAGAAATCATCACTTGGTTGGTTTATTGATTCAGGAGCAACGAGTCATATGACAAGTGACAAGAATTTCTTTACTGATCTTGATTTAGATAAGAAAGAAGCCATTTATCTTGCAGATGGAAGCAAATAACCGCAGAAGGTAGCAGACAAGGTATGCTAAATTGTTCAAACAAGTTCGGACAAGATTCAAAGATACTTGTACAAGATGTGTTGTATGTTCCAAAATTGGAAGGCGGATTATTATCTGTGAAACGTCTAACATCTAAAGGACTTACAGTAAAATTCAAAGACAATGAGTGTGCAATTATTGCAGGAAACAAGATGATAACCAAAGTCAAGGCAGATGAACAATTATATCATTTTGACAAACCAAAGGAACAGATGAAGGTATGTACACATGATCACAAAAACTGTATTCACATGTGGCATAGACGTCTAGGACATAGACACCCGGACAGTATAAGGGAACTACAGAGAAAAGAATTGACAAAAGATTTAAAGATATCAGATTGCTCAATTACCATAAGATGTGAATGTTGTATAAAATCCAAAGCCACAAGGATATCTATTCCAAAAGAAAGTGAGATGAAAAGCGAAAAAACCACTTGATTTGGTGCATACTGACGTATGTGGACCCATGAAAGTGACTACATCAGGAGGCAATAGATACATGTTGACTTTTATAGACGACTACTCAAGATACACAGTCACATACTTAAGAACAAAAGTGAAGTTTTTGATAAACTTGTAGACTATGTAACATGATCAAGTAACAAATTTCAAAGGAAGCCAATTGTCATCAGAAGTGATAATGGAGGTGAATTTACAGGTCACAGAATAGAAGACTACTTAAGACAAAATGGAATAGAACATCAGAAAACTGTTCCATACACACCTGAACAAAATGGAGTAGCAGAAAGGAAAAACAGAACTCTAACAGAAATAATGAGATGTATGCTGACAGATTCTAAACTACCAGAGAAATATTGGGGTGAGGCAGCAATGACAGCTACATATCTACAGAACCGACTTTTTTCCAGAAAACTGAAGAAAACTCCATATGAACTGTGGCAAGGTATGAAACCAAGTGTCAATCATTTAAAAGTTTTTGGATGTAAAGTTTTTATATTCATTCCAACAGAAAAACGTTCCAAGCTTCAAACCAGATCCATGGAAGGAATATTCTTTGGATATAGTGAAAACTGCAAAGGATATAGAATCCTAGATCCCAAAACAGACAGAGTTACAGTGAGTAACAGTGTGACATTCATTGAAGATTTAAATGAAGACATTATGATTTCAGTTGAAACAAAAAATGAGAAAAACAATAGTGACATAACTGAAGAAATATCTGATGAGAAAGAAGTAGAAATTAATGAAGAACAAAATATTGAAAGGGAAGAATCACAACTACAAACAGATACAGAACCAAGACGTTCAATAAGAGAGAACAAAGGAAAACCACCAAAACGTCTCTCATACAAGACAAGTAAAAGAAAAATCTATGAGCCTACCTCTTGGGAAGACATATCTAAACTTCCTGAAGAAGAAGCTAATAATTATATAGAAGCAACAGAAACAGAAATTAAATCCATGCATGATTCAAATATATGGACACTAACAGATTTGCCAGAAGGAAGAAAAGCCATAGGATGTAAATGGATTTTTAAAGTAAAATGCCAAACAGATGGCACACCTGAAAGATATCGAGCAAGACTCGTAGCTAAAGGTTATTCTAAAAAATATGGAGAAGACTATGATGAAACATTTGCTCCAGTTGACAAACACACTACAATAAGAACTTTACTTACAGTTGCAGCAGTGGAACAGATGGAACTAAGACATCTGGATGTAAAGACAGCTTTTTTGAATGGAGATTTAACAGAAGACATTTACATGGAACAACCTCCAGGATTCAAAGATGAAAGAAATCCAAACAAAGTTTGTAAACTACAGAAAAGCATATATGGTTTAAAACAAGCAGCTAAAGCGTGGAATGACAAAATCACGGAAGTACTAACAAATTTAAAATTTCAAAGAAGCAAAGCTGATCCATGCTTGTACACAAAAAGGCTGAGTAATAGATGGATTTATGTACTCATATATGTAGACGACATTTTGATTTGTTTTAAACAAGAAAGGGATAAAGAAAACATTCTAAAAACCCTGAAACAACATTTTGAAATCAAAGACTTAGGAAATGTAAAACAGTACCTAGGAATACAGATAGAAAGAGAAGAAGACGGAAGTTTCCTACTGAATCAGAATCACATGATTCAAGACATAACAGAAAAATTTGGACTAAAGGATGCAAAAATAGTAAAGTCTCCAATGGAAACTAATTATCTCAAAGAGATGAACAGTGAAAAGAATATGCTACCAAACAATGAAGAATACAGAACAGCAATAGGAAAACTACTGTATCTAGCAACCGTTACAAGACCAGACATCGCAGCAGCAGTAGGAATCCTGAGTAGAAAGGTATCAAAACCAAATAAAGCTGATTGGAATGCCGTGAAGAGAGTAATACATTATTTGAAAGGAACTAGCAATGTTAAGCTGAAATTACCCATAGGTGATAATTGCATTTTAACAGGATATGTTGATGCAGATTGGGCTGGAGATCCAACTGACAGAAGATCTACCAGTGGACATATATTTTTTCTCTCAGGTGGACCAATAAGTTGGACAAGTAAGAAACAGTCAATTGTGACACTATCTTCAACAGAAGCAGAATATGTTGCAGCAGCACATGCGAGTTAAGAAGTACTGTGGTTAAGACAATTGTTGGCAGAATTAGGACAACCATAGTTGGAACCAACAAAACTAAAAGAGGACAATCAAGGATGTCTTGTTCTTGCTCAGATGGAAAGAGTCAATCCAAGAACCAAGCATATTGATGTGAAATATCATTTCTTGAGAGATCATCAGGATCAAGGAGTCTTGAAGTCGGAGTATTGCCCTACTGAAGAAATGACAGCAGACATTTTCACGAAGGCGTTGAATGCTGATAAACATCAGAGACTAATAAAAAAGTTGAGTTTGATTGAATAAGTCCTTACTGTTGAGAAAGGGTGTTGGCATATGCAACAGATTAGGACTTATTATAAGTAAAAGGAGGACTTTATGCTGACCTGACAATAGATGGCGATGTTGTGTAACGTTTCCTTCTGTTTAATGTATTGTATAAGAAATAGTCTCACTTGTAGTTTCACTTTCGTTTTGTTCCTGTTTCCTGATGCAATGCTGGAATGACTGTGCATGTTTCCTTTTACCTCATGTTGTTAGAAGTAAAAGCTTGTTATCCCATGCAGCCTTCTCTGTGAAGTTTTCTACTGCAAAGGTGTGGATTCAGAAGCTGTGCAACAACCTCCTGGGTCATCTTGTCCAACCCCCTGCTCAAAGCAGGATTCACTAAATCATCCCAGACAGATGTCTGTCCAGCCTCTGTTTGAAGACTTCCATTGAAGGAGAACTCACCACCTCTCGTGGCAGCCTGTTCCACTCATTGATCACTCTAACTGTCAAAAAGTTTTTTCTAATATCTAATCTGTGTCTCCTCCCATTCAGTTTCATCCTATTGCTTCTAGTCTTTCCTTGTGCAAGTGAGAATAAAGTTAATCCTTCTGCAATGTGACAGCCCTTGAGATATTTGTAGACAGCTATTAAGTCTCCTCTCAGTCTTCTTTTTTGCAAGCTAAACATTCCCAAATCCGGTGAAGCATTCGATGCTTAATTTTACTTTAGCATTTTGTGCATTTCTTGGGAAAACCATGTGGTAAATATGATTTAGAGCAGACCTGAGCAAACTACAGCCCAGGGGCCACATCCGGCCCTTTAGCTGTTCCTATCAGGCCCACGGAAAGAGACAACAAAAGGGATAGAAGCAGGAGCTCGCAGGTCGCATGCCACGGCCACCCTCCGCACCTCAGTCCGACATCTCAATTTCATTGCTATCCGCTTTGGGGGAAGCTCTTGATCATAGTACTAGGGCCAAAAAAGAGAAGCGGTGTGATTTGCTGCTTTTTAAAAGCTTTACAAAAATCAATAAATTATATGGTTTTGATCTGTTCAATTATATTAATATAAAGCAATAATGATATGTTAATGACAAAATTGAACCGAATTTTAATGTATTGATTTGGCCCTCCGCAACAGTCATGGTCTCTCATGTGGCCCCTTGGGGAAAAAAAACTGCCCACCCCTGATCTAGAGGGTTTATTTTAATTTAAAAGAATAAAACGCATGAATAGATAATGCAATTAATACTACATCATTCTAAGAACACTACAGGCTATGGAATGTTGATGGCTGGGCATACTGCTCTCATCACATGTGCTATGCTCCAGCGGCTTCATCTGATTAAGTGCTATAATGATAATGTCACTATGTTTCACATTCTCTTACCATTTCTCAGTATGTGGAAATGTTGGTCAGTTCTAGTGACTAAATGCTTTTTGTTTCTGGCTGCAGGAGATGGTTCGCAGTGATAAGCTCTTCTATTTCTGTCTATCTGATTGCATTACTTATTGGCTCATTACTACTTAATCATATGACATTAGGAGGATTCCTGCTCTGTTTGTGTTTAGACCAATGTAAGGTTTGACAATAAGCTTTCAATACAGATTACGCAGCTGCAATATATTTTCATACATAGTAGTGATAATTATCATTAGTAGATAGTGAGCCTGTGTCACAGGTCATTGACATGATCAGCAGCAAACACCATTCTGTCTATGGTTGAGAATGTGGTATTAGTGTTAGCTGTGTCTGTTGCTACTGTTATATAACATGAGCTGCAAATGTAACAATAATAGCACTACAATAACACTATCACAATCTTTAAGGTTAATTCCCAATTATCTCATCTGTTCCTCAAAGTCACATTGTACTTTTTCTACTACTAAACAAGCTGTCAGCCTCAGGCACTTACTGACAATTCTCCAGGGACTTAAAATATTTTTATTAGAGCATAGTGTGAACATTGTAAAAACTATAGCATTAAAATTCATAATATCCCACTGCTTAAACTGAGTTTGTTAGTTCAAAATCACTGTTCAAACCAAGCACAGGTGCTTTGTTTTCCCGTTAGCTAGAAAGGCTGTGTGTATTTTGCTAATTCAGCACTGGTTTATGCAGTACCAGAATAAACCAGTGGAAGATTTAAAAAGACAGTGTTCCTGTGTGCGGCCGAGTGAGCCGATCTACCGCATTAGCTATAGGTTCACAGCATGACCTACAACAGAAGTAGAGCAGACTGATCAACAAAAATGAATACCTCAAGGTACTTCTACTGATGTCACCAATAAATTATAGCCTATGGTCTATTCATGCTATGTTTGTAGTATATGTTCCGGCGTATGCACTGGCCTATAGATTTATTCATATGGCTTCATTCAACTGACAAATGCCAAAAGAAAGTCCATTTTGGTGTTAGTGCCATCACTAATGTTTTATGGGTGATAAACCAGAGCCTGCCAAGGAAATCATGATGGGCGAGGACCATCACGGCTACATAGCAGCTATATTGATTCCTTAGGATTTGTCTAAATCTTCTAATTACATTTTTGAAACCTCTCAACCATTCACTTACAGTAGGAATCAATTGTGATTTTGAGTGTTTTGTAATTATACTAAGTTCTGACTACTAAAAGAAAGATCACAATTAAGTTCTTTCTTGTATGTGATCTGGGAAAATGGAAAGTAAACATACATTGGGGTTCTCCATTTCCAAACAAGTATTTGTTATGTAAATCACTTCTATCCAAAACAATTGAATCAGTAGACATGCCCAAAATTTAAGAAATGTAGTCTGATTTATAAATTGAAAAAATACCTAGGACAACATAACACCTACTGTTTATTTTGTGATTCAGTTTTTTATTTTGGTAAATACCTGTGGGGACCTTTTATGTTGCTATGAATGTAGATCTACACTTTCTATTGGTTACTGTAACCCATATTTCCCTATTCATGAAAGGGGGACTGGTTGTTCCATTTGTAACTGCTTATATATTATTGAGATTAGATGTGTTGATAATGGTTAACATGATTGATTCAGTTTGGGTCATTTCCAGATGCTGGTGTTTTTTTCTTTTTTTGTAAAGAATCCTTGAGTTGACTGGAATGAAAAACATAGAATGGATTATCAACTCCTACATGAATATACTTCTAGCCTAAATTTCCAAACATGTAGGACTTTTTGGAAATTGTATTCACATGTACAGTGGGGAAAAAAGTATTTAGTCAGCTACCAATTGTGCAAGTTCTTCCACTTAAAAAGATGAGAGAGGCCTGTAATTGACATCATAGGTAGTCCACAATTATGAAAGTCAAAATGAGAAAACAAATCCAGAAAATCACCTTGTCTGATTTGGCAAGATTTATTTTGCAAATTATGATGGAAAATAATTATTTGGTCCCTAAAAACATGCAAGATTTCGGGCTTTTACAGACCTGTGACTTCTTCTTAAAGAGGCTCCTCTGTGCTCCACTCATTACCTGTAGTAATGGTATCTGTTTGAACTTCTTATCAGTATAAAAGGCACCTGTCCACAACCTCAAACAATCACACTCCAAACTTCACTATGGTGAAGACCAAAGAGCTGTCGAAAGACACCAGAAACAAAATTGTAGCCCTGCACCAGGTTGGGAAGACTGAATCTGCAATAGACAAGCAGCTCGGTGTGATGAAATCAACTGTGGGAGCAATAATAAGAAAATGGAAGACATACAAGACCACTGATAATCTCCCTTGATCTGGGTCCACGCAAGATCTCACCCTGTGGGGTCAAAATGATCACAAGAACGGTGAGCAAAAATCCCAGAACCACACAGGGGGACCTAGTGAATGACCTGCATAGAGCTGGGACCACCATAACAAAGGCTACCATCAGTAACTCACTATGTCGCCAGGGACTCAGATCCTGCAGTGCCAGACGTGTCCAGAAGAGTACTGGGAGAATTTCATATGGTCTGATGAAAACAAAGTAGAACTGTTTGGTAGAAACAAAACTCATCATGTTTGGTGGAGACAGAATGCTGAGTTGCATCCAAACAACACCATACCTACTGTGAAGCATGGGGGTGACAACATCATGCTTTGAGGCTGTTTCTCTGCAAAGGGACCCGAACGACTGATCCGTGTACATGAAAGAAAAAATGGGGCCATGTATCGTGAGATTTTGAGTGCAAACCTCCTTCCATCAGCAAGGGCATTGAAGATGAAATGTGGATGGGTCTTCAGCATGATAATGATCCCAAGCACACCGCCAGGGCAACAAAGGAGTGGCTACGTAAGAAGCATATGAAGGTCCTGGAGTGGCCTAGCCAGTCTCCAGGTCTCAACCCCATAGAAAAACTTTGGAGGGATTTGAAAGTCCGTGTTGCCCAGCAACAGGCCCAAAACATCACTGCTCTAGAGGAGATCTGTATGTAGGAATGGGCCAACATACCACCAACAGTGTGTGCCAACCTTGTGAAGACTTACAGAAAATGTTTGACCTCTGTCATTGCCAACAAAGGATATATAACAAAATATTGAGATGAACTTTTGTTAATGACCAAATACTTATTTTCTACAAAAATTTGAAAAATACATTTTGTCAAATCAAAATGATTTTCTGGATTTGTTTTCTCATTTTGACTCTCATAGTTGTGGTCTACCTATGATGTCAGTTAAAGGCCTCTTCATCTTTTTAAGTGGAAGAACTTGCACAATTGGTGGCTGGCTAGCTACTTTTTTTCCCCACTGTACATGGGAACATGGGAGTGCTAGGGAGCGGTTAGTTTTATAGGCTAGTGATCAGAGGGGATTACCAAAAATTGGGGTTAGTGAGTCTGACCTTTGTGCTATGTTTGCCCTAATGTTCCAATTTGCAAAGATTTTTATATTTATTCTCTAGGGTAAAGAGTAAATCCATTTTCTTGCTCAGCCATTTCAACCAGAATACTATGTTTGATGGTAGCTCTAGCTGTTATTGCGCTATATCCTTCCATTTCACTATTCGATTATCTTAAAAAAGGTCAGACACATTGCAATCTGGTTTTTATATAATATGAATGAAAGTCTGAAAATTCCAATCCATCATTCTTTTTTGGCCTTACTAGATGTATCCTAAAAAACATACTGATAGGGAATCTAGATTGTGAGCCCTATCGGGACAGCGACGATAATGTGTGCAAACTGTAAAGCGCTGCGGAACATGTTAGCGCTATATAAAAATAAAGATTATTATTATGTGTCTTGAGTTATGTTATGTGTATTCGTTTCTATATGCCACTTATTATAAATATTTGCTCTTTACCAGAAATAAAATTAATAGGTTTTAAGAAAGCAGGAGGTAAGGTCCTGGATAGTAGATATGTGTCACCGAGGTAGTTAGCCTCAGTGACGTAAGTCCCTGGAGAAAGTTCACAAGTAACAATAAGGTGCTGATATGGTTTTATTTTAGACTGTATTTTTGGTCCAGGATTTAAGAAAGACCAAAACAGCAGCCAGGACGCCATGGCTCCTACAGCAGGGATACAAATTTGAGACACTCTACATGAAGAGTATAGTGTCTTTTTACTCTCAGTTCAAAGGAACAACCCAGGGTTGCCAACTATCTGTAAATTCCTAAGGGGCTGGCAGAAACAAAATAGCATACATCATTTTTTTTTCATAATTTTATATGCATATGTCATTGGCTGACCTACACCTTACAAACACAGCCAGACACAGTTGTGAGAGGCAAGAGTAGAAGGCACTCCATAGGCATATAATCCCTGCTATTACCTGTGCTGGCTGCACAGTATTCAGAATCAAGCATAAACCCCAAGTGCAGCATTACACACATTTACATGCTCTGGCACGCTATCAATTAGATTATTAATAGTTAGAACATTTTTGAAACATAGCTGTGCCACTGGTTCCATGACAAAATCAATGTGGCTGAGCTGATAGTGCACCTGTTTAATCAAGACCAGAGGGTTCCAGCTACTATAGATTATGCAGCCCCAGACCATAATGCTAGGAGTATGACCAGTGTGACAATCCCTCGTGAAGGCAGTAGCTGAGACCACACACAAGGCAGTCATAGGCTGTGTTACATAGCAGACATCTGCCTTGTCACTACAGCTTTCAGAACTAAAATAACAAGTCTGCAGTTACTCTAAGTCACTGCAGAGTTCCAAATCCTCTCAGCTGGTAGCCTAGCTACCAGGGGTGCAGAGGGTGCGCTACCCTTAATTGTATTGTTATGCACAGCATTCCTATACAGTTAAGGCCTCTTTCACACTTCAGTCGTGCGACGTCAGTCAAAATCCGTCAAAATGTGAAAAAAACGGATCCACCATTTTTTTTTTGGCGGATCCGTTTTTTTCCCATTGACTTGCATTAGTGACGGATTTTGACGGATGGTCGTCCGTTAGGTCCGCTTTTTGACGTATCCGCCAAAAAATTGGCGTCCATCGTTTCAGAAAAACGTCCAATGCAACGGTTTTTTTTGGTCCGCCAAAATGGCGGACTATGGCGGATCCGCCGCATCCGCCATTTTGTATAATGGCCGCCTATGGGCGGCGGATCCGCTGGCATCCGTCTTTGATGGAATCCGCCAGCGGATCCGTCGCTTCCATAGAAAACCATTGAAAATGCTGCCAAAACTGTCCGATGTCTCTTTCTCTCTCTCTCCTCGGTCCGGACTTCCAAACTTACATTTTCCAGAACGAAAATTTCATCATTTCCGAGTGAACACTTCTTGGCGGATCCGTCAGAAAACTGATCCGTTTCCTTCCGTTTTTACACTTTTCTGTCGGATCCGCCATTTTCACTCTTTGGCGGACGTCACACGACTGAAGTGTGAAAGAGGCCTAAACCCTACTGTACATGATCTCCCTGCACTATCGTCCTCTGTTCTGTGGACCGGATGTCGGTGCTTTCATGCTGTATCAGACCTATGACTGCATGTTGCCTTGCCACTGGAGTCATCAGGATCCTGGCTTAGGTGATTTTTTTTTAAATTAAAACTTGTGGTGTAATGTGAGGGTATCATTAACAATGTGGAACCAT
The DNA here is from genome assembly GCA_033576555.1 of Oophaga sylvatica. Classification (NCBI taxonomy): domain Eukaryota; kingdom Metazoa; phylum Chordata; class Amphibia; order Anura; family Dendrobatidae; genus Oophaga; species Oophaga sylvatica. The sequence continues at coordinate 509,889,791 of JARQOD010000002.1, read as the reverse complement.
TATACATAGTGGTGTGGGACCCAGAAACATTGTGGTCGGCCATTATACAGCTTAGGGACTAATACAGGGGCCATTATAGAGCTTGGGACTAATGAAAGGGCCATTATACAGCTTGTGGACTAAAGCAGATGCCATTATACAGCTTGGGCACTAATGCAGGGGTCATTATACAGCTAGGGCACTAATTCGGGGGCAATTATACAGCTTGGGGACCAATGCGAGGGCCATTATATAGTTCGGGACTAATCTGAGAGCCATTATGCAGTTTGGGGACTAATGTAGGGGCTATTATACAGTGTGGGAGCTAATGTGGGGGAGCATTATACAGTTTGGGGACTAATGTGGGGAACATAATACAGTTTGGGAACTAATGTGGGGGCCATTATATAGTTTAGAGGCTAATGCAAGGGCCATTATACAGTTTGAGGGACACTGTAGGGTCATTATGCTGTGTTTAGTGGAGCTGTGGACCCATTACACTCTGTATAGGGAAGCTGTGGGCCCACAATACTGTATATAGCGGAGCTGCAGGACACCATACTGTTTACATGGGAGCTATGGGCCCATTATGCTGTGTAGAGGGCAGTTGTGGGAACATTATATTGTTAAAAGAGGAGCTTTTGGTGATTATACTATGTACAGGGGAGCTGTGGGCCCATCATGATATATTCTAGGAGCTCACTGTCTCTGGTACGCATTAGGCCTTAGGTAGCGTTCACATAGGCAAAGCAGTTATGGTCCAAACACATGCAGTTTTTATTGCTTTCCTCGGGTTACACAGCACCAAAACAGACTCATAAACATAAATCTATAACTTTGCCCAGGCGCTGACTAATCAGAACAGACACTGACTACTCATACAGAGCTGATCAAGCTCCAGCTCTGTCAAACAAAAGTTATTGTCTGCAACTGTAAAGAGTTGGCCGAGGGGTGGACTCACCAGCAGCACTGTATTCTACACGCTGGCAACTGCTATATTTCTGGGGTGATTCTCCCCCATTTCAGAGTATAAAAAATAATGAGAGTCAGAGTCCAGAATAACATCAAGCAGTTCAGCTTTATTTTCCTCCGGACATAGCACATCCAAACGACCATTAGCACGTCTTACACGATACCAGCAATACATCTTCCACAACTCCGCTTCTTCTCTTCTACTACACCAGAATGGACCACAAAGTAAAATCAGGATGAAGAGCCCATTGAAAATGGCACTTCGATCTCTTTCCCTGGAGACACTTCAATCCAGTCACGGAAATACACATCTACTAGGCCGTCCACTCCCTTTTGGTTATCCTGCCCACATACTCGCTGGTGGCCCACTCGCTGCTTTGCTCAAGCACGCACACTTCTGCTGAGCGTTCCCACAGTGGTTCTTCCACTGGCACTACTGATACGTCAGCCCACAGACTTTGGCTAACGTTCCCACGGTGATTCCTTCACCGGCTGCACTGAGGTCGCTGGTACCTTCCACATGGGGATAAATGTAAGGTCATGCACTTGGGTAGAACAAATAAGATGTATAATTATGTGCTTAATTGTAAAACACTGGGCAAAACTGTCACTGAAAAAGACCTGGGTGTATGGGTGGACGACAAACTCACATTTAGTGGCCAATGTCAGGCAGCTGCTGCCAAGGCAAATAAAATAATGGGATGCATTAAAAGAGGCATAGATGCTCATGAGGAGAACATAATTTTACCTCTATACAAGTCTCTGGTGCAACCACACTTAGAATACTGTGTGCAATTCTGGTCTCCGGTGTATAAGAAAGACATAGCTGAACTGGAGCGTGTGCAGAGAAGAGCGACCAAGGTTATTAGAGAACTGGGGGGTCAGCAATACCAAGACAGGTTATTACACTTAGGGTTATTTAGTTTGGAAAAACGAAGGCTTAGGGGTGATCTTATTACAATGTATAAATATATGAGGGGACAGTACAAAGACCTTTCTAATGATCTTTTTACTCTTAGACCTGTGACGGGGACAAGGGGGCATCCTCTACGTCTGGAGGAAAGAAGGTTTAGCCATAATCACAGACGCAGATTCTTTACTGTAAGAGCAGTGAGACTATGGAACTCTCTGCCATCTAATGTTGTAATGAGTGAATCCTTACTAAAATTTAAGAAGGGACTGGATGCCTTTCTTGAAAAGTATAATATTACAGGCTATATTCACTAGTTTCCTAGATACTGCGTTGATCCAGGGAGCTAGTCTGATTGCCGTATGTGGAGTCGGGAAGGAATTTTTTTCCCCAATGTGAAGCTTACTGTTTGCCACTTGGGTTTTTTTTGCCTTCCTCTGGATCAACATGTTAGGGCAGGTTAGGATAGGATATGGGTTGAACTAGATGGACTTAAAGTCTTCCTTCAACCTTAATAACTATGTTACTATGTTACACACTTCTTGTGTCGGCTGCGCCACGGCCCAGGATCATGGACGTCCTCACTCTAGCAAGGTCCATCGCCGGCTCTCCCTATCTGGAAAGTCCCTCACAATTTATCCCACCGACACTTCACCACTTAACCCCTGGTGTCCTGACAAGTCTCCACTGAACTCACTGTGCTCAATGTCCCCACCTTATGTCCTATCACTGTACTACACTGACCATTTAATAACCTCTAACTGGATCCCTGACATGCCCCTACTAGTGATCCTTTGCAAAGCTACCTTTACCCAGTACGTAACATATATATATACATCTACACACACAGCATGAAAACATTCAATGGGTTAAAACCTTTGACCTCCTTACACAACAACCACTGATTTTTGCGGTTCTCTGCACATGGCCTGTGCAGACACTTTTCAGAGGGTAATTCTGGCCTGTCTCTCTCTTCAGCTCAAAGATACATCCAGTCTGGTCAGTTTCCCTGAGCTGACTGACTTAGATGAATACCTAGCCTGTTTATATACTGAGCTAACTAGGAGCACCCTGGTTAACCCAAGCCTAAATAGAGTTGCTACAGTATATAGAGGAGTTGTACATTGGGGGACTCAGGGGACATTATTAGATGTTGAGTGGGCACTTAAGAAACATTAATGTTATAGAGGCACTCAGAATGCTGTGACCTTCAATGGTGCACTAGGAGCATTTTTACTTTTTAGGAGCAAAAAGTGGACACTGTTTTCTATGGCAACTGCACACGGCAGTAATATTTTAAGGGGCAATTTTACCGTTTAGAGGGCACAAAGGAGGCATTATTATGTAATGGGCACAGTGGTGGGCATTATTATGTGGGGCAGGAAGAGGAACAGTTATTGTACCACACAGCACGTATTAAGAATACCTGCCATGTACTGAATTGTCCTCTTCTGGTTTCCAGAATGCTCCGCCGGTCTGTCTCCACTGGGGATGCTGGGGATGGAGCTATGGCGCACTTGAGTGGTGTGACTACCACTCACGAGGCACCACCGTGTGAAGTGGTGAGCGATGTCGGAACACAGGACGCCATGCTTCCTGCTTGTTTTGCGGTCCAGGAGACATGGGACGCTGTGTCTCCCAGTTGTCAAGCAACGCAAGACGCTGTCTTGCCTGGTGTGAGCCAATGGTGGGAAAGTGTGCACCCTGCTGGACTGATGAGCAGGGATTGGCTCCCTGGACATGACTGGGAGGAACGGATCACCTGATTGTTATCCTTAGATTAGGGTTCGCTATTTAAGGCCTTCTACTAATCCAGTTCAGTACAGTTTATTCAGTTCCCTTGCATATGGGTATGGTGAGTGCTTTCTTGTTGGGTTTTGGTTGCTTCTGAGCAGTTACTAATGTCTTTACTAGCTTTTGTCCCAGGGTTTCCCTTTAGTTTTCATTTGGGTTTTATGATGCTAGCTTTGGATTTACTCTGTTACCGTCCAGGTCACCAGATACCAGTTATCCTGCAACAGCAGTCTGGGAAGGGTTCTGTAAAGGACTTGCGTGGCAGTGGTGGTTTGCACAAAGTGTGTCTGTGACTGCGCTTTTGCTGGTCTGATACGAATTGCTACAGAGTAGTAATTCCTGCCCACAACAGCAGGTGTCTCATTTTTAATACAGTTAGAATCCAATATGTGCATATGCACTTTATATATTACATGCTGACCATGTGCGGCGCTGGCTTCTCCCCCTTTTTTTTACCCGATATTGGTATGTGGCTGACCACCACATGTTGCCGTGCGCTCTGGGTCATGCACGCAGTTCTATCTGTGTTTTTTTGGTGATTGACCTAGGCTGCTGTGCACACACACAGCAGCCCTGCCCTGCCTGGGCTCTGCTTGATTTTACACCTGTATCTGGGCCGGTTTCACCCTTCATCTGTGGTTGCTGGTCTGACAGTGCAGAAGTCAGATCTGAAATGTCCATCTCCGGACCTGGTCGGCTTTCACCTGTGCTTGCCTTACTGGCACCATGGGAGTGATACAGCAATGCTTCAGGTACTTTTGTTTTGATTTTTTGCAGTCTTGCTTTTATACATTCAGGAGGCCGTAATGGCACAGCGAATATAAAAAACGTAGAGTAGGACTGCCCCATATGAGAATGCCTTGTCGTGGCGGGGTGGCTCAAAGAATTGATCAATTATTTGCCAAATGTCTCATTTTTAATACAGTTAGAATCCAATATGTGCATATGCACTTTATATATTACATGCTGACCATGTGCGGCGCTGGCTTCTCCCCCTTTTTTTTACCCGAGTAGTAAAAGGAACATGGCAGCAGCGGCTCAGTGTTGGGGTATAAGTAGGATGAGGAGTTTATGTAGGTTGGGAATAGATGGGGTTGGGGCTGAAAATGTGAGAAGTCAAATACGTCTTTGTTGTAATCTCTGCATACAAGTCATGGCTGGAGACGTTGTCATGTCTGTCTGGGCCAGATGGAAAAGTGAAAGATTCCATAAGTAAGAATGTCACCTTTAAGTCACCATCTAAAACTGTACTGTAATCTCTAATATGTTCTGCAGGATTGGTATCTAACACTATATGATCTCCATATGATACTAATATAAACCCTGGTCTTTGTGGAGATTTTTGTCCAGTAACAGTGTGCTCAGTATAGTTCTTCTGAATCGCTATGTCTTTTACCTCATGTGCAGGGCATTTCAGTTGCTTAGGTATCCATTATTACGACCACTAACAGCTAACTATCACTATACAAGTGGTTGTAACCATGGATACTTAACCTACTTCAATGCCGTGCAAATGGGGTAAGCAACATAGCAAATCAGAAGAACTATACTACATTTCTAATAGGAGGTATTTGCTAATATTAATATTATTACACCTACTACATATTTGGATAGGATCATGAAGATAGGAATACCCCTTTAATTACCATATACTGCATAATGACATTTGACTGCGGTATTTAAGTAAAGGGTGATTCACTCTCTACTTTACACAAAAAAATTGCTGTAACTTCTAAAAAGAGAAGATCTATTGTACTGAAGTTTAGACTGTACATACCTTGGTTCATGAGAAACTGATGTTTTAAAGCAGGTGTTGAAAATTTCTACAGTTCGCATTCAAGCATGGCTAACACACACCATTCCGTATTGTTGAATGTATTCCGCAGGACGTCAGGGGTCATAGCCTGAATTTCTTGCTGTATGTTCTCTCAGAGTTCCTGTATTGTTTGTGGCTTGTTACTGTACACCTTTCAATTGGCCCCTAAGAAAAAAATCCATCTGTGTTACATCAAGTGATCTTGGTGGCCACTGTCTCTTGGAGATTACTCTGTAATCTTTCTGCATGAAGTGGCATCATGTGAAGCGCGTGGGTGATTGTCAACTGCCCAAATACGGGTGTTTTATTCAGTTGACGTAGCCACATCGGTGAAGCCAGCCTTTGTCAAAGTACCATGTATAGTCCATTATGTTTTCTTTTTCAGCAACAAAGGTCTGGAACTACTGACAATAATAAATTCTTTTCTCTTGATTGAACCCTTTCAATTCCTGAACGCCAGTGACTCTATACGGGTGAACACAACCTTTCTTGGACACTCGTTGACATGTGGAATACAACATGCCTCTCTTGCAATGAAAACACGCTCCTGTATCTGTAGATTGTTAACAAATGAAGAAGGAATTAGTCAGGAGTGAAAGTTTTGCAAAACCATATACCGTACTAGGAAATATAAAAAAGCAAAGCAGCCTAGTTTGAAACATGGTGTACCAAAAAAAGACAAATCTGCAACATCAGCAATGCTTATAAAAAAAAATTTTGCCATAAAAATGTAACAAAATGCAAAATAATTATCGTGGGCACGTCGCCTTAAAGAAAAAGCAAAAGAAAACTAGACAAGTTTGGTATCACTTTCATTGCACTTTCATCGCACTCACCTGAACAATCATGTTGCCAAGTCATTTTTACTGAAGGATGAATGGCAATCAAAACCCCACAAATCTATGGCACAATTTCAAATTTGTTTTGCAATTTTCACTGCACTTGGAATTTTTTCCCATTTTTCAAGAAATTGTATGGTATATTGAATGGTGTCATTCAAAACTGCACAGTCCAGTATATTGTTCCCATGCACCATTGATAAATTTGTGCTTGCTTAGTAGGGCGTCCCACTAGGTTAAAAAAAACAGTAGAAATCTAGAGAAATCAGAGCCTATACATTTACAGCTATATTTTTAGTCTTGAAAAAGGCCAGATATGGCCAAAACTTTTCCTTGCCTTGCCTCCTCACTATTGTGATTTTTTTTTTTTAATGATTGAAATAAAGATTGAAGGTTTTTAAGAATCATTTTTTGGTGACTCAGATTCCTATGAATTCTTCTGTCATTCAAAGCTATAATTCATCCCGTAAAATTCAAGCCCTCATATGACTATGTTGACAGAAAAATAAAACAGTTATGGATCTTGGAAGAAGGGGAGGAAAAAACAAGCAAAAGTAAAAATTCATGGGTAATTAGGGGATAAAAAAATCTGAAGTTTTGTAAAAAAAAAAAAAAATACTTGGTTTGTGTAGTAACCATTTTCCAAAACCAAAAACTTGAATTTTTCAACAGTAGAGCTGTGTGAGAACTTGTTTTTTTTTAAAGTGCAGAGCGGTAGTTTTTTTCAGTACCAGTTTGGGTTGCATTCAACAATTATTTTGATTGCTTTTTATTGCATTTTTTTCTGAGGCACTGTAAACCAAAAACAGCAATTTTGGCGTTTCGATTTTTTTATGTCATGAGTTAAATCATTTAATATTTTGCTAGATCAGACTTGTAAGAACATGGCGATATGCTTAATTTTTAAATTACTTTTGAATAGGAAAGGGGGAGGGGGAAGATTAAAACTTATATTTCTTATAGTTTTTAATATTGTTAAAAATCTTTTTTTTTCCTTTTTATTTTATTTTTTTATTTGTTCGCCAGGGAACTTGAGCCTGTGGACATTTGATCACATACTGTATATTATTTACACTTATGTTTCAATATTGCAGTATAAATTCAAAATCACACTCTTCATGCACCAAGATATTAGGAATGGGGGCCATCAGCAGGACTACGGCTGCCATGGCAACCCAATGGCACATCGCAATTGCATCATGGGGGTAGAGAGGCGATTAACGCCTGAAAGGGGTTGGCCACTATCTTCTTTGTACAATTTTCTTCACAGACTTCACAGCTCTTCTGTCTCTGTAATGGCTACTGTTGGAGGATTGTAAGATGCAGGTGGCAATAGCATCAGAACCGAGAGCAGAGAAAATTGTAGTAATCATTGACAAGACTGAAAATAGCAAATTTATCTTCAAAGTCTCTTTAATTGGATGGGTTCAAAACAGGTGCCACCGACCCACAATGTCAAGCTTGGTATGCTTTCTGTCAGAGATAATGGATGCAGGTCTCCTGGTCTTGTAGTTACGACCTCTGAGAGTGCTGTTATAGGGCTCACCTTTTGAGGTGGATAATCTAAGCCCAGGTCCATGGCATTGGTGCAATAAAGAGGGCTTTAAGCACTGGAAGCCACAAGCAGGCAGAGGCAGCCCAGGAGCAGTGAAACAAACAGAACTAAGAGTATTAATACCAAGACACTGATGTGTGTATACTGGCCTAGGCAGATAATCACATGGGAGCATGGCAGGCCACTTGTAAAACCCAGAGTGGACCACAGCAGAGGGCTGCGGCCATAGGGTAAGGTGATGAAGCCCTGCCGAGCCGAGGCAGATGTATAACAACTGTTCTTTTTCCTGCACTGTAGCATGTACATGTTCTCTTTATCAAGATGTCCCTGGTGGCAGATTCCCACTATCCTGTACACAGTCTCTTTCTGTACCTCGCCACTCAGCCTGGCAGCCATCTCCTAGGAGCATTCACAGCCTGTCTCCCTCTTATACAGCTCACCGACACTGCTCTGGTGGCCTTCTGTCCCCACCAGATGCTGCGCTACAGCCAGCTCGTGCATGTTCCCCTGTATGCAAGCTACACCATGTACCCCAGCTATGCCCCAAACAATAGTTCCTGTCTTCTCTGCTGGACATTAATGAGATGTTTTGGCTTCATCTACTGGTTACTGCAGGTACATTTATCTGCCTTGTTCTCCAGTAATCTCTAGTTGTTACAGCACCATTGCCATAAGTTACAGGAGCATTTGGTCCAACTTGTCCATTACCCTCCTCTTATAGAAAAGCAGATTTCCCATGAGAGGCAATTTTTTATTAGAGGCAAATGTATTTCACCTATGTGCCAGCAGGCCTCACTAAATGGGGGCAGAGCAAGACCCAGGTCTGACTGTTTTGCATCTACCCGTGGAAAGCTATACAGACAAGATGCCCAGCCTAAAAATGGGGACAACACCCCTATATGTACAGACTACAATTAAAGCAAAACCAAGGAAATTGTCCGCCATACCTGTTGGTATAAGTGCAACGTGTAGGTGCATATTCACACTATGACCATTGCCAGAAAAAAACTAGAATAAAAACAATAAGCAAATACCCTGCAATAACTGATAAATAGCAATAATACATGTACACTTTGTCGAGGTGGGATGACTTTTATGCTTTTTTTTATAAATAGTGTGAACTAAGTCCCCTATGTTATGTACATGTGCTAATACTATTTACTTACTGCAGGTTATTTGCTAATTGTTTTTATTCTCGGTTTTGTCTGTTAACCCCTTAATGACCAAGCCAATTTTTACAATTCTGACCACTATCACTTTATGTGATAATAACTCTGGAATGCTTCAACGGATCCCACTGATTTGAGACTGTTTTTTCATAAAACATTTTGTACTTCATGATAGTGGTAAAATTTCTTTGACATGACTTGTGTTTATTTATGTAAAAAATGGAAATATGGCAAAAAGTTTGAAAATTTTGCAATTTTCAAACTTTTAATTTTTGTGCCCTTAAATCAGAGAGATATGTCACAATAGTTCATAAATAACATTTCCCACATATCTTTGCATCAGCACAATTTTGGAAACATAATTTTTATTTGTTAGGACATTGTCTAAGGGTTAAAAGTTGATCAGTGATTTCTCATTTTTCCAACAACATTTACAAAACCATTTTGTTAGGGACCACATCTAATTTGAAGTGACTTTGAGGGGTCTATATGACAGAAAGTACCCAAAAGTGACACCATTGTAAAAACTGCAACCCTCAAGGTGCTCAAAACCACATTCAAGAAGTTTATTAACACTGCAGGCGCTTCACAGGAAAAGAAGCAATGTGGAAGGAAAAAAATTAACATTTAACTTTTTTCACAAAAAAATTAATTTAGACCCAAACTCTTTTACTTTCACATCGGTATCAGGAGAAAATGGACTACAAAACTTGTTTTTCAATTTCTTCTGAGTACGCCGATATCTCATATGTGGGTGAATACCACTATTTGGGCGCACGGCAGAGCTCAGAAGGGAAGGAATACTGTTTGACATTTTGAAAGCAAAATTTTCTGTAATCGATCGAGGGCACCATGTCACTTTTGAAGAGCCACCGATGTGCCTAAACAGTAGAAACCCCCACAAATGACCCTATTTTGGAAACTACAACCCTCAAGGATTTTATTCAGGGGAATGGTGAGCATTTTTAACCTACAGGTATGACACAGATTTTGATAACATTAGGTCATCATATTGAATATGTCGTCAATAATAATAATCTTTATTTTTTTATAAAGCACTAACATATTCCGCAGCACTTTACAGTTTGCACACATTATCGTCGCTGTCCCCGATGAGGCTCACAATCTAGATTCCCTATCAATATGTTTTTTTGGAGTGTGGGAGGAAACCAGAGTACCCGGAGGAAACCCACGCAAACGCGGGGAGAACATACAAACTCCTTGCAGATGTTGTCCTTGGTGGGATTCGAACCCAGGACTCCAGCGCTGCAAGGTTACAGTGCTAACCACTGAGCCACCGTGCTGCCCTGTCAGTAGTGTTGAGCGCAAGTACTCGCTACTCCAGTTTGCATCGGGTACTCAGGAATGCACCGAATATCGCAGGTGCTCGAGTGACATACTCGAGTCCCGGCCCCTGGATGTTTCGTGGCTTTTATACACCTCCCAAAAAACATGCAGGGATCTGCGATACTCGGTGCATACCAGAGCACCTGATGCAAACTTGAGTAGTGAGCACTTGCGCTCAACACTAGCAATCATAACGTCATCACTTTTTTTTACTTTTGAAAAAAACCCAATTATAAGGCCGGCGTCACACATAACTACAAAAAATCGGTCCGTTTTAGACGGTCGATTGTCGGATCAAAATGCAAACATCACACATCCTTCTGGCATCCGATTTTCCTTCAAAGATGCGATTTAGTCGCATGTGTGTGTACCTTGTAACATCCGATTTTCATCCGACTTGCGAGATTTTCTCGCAGGCTTGCAAAACTGACATATAATGGATCCAAAAGAATAGTATTTCAATCACAAAAAAAGAATAGATATATACACATAGAACACATATATATATATATACATGTCATTGTGACATGTATATATACATATATTTATAGTTCCTAGACTTCTACATACTGTTATAGCCGCTAATTCAATTGCCGGCTTCTGTGAAATCACAGAAGCCGACATGAAATGATACATTGTTTCCACACAGTTAACCATGTCATTTCCTGTATTTTGATATTTGTTTAGAACTTACAATTACATGAGTGTATTTGTGCTAAATTTCAGACATGTAGGGGTTAATTAAAGGTGTAAATTCGTTGACAAAAAAATGCGTGGGCTCCCGCTGTATTTTCTCCACCAGACAGACAAAGCAAGCGAGTGGGGGCAGATAATAATAGCCTAGGGAGGGTACTTTTTTTTGTGCCCCCCCTGACTACTAACATCTGCCCCCAGGCACCCCAGAAAGGGCAAATCTATAATTAGATTCGCCCTTTCTGGCACTTTGCCCGTCTATTCCCATTGCCCTGTAGCGGTGGCGAATGGGTTAATAATCTCACCTTATTGTCACCTTAGTATTGAAAGGTGACCTTAAGGCAGGTTAATAATTGAGAGCTGTCAATTAGACAACAATCAATTATTAATCCTATTGAAGTAAATTAAAAAACACACACATTAATAAAAATTAATTTTAATGAAATAAAAACACATTTTTTTGACCATATTTTATTTTACACTTAATCCGTGCGAAGCCATTGATCTCCTAAAATAAAGAAAAAAAAATAAAAAAACATTATTCTTACCTATTCTGCTGATCTGTCACGTCCCACGCTGTAATCCTTCACAAAGGGTTAACTAGCTTTGAGCCAAGCAGTGCAAGTAATCCTGCATGCTCAGCTCAAAGCTCCTGAATGAATAAGTTCCTCTCCTGGCGACAGGAGAAGATGTGTTTCATGAATGAAGCTTAATTGATTTGTCCACTTTCCCTTTAGGTCAGGTCACTAAAGTTAAATTGCCAATAAATCAATTAAGCTCCATTCATGAATCTATTCCTCTACTTTCTGTGGTAGAGGAACTTATTCATTCAGGGGGATACAGCTAGGAGACAGAATTATCTCCCTGCTAACTGTAACCTCTTAACCCTTTCTGATGGATTACAGCGTGGGACCTGACTGTACATCGGATTGGTAAGTATAATTTTGCTTTTTTATTTTATTTTTATTACAGGAAATGGTTTTAGCAGGAAAATAAAATATTGTCAAAAACTGTGTGATTATTTAATTAAACTTATTTTTTATTAAACTGTGTGTGTTTGATTTTTCTTTTATACAATAGGATTAATAATTGATAGTTGTCTAATTGACAGCTCTCAATTATTAACCTGCCTTAAGGTCACCTTTCAATACTAAGGTGACAGTAAGGTGAGATTATTAACCCATTCGCCACCGCTACAGGGCAATGGGAATAGACGGGCAAAGTGTCAGAAAGGGCGAATCTAATTATAGATTTGCCCTTTCTGGGGTGTCTGGGGGCAGATGTTAGTAGCCAGGGGGGGCACAAAAAATGTACCCTCCCTAGGCTGTTATTATCTGCCCCCACTCGCTTTGCTTTGTCTGTCTGGTGGAGAAAATACAGCGGGAGCACACGCATTTTTTTTCAACGAAATTACACCTTTAATTAACCCCTACATGTCTGAAATTTTGCACAAATACACTCATGTAATTGTAAGTTCTAAACAAATATCAAAATACAGGAAATGACATGGTTAACTGTGTGGAAACAATGTATCATTTCATGTCGGCTTCTGTGATTTCACAGAAGCCGGCAATTGAATGAGCGGCTAATACAGTATGTAGAAGTGTAGAAACTATAAATATATATATATATATATATATACATGTCACAATGACATATATATATATATATGTATTCTATGTGTGTATATGTATTGATTCGATTCTTTATTAAAGCTGTCAGTGTGATTTTACAGTATAGGCAGGGAATGAATTGCCGGCTTTTCTAAAGGACACCGATGCGATTTCATCGCAAGTCACACAGTGTGGTCCGTTTGTAATCCGATTTTTCATCGCTCCCATAGACTTGCATTGGCGATTGTCGACCGACAATCGGTGACAATCGCAGCATGCTGCGATTGTACACGGACGTTTAAAACGGACCACAAAAAATCTGATACTGGGAGCTGCTCCATAGATTAACATAGGTCCGACTGCAATGCGATTTTTCATCGCATTGCAGTCGTCCGATTCTGTCGCCAGTGTGACGCCGGCCTAACACTAACCCTAACAAAACCCTAACCCCAACTCTAACCCTAACATAACCCTAACACCAACCCCAACCCTAACAACAGCCCTAACCCTAGCTGGAAAGAATGGAAAAAAAATATTATTTTTGTTTGTTGTTTCTAAAGGACACCGATGCGATTTCATCGCAAGTCACACAGTGTGGTCCGTTTGTAATCCGATTTTTCATCGCTCCCATAGACTTGCATTGGCGATTGTCGACCGACAATCGGTGACAATCGCAGCATGCTGCGATTGCACACGGACGTTTAAAACGGACCACAAAAAATCTGATACTGGGAGCTGCTCCATATATTAACATAGGTCCGACTGCAATGCGATTTTTCATCGAATTGCAGTCGTCCGATTCTGTCGCCAGTGTGACGCCGGCCTAACACTAACCCTAACAAAACCCTAACCCCAACTCTAACCCTAACATAACCCTAACACCAACCCCAACCCTAACAACAGCCCTAACCCTAGCTGGAAAGAATGGAAAAAAAATATTATTTTTGTTTATTAATCATTATTATTTTTATACAATTATTTTACTTTATGTAACAAAGGGGGTGACAAAGGGGGTTTGATTTACTATTTTTTTTTTATTTTGATCACTGTGATAGGGTCTATCACAGTAATCAAAGTGACCTAATAGGAAAAATTTCCTGTTATCGCCAGGGACCGGCCGGCAGCTCTTGGCGGGTGAACTGCACATGAGCTCACCATTTTCTTCCAGGAAGATGATGCGAAGTGTCGGGAGATGGAAAAAGAGAGCCCAGGGATGGTATAGGTACCCTGGGGGTATCCCATTTCTCTCTTCTCTGATATGCTAGATTATATCAGAGGACAGAGAAATTAATTGTAAATCAGACTCCAGGTTTTGGCTTACAAATACTGACGTAAAATTGTTGTAATAATGCTGATTATTCTATATATTGTAACAACTACTATTTACTGCTATTTAATAGTACATGAGTTTCTGTCTTCAGCACACTTTACTTTCACTTTGCAAGCTGACAGACAAGATGCTAAGATTCTAAGCTATAATACCAGTTGTAAGCTGTGTTATCCTTGCTCCTGTATAAATATATATTCGCTGTTGAACGACTTGACAGTACAGAGATTAATCCGCTGCCAACAAAAATAATGACCAAATATTGAACGTGTGAGCGTGGCCTAAGCCTCCACACACGGTAGATGTGATTTCCTGAAAACTCATGGCCACTGTTGCATCTGAAGATGCTATTGAACTTTGCAAATTTTTTTTGGTGCACTTTTCTCTATAGGCCCCTATTTGGAGCATGAAAAAACAACTCATGTAAAAAATACAATTGCATTTTTAAGTGCAGAATCAAAGCTTTTCTATTAAAACTTCAAAAGAACATCAAATAAAGAGAAAAAAAGCTGCAAAAATGCAATGATCAGATAAGAGGTTTATTATGGTTCGGACATCTGCAAATAAAAAGCAGCAGAAAAGAATGCAGCATGTATGCTGCATGTGAACACGTTGTTAATGTTACCATCCATTCTCCCAGTAATTGTGAAGAATATTGCTCTTTGTTATGAAATTAGCGGAGTGAAATTAATCCATGGTGACATCAGATAATAAAAGGAGCCTTTTGATTACGTTTTTTAGAATTAAATACATGTTTACTTCTTTTCAGATTCAACCCTGTATTTGGTTTGAAAAACAGCATAAAAAATGTCCAGAAAACTGCATGTGTGAGTCCAGCATTATACAGATCGCACCTCCAGTTCCATCAATATAATACAGAAAAAGTAATGAATGTTGTGTTCTGGCACCATCTAGTGGTAGTAGTAGTAAATACATTCTACAATTAGTTATGTGTGATTCTATCCTTAGGTAGTATTGCTCACATATAATAATTATTAGATCTGCACAAATTTATAATCGGTATGACAGTGCAGTTTTTTTTATAAGTATTCACAGATTTTTTAACATAATACACACTATACTCCAATTTCAGAGAATGTAATCCATGAGTCCAGTCGTATGTCCATTCATTTTACTATTCATGGATAGCAGGTACATGGGAAGAGTAGCATCCCAGAATGACATATGGCCATTTCACATGTAAATATGCTTTCTCAAGGCCTGTACCATAATGGGCAGTTTTCCTGAGTGTTATTGCTGCCTGTGGTTAGTGCTAGTAAGCTTTTTTTTTCCCCTTTTGCTATAATACATTCACTGTGTAGATAGAAATAAAGGAATTGTCCACTTTAGAAAACCAATTCTAATTTACAGTTTTGGCACTTTGGAATAAGTCCAATGTTTTGCTCTTAGCCATTCTTGGATGTTTTTAGCTGTGTGTGACATTGCCTCTGACCATCCATGTTCCTAGCCCCTTTGTCTCGATCCGCAACCTCCCCGGAATTCTGATCTTAAACAGTGACCTGTTTACTCCTTTGTCTTGCCCCTTTGTTTATGACGAACTCTCTTAGTATTTGACCCAGGACTTCTTGACCCTGCTTTGCACCATATTTTGTGCCTCTCAGCACTTGCGATATGCACTCCAGTCTGTTGCGTACCCTCGTGTATACGCCTTGCACTGTCCTGTACTCTGCGCTAACACGCCTTGCAATATCCTGTCTTCTGTGAGCCGGCCACCTGGTTCCAGCAGTCGTGGTACTCTATCCCCCTGGGCCTGCCGCTGACGCCCCTGTATAGGGGTGGTTCTCACTAGGTCAGCTCGACCAGGGTGGGTTGGTATCGCGACCCAGAAGGTCCACTCCAAGAGACGTCATAGACAGCAATGGATGCTGTGATCTGACACTAATGTAATTTAACCTTCAAGATCACCTCAAATCTTTTTGGAAGTTGTTCTGGGCCCTTATGTTACCATTCATATTATCCATCTCTTCAGTTAAGGCACTGTCACACTTAGCGAGCGCACCAGCGATCACGACAACGACTCGACCTAGCGAGATCATTGGTGCGATCGCTATGTGGTCGCTAGTTAGCTTCCAAACACAAAGATCTCATCAGCGATCTGTATAACGACCTCTGCGGTCGTTGGGAAAACCTAGTTCCGCCTGCGACGCTGGTAAAGTCGTTCATAAAGAGTGTCACACTCAGCGATTGAGGCTCACCAGCGGGACACCAACGACCAAAAAACGGCTCAGAACGTTCATAAGCGATCAGCGACATCGCAGCAGGGGCCACATCGCCGCTACATGTCACACACAGCTAAGTCGCTAACGAGATCACTACTGCGTCATAAAATCGGTGACGCAGTAGCGATCTCGTTAGCGATCTCGCTTAGTGTGACAGTACCTTAAGTCATCAACCTTCCCACATCCAGGCAGGTTTTGAATAAATGTGCAACTGTAGTAAAGGGTATGCCACACTAAACAACATCGCTAACGGGATCGCTAAAAAAGTCACTATTTAGCGATCCCGTTAGCGATGTTGTTGTGTGCGGCAGCTGCCAGCGACGAGCTTCCTGCTGTGATCTCGCTCGTCGCTGGAATCGTTCCGGACCCTATTTTATCGCCGGCGCTCCCGCTGGGTAAGTATAATCGCTAAGTGTAGCACCTTTTCTTAGCGATTTAGCGGTACTTTTGTACCGCTAAAGTCGTTAAGGAGATCGCTAACCACGATAGCGTCCTTAATGACATCGCTAAGTTAGGTAGCTACTAGCGATATAGAAACAATCCCGCTAGCGATCTCATTAGTATGCGACGCTAACGAGATCGCTAGCAGGATTGTGTAGTGTGGCAGTACCTTTACACCAAACAGGACAGTGACTATTTTTCACACTTTAAATATGCAGACTAACTGATTACAAGTTTGTAGACAATCCCCCCCCCCCAAAAAAAAGGAAAAAAGCAGCACACTCCGTTTACCGAATCATAAAAACCTAAGTCCTTTATTTAAGAAAAGTTCACGTGGACGAGGTTTGTGAGGGCAGGACAAATGCAGGCATGCAGACAAAAGAACAGGACTACGGCCGTTTCGCATTTAACACGCTTCCACGGGTCTTTTTTGGTCTACAAGTTTGTAGACATCTGTGATGGTAATTACAGGACACACCTTGGTCCCTATGGTTAAATTGGTATCAATCTTTTCTGGGAATACCATCATTTTATCCAGGCTATTTTAACTAGTTTGCTGTTTTTCAGTTAAAGCACAATTCAAAGCAATGTCTGATTTGCATGAATTGAAAATGAAAATGACTTTTGTCAGTTTTAAGTTAGTTCAGTAACCATTGTGAGTTTTTCTTACTTTAACAGACAGGTATCAACAATTTTGGGTGTATGTAACTATGTAACTCTGTTGGGTGTGGACTTACTGCGCCACAGGCTGTGCTTACTCTGGCGGGGCGCAACTAAGTGTCTACTGAGTCTTCACTAAGGCCTCTGATGGTGAGGATAGGCTGGTCTGTCGACATGAGTCTTCATCCGAGACACATCCTTACGAAGTAAAGTCTGGGTTTGCTGCTAGATCCGTAGAAAGTTGCTGTACGAGGCATCAGCTGCTGGTACCCCAGAGGAAACAAATATAGGAGAGGGCATGCTGGGAGTATACCACAAAGAATGGAGACGCTCCGGAAGACTCCACGACATGGTTATTGTAGGAAAACTCCACCCAGGAGAGCAGGTGTACTCATTCATCCTGATGGGAAGAGATAAAATGGTGAAGGTAGTTTCAAGAATATGATTAACCCATTCTACTTGCCCATTGGTTTCCGGATGATTTGAGGAGGAAAAGTTCATTTGGACATTCAGCAGCTTGCACAGAGCTCTCCAAAACTTTGAAGTGAACTGGACTCCACAATCAGAAACTATGTGGAGAGGAAAACCATGGAGATGAAACACATGCTGAAAGAACTGCGAGATGAACTTAGGAGTGGAGGGAAGACCAGCCATAGGAATGAAGTGAGCCATCTAAGAGAGCCGATCCATTATAAATCAGATGGTATCATAACTCTTGGAGAGAGAAAGGTCCGTGATTAAATCCAAAGAGCAGAAGGAATGGCAAAGGCTGGAGGAGACCAGCAGGCTTGTCCCTGGAAGACTTGTTTCTGGCACATTGTGAACAGGCATTTAGGAAGACCCTGACATCACAGAAGTGTAATTCAAAGTTAAAACTGGCAAATAAGATTGCCCACCTGGCTTGAGAATGATTCAGCCGCTGGGTGGACCGTCGGGAGATCAGATGTTTACGGTCGGTGTATGTTATTAAGGAGAGGTGGCACACTCCAGTAAATGTCGCCATTCCTCGATCACCATCTTGATAGCCAGAAGTTCACAATCTCCAATAGTATAATTTCACTCAGCCACTAAAAACAATTTGGAGAAAAAAACGCAAGAGACAGACAGTACTTGTACACTAAACTTGGTATCCTTAGTCCTGATTTGGTAGCGGGGTCCATGGCCCGAACATGATGTAACGCTGGTAGGGTGAACCCACTGTGCCACAGGCCAGGCATATCCTAGAGGGGCATTCTCTAGGGTCTCTGATGGTGAGGATAGGCTGGGTTGCTAGTAGACACCAGACACCACTACAGGGCAGTCTCTGGGACTTCTGCAGCAGTCCAGAGGAACAGAGGCGCAGGTACAAGGTACAGGAGGCCGAGATAAAAGCATGGTCAGATGGCCCAAGGTTGGGGCAAGCAGCACAGGTTCATAGAAGAAAGCCTGAGTCAGGGATGGAGAAGTCAAACAGAGCAGGTAAACAGGCCAGGTAGATGACAGGAGATAAAATATGGAAATATGCTTAAACAAGGTCCTAGCATGCTAGGAATCAACATTTGCACAAGGAATGGAGGGTGGAGTCATCTGATCTATCACCTGCTAGCAGGTGATAGGCTGTGGAAGCAAATATGTGCAGGACAGAGTGGATACAATTTCCTGCAAAATTCAGATATGTCCCTCCCCATGACTCACAACCAGCAGAAGGCAACTGAGAGCGATGTTCAGGTACTGGATGAAGCAGAGCGAAACACACAGTGAGTAGGTGTCGCAATCCATTTTTGGATTCGTGACAGCTCTGGCTCTGCTTTAATTTAAACATTGTTTTTTGCTTTCGTGCCAGAAAGGGTTAATGTTATGTTTTGGTAGCTGAGGAGAGTAAGCAAAAACGGCAATACACCAGAGAGGCTGGACCCTATTGGATTGCAGTAACCTGAACTAACAACACAACTAGAGGTAGCCGTGGAGCGTTCCTACGTTGATCCTAGACGCCTCGTCACAGCCTGAGAGATAACTACACCTAAAGGCAGAAAGATGAAAGCTATCTGCCCCGGAGCAGATCCCCAAAGAAAATAGGAAGCCCCCAAACATGTAATGGCGGTTAGACAAGAAGAAACACGGACACAGTGGGGCGCAATCTGTCTAGACAGAAAAGTACAGGAAAGGATACTCACTGCAATCCAAAAAAAACCTAAAAAATACCAACTCTACTGATTGCAAAAACACCTGAGATCACACGACCTCTACCACCTAAATCAGTTCTCTGGTGTAACAAAACTAAGCCGCAGCCACTGAAAAAACAGGAAAAAGCAAATGAACAAACAACAGTGGCTCCAGATAAACTGAGAGGAGCACAAGCCCCCCGGAGGGACCTGGCTGACCTCCACAGAAGTGCAGGGAACAATGCAAAAAGCAAGCACAAAAATAAAAGCAGAAAATATCTTATCTGATAGCAGAAGATGCAGGCAAGACTCAGCAAGCTTCCAAATGAACCAGGAACCACAATTGAGACAAGAACAATTGATCACCGGCAACCATCATGGGAGGGAACCTCCCTTATATCAGACCAGTCCGTGATCCCAGATTGCCACTCCTCGCTGAAAGGTTCAGTACTGTCAGTAACCACCAGAGGGAGCCTCTGCTCAGAAACCATTTTTAGCACATTCATAACAGGTTAATGTCAGTTTCCTTGCTGGCAGCTTGCTGGAAGCTGCTGTGTTGCTAGGTCAGCTGATGTGGGTGGTGACCACTCTCACCATTGGTAATAGAGTTTTCTATATATGCCAGCCTTGGAGTTCCAGCTCTCTGGTGTCAGCGCTGAATCTTCTACTTCTGTGGAGTTCGGGGTCCTGTTTCCGTATCCTCTGCGGTGTGGAGCTTGGCAGCGGAGCCTGGAGCTAAGGTGCTTGATTATTTACCTTGTCTCGTGCTTGTCACTATCCACTGTATTTGTACTATCTGAAGTGGTGAGGAGGCTATCATCCTTGCCGGTCAGTGCACTAGCCAGGGTTTAATAAGGTGGCAGCTAGGGACCAGGTTTGTGACAGCGGCGGGGGGAAGGACCCACATAGGGCATTACGGGAGCTTAGGGATAGGTGCAGGCTGAGTTAGGAGGTGCCCCATCCCTCATTCCCTACTATTAGGGCCTTCCTCCACTTTTTCCCATCCCGTTGTTGGTGTTTGTTGTGCCGTCTGCTGGACCGACCCTTGTGGTCGTGACATTATTACCAACTGTACCTTTCTTCCTATGGTGCAAGCAGAAGCTTTTGCTCACCTGATCCAGACCCTAACGGATGAGTTAACGAAGCTGTGGTCTCAGATTGTACAGCAGCTTCAACAGATGTCTGGGTTCATGGTCTTGGCTCATGTCTTGACTCAACCAGAACCCAAGATATCTCTCCCTGATAGGTTCTGTGGAGGGAGAGATACATTTTTGTTCTTTAAGGAAGCCTGTAAATTATATTTCAGACTTCGTCCTCGTTCTTCAGGGAGTGAGGACCAGCATGTGGGGTATATAGTCTCCCTTCTCAAGTGTAATCCCCAATCGCGGGCCTTCTCACTGCCAACCGATTTTTTTCGGTCAGTGGACAAGTTTTTTACGGCATTGGCGCTGGTGTATGGGGAACCTGATGGTGTCTCCCTGGCAGAGTCTCGACTTCATAAGATCAAGCAGGGTGGCCAGCCGGCAGAGGAGTACTGCTCAGAGTTTTGGAGATGGGCCACTGACACACAGTGGAATGACCCTGCTCTTATGAGCCATTTTTGTCAGAGTCTGTCAGCTAGTGTCACGATCCACATTTGGATCTGTGGCAGATCTCTCTCTGCATGTTGAAACCTTTTTCCTGTCTGGCCAGCGGGGTTAATCTCAGTCTTTGCCCCCGGAGGCCGCTGGTGTAATTGCAGTGCTTGACTTGTCAGGAGAAGGTGGAGTCCACTCCCACAATCCTTTAAAAGGCCACATTAGGCCTCAGCTGGTGTTGGTAATATTGCTTCCTCTGGAAACCAACCAAGCTGGAGTCAGGAGCTGCTGAGAGCAGTTTTACTTCAGTTGCTTCCCTCATCTGGTGCCTTATTACTCTGCTGTGCGGAGCATTACAGCAGAGAATGCTAAGTGTTTATAGTTTAGTTGATTTAACCCTTAGGTGTCTGTCTTTCCTTTGGTTGTTTTGTGTTATTCACATTATTCCCGGTCTCACCTCATGGGGAGGGTGTTGGAGGATTTAGCTCAGGGCTAAACAGGAGACAGGGACAGGTCAGTGACTTGGGCCTCGCTACCTTTAATCGCACCCCCAAGTTATGGAAAGACAGGTCCTCCCTTACTTTCAGAGGCAGTTCAGGGGCCCAGGTTCCTCGTCCCCTGTATTCCTTCAACTGCCCCGTGACAGCTAGGCTTCAGGATACTCTGGTGCAGTATGCTACTCCTGGGTTGTTGGAAGCCGCCATGGCCCTTGCAATCCGGGTGGATAGACGCCTCATGGAGAGACATACACTGAATCTACCCCCTGTTCTTTCTAGGGAGGAGGACACATTGGTGCAGACGGACGAACCTATACAGGTGGAAGGAGTCTCTTCTTAAACTGGGTTGCCTGCGAATCGCCGTGGGATGGGGACATGTTTCTACTGTGGTCTTATGGATCATTACATTAATATCTGCCCATCTCGCACCAAAGTTGGTACTTCATCACTAAAACCGCATTCCCTGGTCATATGGAGGGAGGTGACTAGGGTGTGTACCAGTAGCGTAGCTACTGGGGGGGCAGAGGGGGCCATTGCCCCGGGCCCCGTCACATGCAGGGGCCCACTGGGAGACATGGCCACTTACGTGATGAGGCCGTGTCTGAGGTGCAGGGAGAGCAGCACAATGCCGGCTCCCCTGTCAGACAGACTGCACAAGCGGCACCTTGCAGAGCCGGAGACTCAGTCCCTGCAGTCAGTGCAGTGTGCTGCGATCTCACCGGAGAAGCTCCTTCCTGGCTGGCAGCAGCTGCAGTCTTTTTTTCTCTGTGCAGACACTGGCTCAGGCACGCTGGGTCCTAGTGCCCTCCTCACATTAAACTGGACACTTCCTGGTCCTGCCTCACTGTAATTCATAATAAATGAATTATGAAATTATTAAATAGAATGCAGCACGTGGTTACACTTGTTAAGGGGCCGACAGACGGCCGTATAACTCATGCGAGGATCACTTCGCCATCCTCGGACTGGCCGCTGCCGCTCCTGACATGAGCGTGACTGTGTGATGGATTACTATGCACCTGTTACACTCAGGTCAGGAGAGCCAACTGTCAGTCCGAGGATGGCGATACGATCCTCGCATGAGAAATACGTCCGTCTGTCGGCCCCTTAACAAGTGTAACCACGAGCTGCATTCTATTTAATAATTTCATAATTCATTTATTATGAAGTTATTAAAGGCTCGGGATAATTGTCTGCAGTCACTCTGAGACTACAGACTTCCAAATCATGATATGGTGCGCCTGCTGTCATGAGACCCCAAGACCACTGGTGCGATCAGGTGGTCATGTCACCACGTTTGCTATTTGCACGTGTCGACTAGATAAGTTTGACTTCTCTCAATAGAAGATAATTGGGAGAAGCCGAAAGAGTCATCACACCACCCCCTGCTCACATCAGCGATGCTGGGGCCATTACTACTGTACATAGGGGGACTCAGTTATTATGTGAGCACTTAAGAAGCATTATTATTTATAGGGGCAGTAGGTAGTTACTGGATGGCAGATGGTGCTGAGCCGGCTGTCAGTCAGTGCCGAGGTGCTGTTACAGCTGCCACTTTCTGTACAGAGAGCGGTGACTGAAACCGTGCCAGCGCAACCGCTATGACTAGAAGAGCAAGGCTGCCGGGAGAAATAAAGGTAATTTCCTCCTGGCAGAGGGGCTCTCAGTGCAGGCGCCTCACAGTGTCAGAACACTATTAACGATTATACTGTGTATTGGAGGAGCAGTGGGGACATCATTCTATATATAGGGGAACTGTGGGGGACATTATACTGTATGTACGGGAGCTGCAGGCCCATCATACTGTATATAAGGGAGCTGTGTGCCTACCATACTGTGTATAGGGGAGCTGTGGGATCATCATATGGTGTATAGGGGAGCTGTGGGATCATACAGTGTATGGGGAGCTGTGGGATCATCATACGGTGTATAGGGGAGCTGTGGGATCATCATACGGTGTATAGGGGAGCTGTGGGATCATCATACAGTGTATGGGGGAGCTGTGGGATCATCATACAGTGTATGAGTGAACTGTGGGATCATCATACAGTGTATGAGGGAGCTGTGGGATCATCATACAGTGTATATGGGGGCTGTGGGATCATCATATGGTGTAGAGGGGAGCTGTGGGCCCACCATACCGTATATAGGGGAGTTGTACATGGGGAATGTAAGGGACATAATTAAATGTTAAGTGGGCTCTTAAACATTTTTGTTATAGGGGCTCTCAGTATTGTAACTATTAAAGTTGCACATGGAGTATTATTACTTTCTAGGGACAAAATGTGGAGGGCACATGTACAGGAAATTAATATTTTATAGGTGGTAATTTTACCATCTAGAGAGCTCAAAGGAGGCATTATTACTATTACGATGTAAGGTGCACAGTGGGGGCATTATGTGGGGCACTAGGAGGAGCTCTGTTTTTGTACCACACAGCAGGTGCAGGAATAGGGTCATATACGGCAGCAGCGGCTCAGTATTAGGGTATCAGGTGCAGTAATAGGGACACATACGGCAGCAGCGGCTCAGTATTGGGTATCAGGTGCAGTAATAGGGTCACATACGGTAGCAGCGGCTCAGTATTGAGGTATTAGCAGGATGAGGAGTTGGTGCAGGTTGGGAATACATTGTGGAAACACAAGAAGCAATGGGATGAAACTGAATGGGAGGAGACACAGATTAGATGATAGAAAAAAACTTTTTGACAGTTAGGGTGATCAATGAGTGCAACAGGCTGCCACGAGAGGTGGTGAGTGCTCTTTCAATGGAGGTGTTCACACATAGGCTGGACAGACATCTGTCTGAGATGGTTTAGTGAATCCAGCATTGGACATGAGGATTATGATTCTACATGTGAACGGTGCTAGAAATGTGAGAAGTCAGATGTGTCTTTGCTGTAATCTCTGCAGATGAGTCCTGGCTGGAGAAGTTGACATGTCGGTCTGGGCCAGATGGAATAGAAGGGAAAAGTGAATGACTCCTCCTGAAAGGACGTCAGCTGTAAGTCACCATCTATAACTGTACTGTAATCTCTTATATGTTCTGTAGGAATGGTATCTACCACTATATGTCACCATAAGGCGGTAATATCAGTGCTGGTGTTTGTATGGAGATTTATTTTCAATGACAGTGCGGTCATCTCCTGAGGTTCCCCTATACCACCATAGCTATAATCATGATTACCTGGTTAGGGGCCACAAGGAGACACAGACAGAAAGGGCCCCTGTGCAAGAACAATATATGGGTGCTTTGCAGCCCAAGAGCTCCTAAAAATGCAAAATTGCTCCTTCTTTGGAGGAATATATGGGCCCCCTTACCTCTTGCACCCATGTGCGGTTGCGCAGGTTTCTCCAATGATATGTCCTACTGTTAGGGGCCCACTCAGATGTTTCGCCCCCCCTGAGCTGAACCCCTAGCTACGCCTCTGGTGTGTACATTTCCTCCACCTTCACATCTCAATTTTCCATTTTTGCTGAAGTGGTGGTTCATGGGGAGACTGTGACGGTGCCAGTTCTTGTGGATAGTGGAGCTGGGGTCAATCTGGTGTATTCTCACTTTGTTCAGACCCACGGTCTGATTGGTAGGACGCTGGCGAGACCCATTTCCATTCATGTGATTGACTCTGTCCCTCTCAGCCAGAGAAGTTTTATCCAAGTCATAGAGAATATTAACCTGTGCATGTTCAAGTCCTCTTTTTCTCTTAAGAGGCAATTTGAATATTACATTTCCCGCAATACTCCAACAGCAGATTATGTTTTTAAGATATGCTTAGTATTGCACAGGTGAGGAAATCTGTGGCAATTCCTTATGCCTTGATAAGAAATCCATCTCCTATGCAATAAGTTGGGGGTCCATGATGACTGGAGTTTGGGTAACTCTAGTGTAGATTTGTTAATACTCTATGCTGCCCCAGCCCAGTCTTGATACCATTATGCAAAATAATCTAACTTACAGTTTGCGGAATCATATTTTACATTTGTGAATAGCTCCATAGCTTCAAGAAGAATTGCTGCATTATGCAATACACTAACGTGACACTGATTCAAGGGATTCTGTCAGCGCAGAATGACTGAAGAAACAGGTGCTCAGTGTATCATGGCGTGGTCAGTCATTTACCTTCCACTTGCTTGCTTTGCCCCTATCTCCTCTCTTATCTGCCACTATGAAGCCAGAACTGTCAATCAAAGAAAAGGGGGGAGTTTGATGGGAAAAAGAGCAGATGGGAAAATATATTTAAAGGGACTTTTTCAGCACAGAATGACTGTTCAAACAAAGTAGACACTAGGTGGGTGCTTCATGACGGGGCTAATCATTTATATACACCTTCTTAGCTGCTTGGTTCCCATATATTTCCACCCTTCTCTGTTTCTATAAAACCAGAGCTGTCAATCAAAATAGAGGGGGTGGAGCTTGAGAGGACACAAGCAGGAGGGAAGATGTATTTAATGTTTGGCCGCGCTGTGGGACTTAGTTTGAACAGTTAATCTGTCCTGACAGAGTCCCTTTAAAGGAGCAGTATTAGAATATAAAAAATGTCAGCTTTAGGTTCAGAAATAAAACCACTGCAGTCCGTGGTCTGTGCTTCGTGTTGCATTCACTAGAATGGTGTTAAGCTGCAGTACGAGCACAGTGTAGACAGTGAGAAGGCCCTTATTCCTAATGTTGGCCTGTGTAAGGTATCTCGCATACAGCATAATGCAGGCAACACTGACCACCATTGTATACATTCAGTTAGTAGAGCTATGATGCATTCTCTCATATATAGTTATTATGAACTTTGATTATAAATAAGACCGGTCTCAGAAAATAAGAATACGTAATAATTACTCGAAAATCCCATCAGCAAGCCACAGACCATCAACTTCATTCTTTTACAAATCGTATGCAGTTTATAGATTGCAATAAAGAGGCTTTAGCTTGCCCGAGGCTACAGGGGAGCGACACCATGGAAGACCCCTGAGCTTTGCCATATGGCAGAAATTAGGCTAATTGTTGTGTAACAGTTGCTATAAATCGAAGGAAGCATCTGTATAAATACATCTTGTAGTGATGTGAGCCTTTCTGGACCGGTTACACAGTCCGTGTCAGAAGATTAATACTTCCATCTCACTACTTAGTTTTTTTCTATTACCTGGTAAAGTTGTTTTGTTGGTTTATGACATGAGAAAATAACCTTTCAATCGAAATGCCAAGTTTCCATGTAATTCCGTGACACCGAAGTTCCCTGGCATCTGAAGCGTCACGATCTGCTGACCTCATGACACAAATATCGCTGCCAAGTGTGGAATTTCTTCAGTGTTTTTATTCACTTGAAGGTTCCAATACTCAGTGCTGTGAATTCATGTTAATTAAAGGAATATACTTAAGTTGCCTCTTGAGTAGCTCAAAATTCTGCAGTCTCCTCGCTTTCTGGTTTTCGGCAGGGGGCGCACTACTCTTTGAGTGACCGTTCTATTGATTAGCAGAGCTGTATTTTTATGGCTATGTCCACATGTCCAGTAAGCATCCATTAGAACGGATCCAGGAGCAATCCGTTGGCAAAAAAAATGGTGCTGTAAAAAAAATTATTGGAACAAGATGCGTTGTTTTTTTAACATTGAAATCTATGAAAAATGTTTCAGTTAATTAGCCATATAAAAATGGGTCTTTTTCAATGGAAAGAAAAATAGATCTAATTAAAATCAGTTTTTTTTATTTGGACAAAAAAGTTGTGTTTGACTGATGGGTCTGTAGTCTTGCAGTGCTAGGGACCCCCAGAGTCCTGCAAGTGATTGGATTCTGGTGCAGGGCGATAGCTTTGACAGGCAACATCATAGGACCTGATTGGCTCAGGTCACAATGATGTTAACCCCGTGTTATCTTCTAGATGCCGCAATCAATAGCGATCGTGGGATTTATGAAAGGGAGTGGCCGCATTCTCTTTACCTCTCCAGCACCAAGGGTTGTCATGGCAGCCTTAGGTCACATGATGACCTCCAGGTCTGCCATCTACAGTGGCCTGCTGGACTCAGCCAGCAGCAGGGTCTAACAGGCGATCTGCCAGGATAAAGGTAACAGGTCTCATGCATTGCAGTACATACACACGTGGTCAAAATTGTTGGTACCCCTCGTTTAATGGCAGAAAAACCCACAATGGTCACAGAAATAACATGAATCTGACAAAAGTAATAATAAATCAAAAATTTATGAAAATGAATAAATTAAAGTCAGACATTGCTTTTCAACCATGCTTTCACAGAATTTAAAAAAAATAAAACTCATGAAATAGGCCTGGACAGAAATGATGGTACCCCTGAAAAGACTGTGACAAAAGGGACATGTTAAATCAAGGTGTGTCCACTAATTAGCATCACAGGTGTCTACAGTCTTAGAATCAGTGAGCGGGCCTGTATAGAGGGCTACAGATACTCACTGTGCTGTTTGGTGACATGGTGTGTACCACACTCAACATGGACCAGAGGAATCAAAAGAAAGAGTTGTCTCAGTAGATTAGAAAGAAAATTATAAACAAACATGTTAAAGGTAAAAGTTATAGGACCATCTCCAAGCAGCTTGATGTTCCTGTGACTACAGTTGCACATATTATTCAGAAATGTAAGCTCCATGGGACAGTAGCTAACCTCCCTGGATGTGGCTGCAGGAGGAAAATTGATGACAAATCAAAGAGGCCGATAATACAAATGGAAACAAAAGAACCCAGAAAAAGTTCTAAACAGATTAAAGGTGAACTTCAAGCTCAAGAGCCACTATATTCCAGAAAGATTTAATTTCCGGAAGACAGCGGCGCTCAGTGGTGGAATGGGGACAGGTGAATATTGCAGGTGCCGGGCCCTGAGCCAGCGGTGACACCGGTACCTGTCCCCAGAGCGCGCTGGTGTCCCCGCCTGCTCAGGACACTGGCACCTGGCCCCCAGCGACGAGAGGAGAGTATGTCATTTTTTTTTCTTTTTAGTTGCAGCGGCAGCATTAGCGACCTACACTATGGGGCATAATCTATGGAGCATATGGGAAATAATCTGTGGAACATATGGGGCATAATCTATGGAGCATATGGGGCATAATCTGTGGAACATATGGAGCATAATCTATGGAGCATATGGGGCATAATCTATGGAGCATATGGGGCATAATCGGTGGAACATATGGGGCATAATCTGTGGAACATATGGGGCATAATCTGTGGAACATATGGGGCATAATCTGTGGAGCATATGGGGCATAATCTGTGGAGCATATGGGGCACAATACATGGGGCAGAATATGGGGCATAATACATGGGCAGCATATGGGGCACAAGCTATTGAGCATCATATGGGGGCATAATACATGGGGCAGCATATGGGGCACAATACATGGGCAGCATATGGGGCATAATACATGGGGCAGCATATGGGGCATAATACATGGGGCAGCATATGGGGCACAATACATGGGCAGCATGTGGGGCACAATACATGGGCAGCATATGGGGCAGCATATGGGGCACAATACATGGGCAGCATATGGGGCATAATACTTGGGGCAGCATATGGGGCATAATACATGGGGCAGAATGTGAGGCATAATACATGGCAGAATATGGGGCATAATACATGGGCAGCATATGGGGCATAATATATGGGGCAGCATATGGGGCATAATATATGGGGCATAATATATGGGGCAGCATATGGGGCTCATAATTCAATATGGCTATTCAAAAACATTTAACCTACTTTAATTTTACTTTTATTGGTATATATTTTTAATTTTGAAATTTACCAGTAGCTGCCTCATTTTCCACCCTAGGCTTATACTCGAGTCGATAAGTTTTCCCAGTTTTTTGTGGCAAAATTAGGGGGTCGGCTTATACTCGGGTCGGCTTATACTCGAGTATATACGGTACTTTATTTCAGCCAGTATTACTGGTTGTATATCTATGTTGTGTGATGTACTCTGAACTCGCATTGTGATATACACATATAACACTCCCTTACTACGTTATGATTCACCTAAGTTCTCAATAAAGTTAGATTCCCGAGGCAACATATTGGAGGGCCCGATTTTAGCTTTCCCTTAGAAGGAACCTGTCACCAGGTTTGACCGATATGAGATAACACCACCACGTTTCAGACCTGATATACAGCATTTGATAGTGACCTTTTATTATA